>JAJQWJ010000006.1:29061505-29599005 GCA_023637945.1 Phaethornis superciliosus
AAAGTATATTTCTGTGCATAGGAGTCAGGCAAACTAAATTGATTAGGAAGAGACGTGAGGAAGAGTGGGGTATTTTAAAGTATGGGCATTTTGCTTAACTTTTCAAGGATGTGTTGGGCTGGCTTGTCCACTTTTCATCCTGTACATCAGCAAAAGTTTCTCTGGAGTAAAAGTAGTTCAATGATCTTGTAAGACTGAGAAAAAAGGGGGGCATAGGCCTACAGTTCAGCAACTGGCTTTCAGCTGGTATTTTACTAAAAGACACTTGGGTTATGTTGGCCATTGGCTGTGCTTTGAATGCCCAGAAAAGCTCCTATTGTCTAAGACTTTGGTTGAACATTGAATGAAAAACTAACTGTTGACCCAAACATCTTCCAGTTTGAGTGATTATGTATTACTCTGCACTTTGGAAGTATTTAGCCATTCTTAGTAAATAAAAGCTTCAGGTTTCAGTTAGATGGAATCTGCAAGAAATAAATATAAACTGTATTCTACAAAAAATAAGCTGGTTATTTCTTATATTTTCCAAAATCAAATGATAATTCTGTAAGACAAATATTAAAAGCAGCCAGAGATAGCTGTGTTGTTTTTTTTTTTTTTTAATTCTTTAAAAGATTATTTAACAATTAAATAAACTAAAATAAAATGAGGAAAAAATGAGTTTTCTCAAATGCCAATATAAGTCGTATTATTGCCATTTGTAAAATATCTCAGTATTTTTGTATACATGTATGGTCTAAATAGGTAAACACATCTGTTGATATTTTCACTTTGAATACTTTTGGTTTTTTGGCTGAGAGATTCATCTTCTGGACAGCATATTGAAAGACAGTCCCTAGACCACCCTAATAAAGCAGGAAGTGCAATGAGAATGATTCAATAAATTTATCTTTGGTTATAAGTAATAAACTTCAGAGATGATTTGGACTGGAATTTTCACAGCTCATATACATGAAGCTTTTCTTTAAAATCTGAGGAGAGTGGGTTTCAAATTTGTTATTGATGGCGATAAAAGGAACTGAACCAAGGGAGAAGGAAAAAAAAGAATATCACAAAATGAGAGGAATCATTAGGACAGTAGATAGTCCGAGGAATTGCTAATATTGTTAGAAAAGACAGTATAGGCTTAGGTGGTGGAAGCAAGTGTGACTGCAGCCCAGGCATATCATTTCTTCCTTGTGCTCTTGGTAAGCAAGTGATGCCTACCCTGCTATTCCTATGAATAACAGATTTCCTGCAATTACTTTGGCTAGTGCTGAGTGCCTCTTGCCCAATACAGAATAACTACAATCCACAGGAAGTCAGGTTTATGAGGCTGACATGAGAAAAATACTCTACCAGTTTACAGCTTTACATTGATCTGTAGTCACCAGGGGTATGAGATATGCCCTAGAAGGCAAACCAGGCTTAAGCAGGACAAGTTAAAGTTGATTTCTCCTCAGTGCTTGCACCAGGGTAGTGATGATTCCCGATTTTGAATCTAAACTCTCCTTCTCTCCTCTCTTGATATGGAAGTGGAGACACTCATTGGCTCCTTCCCTCCAGCCTCGGTGCAGGTCAGCTCCTGTGCTTGTGGCACTGGGCTTGGAGATAGCTGAGCTGGGAAAGCAGCATGAGTTGCTGTTACTGTTGATGTATGAGGGAGAGAGAGATCACTGTCACAGTATATCAGCTATTTTCAATTTAATTAGTAGCCAGAACTTCATTTGTCAACTTAATCATTGCAGGCAGACACCGCAGAGATGGGAAGTGGGGGGAAAATATCAGGAAAACAAACAAAGGCCCATTTGTGGCTCTGGCATACTTCGTTTCGCAGTTCAGTTTATTTCAATATTTAATATATGTCAAAGTTTAAATTAAAGAAAAAAGATGAACGTACATAGTTTGTTATATTGGTTGCAGAGGAACTGGTTTCTTCAAGTTCTTTCAATAAAATTGTGCTGTAGCCTGGAAAGCTACTCAGCTTTTCCATATCTCCAGTTTCTTTGCATATCAAGTACATCAATAGTCAGCTGAAGGAAACGGTAAATTTTTTCCATTTGGAACTCAAATTTTGAACAATATGATAGAATCTATCTGGTTCATACAAACCACTGATTGTATATGTCTACTTTTAGGTGGGCAAAATTTTGAAAGAAAGAGGAGAAGAGGGGAGGACTTTTTTGGACTCTCTCTTTGGACTCTTCTGGCACCAGGAGTGATATGTCAAAGTTTCTATGGCTATAAATAGTGTTTTCCTCACTCAGGTGTTTTGTACTTTCTTTTAAACCCATTTAAGTTCCTCATACAATGGGAAAACCCTATGAAATGGGTGAAGTTTTGTTCTCTTAGCTCATTTATCTTTTATTGCCTGTTGAATGGCTGTGGTCAGAAGAAAGCGCTGGCATCAGCAATTCCTCAATTGAAGTGGTGGGTAGGTGGCATAGCAACCAGCAAGTACAGGAGATGTTGATGCATACTTGGGCTCACAGTGGTAGTGGGTTGTGTTTGGGGTGTTGTGTGTGAATGTCAGTTCTTGGTGACAGCAAGAGCACAAAGGATGGGCTCAGGCCTGAGCCATTGCCCCTCTGCTCCTCTCAGCTGCTGCTGCCTCAGCCCTAGGAGGGGACAAAACCTCTGCCAGTGCTGGGCATGCCCTCCCAGCTGCCCTGCTCTGTGCCCTGTGGGGTAAAGGAGAAGACACTTACCTTCAGGCCTTGTCCCTCGTACTGGTGGCAAGGCAGGAGGTACCACCACGACTATTAAAATTAAAAATCTCCTCTGGGTGTCTTCAAAGGAGTTAAATGACTTGTTCTGGCCTCCTCTCATCCAGTGTGACTGTGAGGAAACTGCTGTAGTGTAAAGGTACTCCTTAATCCTGTTGTATAACAATACTTTAAACTCCTGTATGTCTATTATCATACTTTTCTCTATTATCCTACTTTTCAAAGTGGATTAACAGTAGTATGCTATTACTTTGAGGAAAACTTCAATGGTAGGTGACAGTTCCTTTCAGGAAGGCAGGATTTTTTCATACTTGCCAGTTTTTAAATTGCAGGTTGTGTTTGAGGGCTGCTGATGCCACAGGGGTCCTTGAGGATGGCACACAACATGCAACCCCTGCTCAAGCCCCCGCTGCCTCTCTCATCTCTGATCCTGCCTGCAGGGAACTCAGGCCAGGCTGCCACTGTTTGCTGGCCTTTAGGCTACGTCTGACTTGCACGGTGTATATGTTTCAGTTCCTTGCATTGCTGCCCAGTAGTATCTTTAGGAAGGAAAAAAAAGAGTAGAAAAGTTCAGAGAAAGGAGGAGAATGGGTAAGGACTGCGGTTAGTAGGAGCCACTGGATTCTGAGAGGGATTTGTGGAGTAGCAGATAGTCTAATGCACAAAAAAGAGCAGGAAGACTGACATGTGGTTTGGGCTCCAGCCTTGTCCATGGTTGAAGTCCCCCAGGAAATAGTTCTGTGCAAAATTGCATCAGAGCTGATGAGTAATGGTAAGTCCTTGAGGAGAAAAAGCGATGGAGCGTCTTATGCCTCTAGAATCCTGTTGTCAACTTCTAACAGTGGGAAAGCTGAAGCAGGGTGGAGGGGAGGAAACAACAAAAACCAACAAACCATGTGTTTATATGAATTTGCTTTGTGATAACACAACATTCCATACATTAATTCAGGTCCTACAAAACATGTTAGTTGATGATTTCTCTTTGGACTGTTCTTTTTTTTTTCCATAAATGTATAGCTTGTCACTTTTTTATAGGTATTTTTAGAACTCAACTTTTATTTTGTAACTGTGTGCCAAAACTGAATATAAGAGGGTGTGCAGCCATTGTCAGAGCACATTCACACAGGTTGTGTGAATGTATGTGTATGGCCCACTAGTGAGACAGCTTGGAAGACCAAACTGCCTTTCTGCTGCTACGGTGTGATGAGTTGTGTTATCTGCTGCCTTCTTTCCCCTTGTCCACTGCAAATATGGGTCTTCAGCAATGTTTTCTGGACTCTGCATGCTAAATACAGCAACCAGCCTTGTGTGGCCTGAATCATAGCTGCATCCCAAAGTGGTGCTGTAATATAAGTAATATGTAAAATGTTTTTTATATATATATTATATAATTAAATGCATTAACATGCTCTCTTATGCAGGATTCATGGAGATTTTAGGTAATATTGTATTTTCAATTCAAATTCACTGTCATTTGTAAGGCTTCTCTGAAGCTTCTTTGTTTTTAGTATTTCTAATGTGCCTGAGATATTTTGGTACATGGTATTTAAATACAATAAGAAAAATTTTTAAAAGCAGAATACCAATCCTGACAATGTCACTCTTACTCCTTCAATCAGTCTTCTAGTCAGTTTTGTAATAATTTTCTGCTTTTGTGTCTAAAACAAACCTGCTATGACAGAAAGCTGTTGGTCAGAATTAATAAAAATGGGCCTTACTCCGACCTTAACAATTTTTCACTATGAATTCTTTGTATCTCAGAGGAACTCTTCATTAGGAAAGCTCACAGCTTTTGAAAGAGTGGAGAATTTGTACGTCAATGAAATAGCCTGTTTTACAGTGTTTTCTTTTAGTCTTAGTTCCTTAACATTTTTATTCTTTCACAAGTCCCTTTTCTTGAAAATTGATGAAAACAGAACAATTGCTCCCATTAATATTCTTTATTTTTTTGCTTTTATTTTATATAAAAATATAAACGTGTTTATATATATACACACACATATACATACACATTCTCCCTCTCTAAATACCTATATGTAATGATTGATATTTGAAATGTAGGAACTACAATAGGAGTGTAGGGAATGAGCCCTTGAGCTGAAGCTGCTGTTTGCACTAACTTTGCTCATTAGTTAGATGTTGTGGCTCTAGGAAAAGGTGCCTGTTTATTTGGCATGTTCCAGTAATCTAATTGGAAAAGTAGAATTACCACTTAAAAGATGTGCAAGAATGATGGGGAAAGAAGATCTTTAAGTCATGAAGTTAAAATGAACTGAAGTTATATGTTGGAAAGTGCTGCCTTTGCTGCTGTGGAGAGAAGCTTTATTTGAAATTACAAAATGAAAATTGCTGATCAATGCAGCCAGAATGGAATGATTGATATTTCAATTGCATTTCTAGAAAATGTAACATAGCATAAAGATACACTATTTACCTTCTTTTCAATTCCCAAGTTTTGCACATTATAATAACATCTATAAGTGCATAAATGGGCATTTCCAGACGGTGCAGTTGGGAGTAGAGATAAAAAGAGCTGCAGTATATATCAAACTTCAGGCAAAGCTCAGCTGCAGTAATACTTGCTTCTAGGAAATGGTGAAAAGAGTGGTCTTCCATGGCTGCAGTTGTGTCAGCTTTCTCTGGGTGAACTCTGTAGAACATGAGTCAGACAATAACTACATGGACTTTGTTACCTGTGCAATGACAGGGTGAGGAAGGAGTGCTCAGAGTGCAGTGTTTGTTAGCAAATTTTCTATTCCTACAGCAGTGCCTGCTGTACCTAAATGTTCACAACTTGGTTCTTCCACTGTGAAGAACCTTCATCTGCCCTTGTATCTCTGGACATGGTAATGCAATGTCCAGGGATAGACTTCCTCCAACTGATGTTCTCTGATGTTCAGTGACCTAAGGGAAGAATTGGTGCTCCACAAATTTTTGATGGATGAAGTACAAAGTTAACATTACAGAGATAAAGATCTTTCCTTCGTTTTGCTTTATGTGTTAAAGAAGAATGTTTTAGAATCTTCACACAGTAAACAAATAAATCCACTATTCTAAACTTGGATTAGATGTCCAACTTCATATCATGTTCCTGCTAATTATTTTTGATTTCCAGCTATGGCTAAGCCACTGAAGGCGTGCTTAGGATATAGGGAATACTTATTTGCTTACAATATTCAGAATAAAACTTCACAACACTTCAAGAATCTATATAAAAGAACAAACAAAAAAACCTCCATACTGTGTTGACACCTCTGTTCATATTGAATCTGCTGCTACTTCAAAGGAAGAACCTTTCTGTGAGGATGTGGGAAAAAATGTTATTCTGAAACACATGTAATTTTTTTTTAATTGCTAAAGCTATCTATACACAGATTAAGGTAGTTATATAAATATGCTGATTTTCAGGAATGTTTAGCTCATTGTATTTCTGTAATTACATAAGAGGGTCAAGTCCTTTATATGGTTATAGGATACGATAGCACAATTCTGTTTTCTGCTATGAAATTCTAAGACATTTATGATGCTTTAGTGTAATATGGAGTTTGGCCCTTTATTAACATTATGCCCTATTCATTACGCTTCCCAGAAACTCTAAATTTCTATGACATCATAAGTGGTTGCTATGGCTATGATTGCTGTGACACAAATGTGGTTAATGATTAGGACATCAAATGAAAAAAAGTTATGTGAAGATGAACTCTTCAGGAGCTGCAGTCTGTTTTCATGCAAATGTCCCCAGTATAAAGCAGAGGATGAAAATGCAGAAAATAGAATAAATAACTAGAATTGCTTCTAAATGAAATGTTTTACCAAGTTTTCCCTGAAGTGTGAGCAGCTCTAAACAGTCTGGTGATGGCCCATCACAAAGCCAGATGTTTCCATTTATCAAGTAAGGTAAAGAGCCCCTCCTGCTTCCACAAATATGAACTGAATATGGAATCAAATAGGAAACTTCTGCACTAACACTGGAGAAGATATAACGTAACTTTCAAGCTATTGACAGACTTGAGAGTAAAAGGAGAGTCTGACAGGAAAAAGTAAGTGTCTGCAGCATTACTTGATTCATTTTTCAAAGGCAAAATTGCAGTCACATGTATAGACTTAAATCACTTGATGGATGTCCATAGGTTACAATTTCCTTCTCTTCTCTCTGTCACCTTCTCCTCCCATTTCATACACAAGTCAAGTGCTTTTTAGGGGAAAGAACCCATTGTGAAAGCTCTCGGTGAGCTTCCTAAAACCCAGACTAGCAAAATCTGCACATAAGACACACAGAAAGCAGTTTTAAGCAATTGTTACACTTTCTTGTAAGCGTACTGTCTCTTCCATGTCAGTCTTAAACCTGGTGGAAAAAAAAAAGTTGGTCTACATTCAGCTGAGGCAACCCTGGATGACAGTGGCACATGTAAGGAAAGGCTAATGCTGTAGGTTCCTCCACCTGATTCAGAAAAAGCATGGGTTCACATGCTTTGCAAAATGATGTAAAGCATACAGGTTCTGCTTCATTCTAACACTGGCTTATATGGTCATATACATATCATCAGCATATAATATCAGCAGTAAAAGTGTTTTTTTTTTTTTTCTCATAGTGTTTTATCTAGAAATTTGTCACTTGCACTCAGATGGTGACCTGGCTATGTAGGATGTAGTACCTATTCTAATGGTGGATTGATATAACTCCCTGGCTTTGGGATTAAATACAGAATGATTCAAAGAGTTTAGATCTCCAAAAAAAGGTATGTGCTAAATTATAGAAGCCCAGTGTTGTTGTAACAGTCCTCCAAAATGCCTCCAAATGTTTGGAGGGAGAGGTGTAGGAAAACCGATAAAGTTGAAAAAAATAGATATGGTTTCATTAATGTAAGTGTTCTTATAGGTCTGAATGTTAAGCAGAAAACTTTGGAGTACATATGAAGGGTAATTGTTTGGCTAACTTAATTAGGTTAACTTTGGTGCACAGTGATGAAATGTACTACATCCTGGGATAAATAAAGGATAGTTCAGTTAGAAAATATTGACTGTGGTGGCTATGGAAATGTGTTTGCATTTCTGGCTGTGCTGTGTTATGAGCTGGTTCCTTTCAGCATCTGGCTTCACACTTGAGCATGGTCTATAGAGGTCATTTTACTAACCACACTGTATAGCTGGTTTGTGCTAGGTCAGGTTATGATGGTGGATGCACCACTGAAGGGCATAAAATCTGATTCCAGTTTACCTCCACAACACAAGAATGTAGTCAGTGACAGTCTGTGCTTTTCTTTAGGCAAGGGCTGTACTATCCTGTTGCTGCCACTAACAGTACTTGATCTTTGAGAAACAGGACTGATACAAAGTCCACCCCATCTGCAGCAGCTCCATGAGGTCCTGTACACAATTTCTCTCTCTCACAGCTTCCTACTTTGGTGCCTGTTGTACAGTTTGAGCCCAATATGTTTCAGAAGGGTGGTTGTGGAAGTGGGGGAGGGGGTTGTTAAATTATGGTTGCTGTGGGAACCATAACTTTGAATTTCTTGACATCTGTCCAATGACAATCTCAACATTAACGTTGAATTAACATAGTTTTTTTTGCATTTAATTAAAAAGATGATGGCCTGGAATCTGTTAAGGAATTTAAAGCCAACATTTAAACTGCTGGGAGCAGAGATGTCGGAGCCTCTGCTCTGGAAATGCTCATGTGCGCTCACTAAACAGTCATAGAAATAAGAAGTGAAAGCAAAATGTTTGTAAAACTATTGCCTGTTTGTCTCCTTCTGGTGGCTTTGCCCATCTTTCCTGTCTGAAGGAAACCTCTGAGTTTTAAATAACTTGGAAACTAAGTAATTTTTCCAGTTCCTTCATACGCCATGCCTAGTGCTCGCCAGTGACTCACTTATGTCTGCAGGCTGAGTTTTCTGAGGGCTTGTTTCTCCAGCCTACACTGTTGTCCTGCAAGTTCTTAAGAGATGATGACAAAAGCTCTTTACATGTATTGAGATAGAGCTCAAGATGGTAGCAAATGCCTGACTGTAGTGTTCATCCTGATTTCTGGACTCTTAAAAATGTGTTTGGGTTTCCCACATAATATTCCAGCACAATTGTTAATTGGTTTTGATTGTGAGGGTTATGCAAAAAAATATTTATGACTGATAGGTGTTTTACCTCAAGAGCTTTGAAGGCACTGTGCTTTAGAACTCTTTTGTGATTTGGTGTTATTTCAATAAGTTCCACTATCAGACAAATAGACATATGGACTATGCTAAAGTTAGGTGCTGTAGATAGGAGAAAGATGTTCATATGGCACCCGTGTTATTTAGCCTTCTCTCTTAACAGAATACCATACTGTTAAAAATTGTCTATTTTTATGTAATTCTTCTACTTATATTGGGATAAAAAAATTATTAGTCTAAGGTTGGCTCACATCATCAGAGCTTCTAAATGTTGGCAACTTCCCTACAGTCTGTTGCAGGCAATAACTGCCAGGGAAGTTGCTTGAACATAAGCAAAAAATAAGTCTTCCTGCTGAGCCACCAGCCCATAATTCAATCCCATAGCCTTAAGAAAGTTTCCTTCTTCACAGACAGTCATGTCTTTAGTAAGGTGACGGAGGGAGAATATAAAATCCCAGAGTTATTGCAAGCCTCAAAAAAGTTGTGAAAGAACACTTGGCAGTTAGTAGCTTTATGTAAAAGGTTTTTGCATATAAATTGCATATGCATATGACATTTTAGCTCCAACTTTACATGTATTTTGGAGGTTGGATACAGTCTTGTCCCTGCCTGTCTGTTTGCTTTTGCCATAGCTGCATCAATATTAATCCTGTTGGGTTTTCCCTCTGGCTTTTTTTTCTTAATTTCCCTCTCTTCCAGTTTTGATTTAAAAACTGGTTAGTTCCTTTTATCCTAGAAAAGAAAAATCTAGGCATATCTCTCTCTCTCTCTCTTTCCCTCTCTCTCTCTTTTTTTTTTTTTTTTTTTTTTTTTTTTTATATGAATTATTGTATTTAAAGCTTGCATATTTCTTTTTAGTCTCTTGGAGTAGACTCGCCAGTATTTCTCTGGTGACAAGAAAGGGCTAGAGAACTGATAAGATGAAGAGATATTCCTTTATCGAGACCTTTTCTCTTCTTTAAAGGGGAAGAAACATTCTTTAAGTATTTAATGTTTAAGAAGCATTCTTTAAGTATTATTACTATTCTACTTCCCCCTGCCTCCCCTGCACATCCCTCAACAGTATCATCAGAGAAACACAGGCTTTGCTTGACCAAGTAGCTGCACACTGTGTTTAAGAAATAGCACTATTCTGATCTCAGAGTTGGATGTACTGTTTAAAATGATTGATTGTAAATTGGCTTCTCTTTTTGTTTGCAAATTGTCAGTGAACATCCTAGTTCATCTCCCTCTATTTTTACCTATATATTAATATTCTTCTAGTGACCATATTTCATTCTTTGGGTTTCTTGTAAACAGTTCTGAAAAAGAGAATCAGGTTTAGGCTCATCTTTGTGAGCCCTGTTTGCAAGATGCAGCAACAAGGAGTAGCTTCCTCTCGTTGTCTGCATGACTGAGATGTTTGTGGGCAGTAGTGTCTGAACAACCCATAATTTTTCACTGATGGAACATCACCAAAGTTAAGAAATTTTCATACCCAGCCCTCGTAGAAATTAGTTTCCCCCTATATTAGCTGATGAAATAAGAAATCCCCTTCTCCTTCAGTTCTAGCAACAGTTACATATTTCAGTTAAGTCATTTTGATTTACCTTATTACAACAGTGGGATAGTTGAGGCACTTTAGGAGACTGGAGCACATCACCTACATCTGTAGTGGAAGGGAGATTTTTGTCAGAAGTAGTCTATCAACAAGTGATTTGCAGAACTTCATCTCATTGCAAAAGTACTTTCTATCTATCTATTTTTTTTTATTATTTGAAATGATTTTTTAATTCTATCTTTTAGTTTTATTTATTTTCCCCTACTAAAATTACCCAAACTACTGATTTGTTGCAACTTTTTTCATTAACTGAAATTTGGGAAGTACTGAAGAGCTAGGGATTATCTTTAAAACCTTACACTTTCTAGTAAATATTAAAAAAAAAAAAAAATATTCCCAGAATGTTTTTCATCCAAAAAGCTTTTTTTCTAACAATCATTCTCACTAATTTCCTGAGGTGGACACATTGTAATTAATACCTTGAACCTATGGTCCAAAAGAAATGAAACTGACAACTCAATAGTTCAAGTTAGCACATTTAATTTCATTCCTAAGTGCAGAAAAGTTGCTCCCAGTTGAATAAAATAATGTAGCTGAACATGGTTTGTAATGATGCATCAAAAGCTATGACATCCCTGCTCAAATCATTTATAAACAACAGAAGAATTTTAAGAACTGAATTACTACCTGAAGTTCAAAGGAGACCATGTATTTCTATTAATATAAAGAACAATTGAGGGCTGTTAGCCGTTAAGTTATTTGAATTTGAAATTCATCAAAAAGGTAGTGGAGGAGGAATATATCTGCACTCTAATGTGGATAAAGGATCTTCTGTGTGAGGTAAAATTACTTCTGAAGTAAAAGAAGTTTAAATAAACTCTAAAGAAGGCATTCAACTTTTTCTTTACAGTGCATTTCTTCTAGCCTGAGCTCCAACTCTCAGCTTCTTTTCAACCAGATTCTCAACAACTGTAAGACAAACTTTTCTATTTCTACAGACTGAGTCCTTTCCTGACTATGAATTTTCTAAAATACCCCAACCTTAAAAAAATTGTAAAAAAAAATTCCTGTACTGTTCTAATTTTTTAATTTTTGCTTAATAAAGCAGCTAACTCAATCAGAAGAACAGAGTACAAGTTTTTGCCTAATATAGTTATTGTTTTCTGCAAAGAGGGGGGGGTGTTGTATTTGGGGGCTCTGTTTCTCATCACCACAAATCTTCAGCCTCACTCTTTTCATGGATCACATCTCCCTGTGGTAAAACAGGACTGTGAGGTTCCTTTTTCTGTAAGTAGATATCCTCGCACAATAAAGTACACTACTATTGCAGAGCTTTCTCACACCACCTTTTTACATCTTTTTAGTAAGTGAAAGCTTCAAAATGTGAAGAAGGGCTAGTGCTCTGAACTGGAATTTCTCATGTAGTTTTTCTTCAGGTAACAGATAAGTTTGCTTTGTACATCAGTGGCAATAAGCAGAGCTGGTATTTCAGATCAACCAGTGTCAGTGATGTTGGGCTGAAAGGGTAAATTACTATGTGCAATTTGACAACTTATTAAATGGGTAATGTAAACAAGTTTTAGCATGATTATATAGCAGCCCTGTCTTTTTTGACTAAAAGCTGTTTTTTGGAGGCCCTAGATCTGCTGTGCATAGCAAAGAAAAGTACTAATGAAAGAATATGAGATGCAGACTGTGTAAATACATCCTTCTGATTCTGAGAGAAGCTAAACATGATTCTAATATTGTCAAACATTGATTCAAGATAAAATAGTACAACAACAAATAGGCATGAGGCAGTCCTGTTCTATACAGGAGACATAATGACGTTAGTAGTAGTGGCACAAGCAGGACATTCTGAAACAAAATTAATTTTACTTATTGTATAAGCCATTTCTCTGGATTTTTCAGGCCCTGAAATCTCAAAGGTTAGTTCACTCTCTACTCTCTAGGATCAACTTGGGATGGGGAAAATCTTTCATTAGGAGTAGAAGCTCAAGGGGAAGGGTAGATGGGACTTGTTTTAGAATAAGGGGGAGAAAAAAAAAAACAAAAAAATGAACCAAAATTCAAAACAGCTTTGTTGCATTCATTTAGATATCTTCCAAACTGGCAGCTTTGGATGCAGTACAAGATGTGAGTTTTGTGTGTGGTCACCAGACAGTAGAAGAAAAACATTAAAATTTATTTCATGTCTCACACGAGACAAGTATCTAGCCAAAATCTTTTATTTTATAGAACTAATTCTGAAGTTGCATGTGAAAGAGAAAGTGAAATAGAGAAAGAAGCTTTAAGAAATAAAAAGAGGAAGTGAGAGGAAAAGGCAGTATTAAAACTCCAGTCTTAGCCTTCTAAACCCTTTTGCTTCTCTGATTGATACTTTTCAATTATACCTTCCCATTTCACTGACATTTGAAATGCTATTTTTTTTCTAGCGATAACTTCAAATGCTTAAGTTCCAACAGCACCAGTAACCCTGTTTAGCTGTAGTAGTAAATTGGTTCCTTGTACAACATAATGGCAGTGACAGCCTTTTGCTAGGGAAATGAGTTCTCCAACGGGACATGCCTATGATAAGACGTCCGGTTTTGAAATTGTATTTCTCTGTATCAGAATTAAATCTGGACTTTATATTTCTTTGCTGCCACTGCTCTGTAGCTGGTCCCTATACAGTACGACCAAAGACTGACAAGTAATGCTTACACAGGAACCCTTTCACTTAAATTGGATTTGTCCTTTTATGTTTCCTCCTATTATTAGCTATTAAAATCTCCCAAACCCTTTTTTAAACAGCGATAGGGTTTCGCAAACCTGAAATTCACTGACTTGGAGGAAGAAAAGAAAAGAATTCTGGTATTAAGAGCAGTAATTTCCTTCCCTAGGTAAAATTAACTCACATTTAGTAAAATACAGTATTGATTCCCTGCGTTATACAGGAAGATATACGGAGTATCTTCATTGTGTTGAAAAAGGTCAAGATCTGAATGTATTATATTGGCACAGCTAAGGGTCTTTTAAAAAGGATACCAAAGAAAAACACAAATCACTGCCACTCCTGGGTACCTTTAGAAAATCCAAGCATGCTTTCTTCTGGCTGTCATATTGTGTTTCTTTGAGCCTTCAATGGTTAAAACAAAAGTAATGGGCCTCCTGTGGTTTTTGATTTGCATTGGTGCCTGACAATATCATAAGAGTGTGCATTTTGTCAGTGTATTATTACTATATGCTGTAATGGAACAACACAATGGAGGTCACTGGGAGATCATCAGTATATATAATTTCATTTTAACCTTAGGTTTACATTATCACTTAAATAACAAAATAATAATCAGTCTGTTGGAAGGGAGAGTTCTTTTTCCATTTCTTGCAGTAAAAAATTAACTCAATGCAATCCCTATATTGGTCTTCTCTCTACTGATGTCAATGCTATTTTATTTTTCTTCAAACAAATGTTTGTGGCAAATCTGGGAGGAAAACTGCTTGGACCTCTAGAGGTATTCAGGAAGAAAAAAGTAGTTTGCATTTCAGTAATCGCCTCTGGCTCATTGCTGACTTCATGTAAACGTAGTATGTATTTACAGTCTAATGAATGTTTTCTGACCAAAATGAGTACTGAAATATACTTTCTTAAAAAGGGTACTGGACCTGTATTTGCACAGACTATAGCATTTATGTTTGATTTTAGAAGGCTGCAATTTTTTGGTGCTTTAGTTGGCATTAGGTATATCTTGCAGTGGACATGATATTGTTCCTTGCTATGATAGTTATTCCAGTGCAACCTCTTAAAGATGAAAATATTTTTTTAAAAATTATTACCCTTACAATGTAATGAGTATATGACCTTTTAATAGCTAATACTTTTACTTTTTTTTAAGAGAATATAACTATTACATCCTCTGTCTGTGTTTTCTAAATGTCACTAATCAGAAATGTTGAATAGAGAAGGGCAAGTTAAATCCTGTCATTGAAACAGCAAACAGCTTTAGTCAAATGTATTGGCACAGGATTAAAAATGCATCAAGCATGTATTTGTCTTCTCAATGGGAAGCCCTTATTAATAGTTTGAAGAGTAGAAAGCTTAGCCTTATACAACAAGCACTGTAGTAGTTTTTTGGTTTTTTTTTTAAATGTATTTTAATGTGTGAAATTGTAGGATGCCAAGGTTGCCATTAGAGCTCCTCTCTTGTCGCAGTAATTTTCCCACTCAGATTCATTCCTTCTTTTCACAAAAAAGCACTTTATAATGGTCACAGCAGAAATGCAGTGATACTGAGTAGAGTGCAGTACTCTTGCAAGGTTAATTACTACACCACTGTCAAAATATTGGACATAACTACAAGGACATGAGTCAGCTCACTTCTCTGAGAGGTGTCTTCTTTTTTCTTTTTCTCTTGTGTGCAGCGCTTTTCTAAGGAACTGTATGTGACGTATTTGGAATTTTAGTAGAAATGTGGAGTTATTGACAGGCTGTTTTAATGAAACACACTTTTATTATGAACCTATAGCAACACAGTAGCATGAACCCATAAAAAAAGATTAGACTCTTACCTCAGAGGTTCCTTTGAAAATAAATTAGGTGAATTTTATGTATTCAAAACTTTGTTTTGGCTTTTGACTTGAGAAATTCAAAAGCAAGTGTTTGTGTTCAGCACTGCCATCCTTCCTGTTCAGCCAAGACATGTGGGAGGCTTGGGGAAGTCCAAAAATGGCTTCTTTGTATTTGGGAATAAACCATATCTAATTAAATTTTAAAATCAAATTGAGGAAAACCACTAAATCTATGTGTGGCCTGGCAGATGCCACAGTCTGTGTTTATTAGCTGTGGGCCAGCAGGTTAGATTCCCCTGAAGCCCTTACAGGAAACTACAAAACAGAGCAAAACTGATTTTACTACCTCATAGACAAATTTGATCAAACCACTATAATGAAGAGTGTGTATGAATCTCTCCTTTGCTTACAATTTCTAGCAAGTACTCAGAAATGCTTCTACAGATAATGACAGAATCACCAAAGGCAAAATCTGACCAGATTTGCTCTGGACCACAGTCTTCTTTTCTGTTCCAGCCCACTGGTGCCCCTCAGCCAGGTTAAACAGCAGTCTTGCTAGGAGGCCAAGGTTACTTCACTCCTGTATTTCACCCAGATCTCCTTGAGTTGTCATTTCTGCTTTTTGACAGCCAGCTGCTGTCACTTGACTGTAGTATTGTGCTCCTTTTGCTGATGGTTCCTGGATGAACATGTTGTTTTCACTGTCTGTCAAGTCCAACCCAGCCCACTTCTATCTCTTGACATAACTGGCATGGAAGTTTTCCTGTGAGGAGACCAGACCTAGGGAACTGGTTCCTACATTACCATCCTCTACCAAACATCTTCGCTCTGGGCACTGCATATTAGATTGGGAGATATGAAAATTTTGTATGGGATATCATCTTCAGAGGCTCCTTTGTGTGTTTGCTGAAAAGGAAAGATGAGACTCACTAAGGTGTGTCCAGATTTTATTTTGAACTTCTCATGCAGATGGAGTGAGAAATGACCTGAATAAACAGAAATGAAACTGAAGAGAAAACTGAAAGACTAAGTGTGGGAAATGTCTTGTTCTCTGCTCTGCTTTCATGTGACACACATTTTATTATTTACTCTTCTCAAATTATTTTAAAATGTGCTTTTCACATTATACTGTGAGCAAGAACAAATCCTGTTAAATTAACAATGCAAATAAAAACAATTAACAAGCTGACCACGTTTGCTAATTCTCTCAACCAAATTTGCAAGCTGCCCTAAAAAAACCCAAACCCAAACCTCCAATCTGTTAAAAATCATGATCTAAGAAAAGCCTAATGCCTCTTTTAATTTTTTTTTTATCCTGCTTGAGATCTGAGGCCCTTCAGACAAGTGGCTCTGTGAGCAGTCTTCACTGGTGATTCTCATTGTGCAGACAAGTAACAATTAAGTCTGGGGGATTTTCTTTTGTGCCCTCTAGTAGAAATTAGTAGCTAGAAAAGTGTCTTTTTTAAGAGTAAGTCTTTAAAGACCTTGGTGAATTAAAATCAACACCTTACACTACACCCCAAATGAGCATAGCATCCCATTTGTCCTGGCTAACATATTTATTACACTTTCTTTCTGACCATGAGAGCTAATGGGTGGTGGCATGCTGCACTGAATGAAACTTCTCTCTGGGATCTAATTTTTAAAATTCTTCGCAGCTTTTCTGTTGCCACAAAATAAGCATTGCCACCTTGATGTTATTAATGGAGAAATTGAGACATAGAAACAAAGCTATGTGCCAGTGTCCAGGGCCTGATTTTGTATTCAAACCTGTCTCACCTGTCTTAAGCAGCAGCTCAGTTTTTAAATACCTGGCTTTTTGAGTCTCTTCCAGTTGTGTATAGATGGCATTTTGTTAGTTGAAGCTTATTGTCAACTGGCTGCTTTTTCCATGTGAAAAAATCAATACAATTTGAATTTTTCTACCCAGGCTGAATCCTTGGTAAATTGTTGTGGATGGTTATTGATTTCTTATATCTGTGAGATTTTTTTTTAATAGCATTAAGGTAAACAGAAGTCTTATTTTGTTCAATTTACAGGATAACAATTATAGACAAAAGAACACATAAGCACACAGCTTACCTATAGGAAAAATGGATCAGATCATTCCCAATAACACAAAATAGGAAGAACAATACCTTTCTGTTGCTGAGCAGAATGGGAAGATTGCTTTCTTGTCTCTAATTTTGATTGAATTGCGTCTGAGCTTTTGGAACTGGTTCACTGATACAAGCAGCAGCATCATTTAACTATTCCTTACAGTTTCATGCTCACAGAAAACAAAGGCAGAATGGGTCATAAATGAGGATTATGAGTCTTACCTTCACTCACTCAAGCAAGTAAGAGAAAGGAAGAGAATCATATCTGCATTTTAGACATCAGGTTGATTCTTCCTGTTTCCTTGTCAATTATCACCAAACTATAAAGGAGTCTCTCTTCTATTTCACTCTGAATGCAAATGGAGCATCCATTTCTAGAAGCACAAGAAACTGCAAATTTGAGGAACAGTGCTGAGTTAAGAAAGACTCCACCCATTCAAAAAACAATATGTATTTCCAGTGATCCTGGAGGCTTCCAACCTTGGTAATCAAAAATTTTCAAGAAGGCACTGCAAGATGCATGAACCTCTCTCCCCTTCATTTAACCTTTAATTGGACATCCAAATCGGACTGAGCTGCATAAGGTTTCAGATCAGTTTATTCTAGTATAATTTGGTATCATGGTAAAATTTACATGAGCTGCAATTCTGTAATATGGCTGGCAATAATAATAATAATAACTTTGATAGAGTAGAATTAAGGGAAAGATAATGAATTCCATGAGATTAATGAATGGCTAATTTCAGCTTCCCGGGACAAAGAAAATTTCTAGGGAGCACGTGATCCCAGAAGTTACTTGAATGTTGTGAACATTGATTAACAGTGACAAAGAATTATGAACTCCAATGTTTTGCTTTCAAAAATACTGATATTTAGCTTTTATAAAGTATTACTGGTTTAGGGTCATATCATACACCAGAACTACTGAAGGGAAAACTGGAGTTAATTATTGATGAATTGTATGCCAAATTGTATCCCCTAATCCAGGGGAGGATGTTTTGAATGTTTGGGGTCTCTTTTTTTTTTTTTCTTTATTTTTTTCTCTGTAGCTTTCATTCTTTGTGGTTCCCTGTGGAGCGTTCAGTTCCTAGGGTGGCCTGAGGAGAGATCAGTGATGCTGTGCTTGGTAGTCTATTACAGCACAGCTGTTCATCAATTAGAATAGAGAAAATAATCCTGCTGTTTTAGAATAGTGTGATGTGCCTTCTATGTTATCAGGCAAAATGCAAACTGGATACATGAAACCCACGCAGTGAGGCTGCCAGTGTGATGGGGAACCTCTGGCTCAAAAAACTTCTCCCTTATTTTTCTCTTTTTTTTCTGAGAGTTTAAAACTTTAATTACCAACTTGAACACCCACTCTACCTTATGACAGGAAGGAGCATCCACAGTTGCCCTGCAGGAGCCAGTAGAGCAGTTAGTGAACTAGAGTTCAAGAATACAGCTAAGAAATCTAAACCAATGCTATGCTAATGTGATGACAGTTTGTACACACCTTTTTTCACTTCTTTCCCCCTCCCCTTTGTTCCATCAGGCCTTCTTTTCTTGTAACAGCAAAGGAATGTGTGCTGAAAAGCAGGTATTTACTGTCACTTTACCACTCTATGCCTTTATATTTAGAAATCTGCATAAAGAGCAAAACATTAAAACAGGATTTATAACACCCCTCAGATATAGAAAATATATGCAGAAATTTCAAAAGGAAACCCTAGGAGTTGAGTTAAAAAGTCCCAACCCTAAATCTCGTTAATTGGAAATGGTGTATTTTATTTATATTCATAGCATATATTATTAAACAGACTGTGTAGCATACACAGTATTATTTTTATGGGGGTTAAGTAGCCTGGTTCATGGGCAGCATTTTGTTCCTGTTATAATTCTTAATGTGTGGAGCAAATGCCCAGAGTAGCAGCTGCATCAAAAACCTGAGAGGCAGAGAGGAGATGGACTGTAGTTGAAGGAGAACCAGTCCTCTCTGCTCTTCCACAAACACAGCACTATGCCTCCACTCCAGACTTTGTTACATTTATACTTGGTACCTTACGGAAGCAAAAAGTATACTCTAGGATCCAGTAAATCAGTTGGGATCTGGAGGCTTTAAGAAGTAATGGAAGTTAAATTTTTCTAAACATTGTGCTTTTCCACTGTGATCCATGCTTCTTCAGAACTGATGTGGCTTCAGGTGCTACAAAGGCTGTCTCACTCCTGGCTGAGTGGTGCAGCACATCTGGCTTGAACCTTTGGAAACCCACTGAAAATAGGAGGAGTGCTCCTTGTCATGGAGCACCCTGGTGCTGAGTGGCAGAAATTGTTAAGGTCTCACATAGCACTGTGGTTGCTTCTGCTTTTTTTACTACCTCTTTTTTCTCCATGCTGTAGCAGCTATCAGCAGGCCTGGCTCTCCCCTCCAATGTGCACCCTTCCTTTCCTGTCTAGATACTGACTGAGCCAACTAGAGAACAGCATGAACAAACTGGGGGGAGTCAGAGGAGGGATTATACTTCTGCTTGTCCCAAGTAGCTCACAGCTGCAGGATATGCCCCATCCCACTTGATAAGGATTTAAGACTCCTGTCTCCAGCCTCTGCCTTGCTCTAAGTGAAAGTGGCCTGCCTGGGGAAAATGAACCAACCCTAGAGCAGGTTTCACAATTTCTGAATTTTACCTAGAAGCAAAGTGGAAGATTTACTGTTTATGCTCAAACCTGTTTTATTAAGTGGTCTGAGCTGTCCTGCATTAACAGTAACCTGAGAAGTATTTGAAGATTGGCCTGTGGTGGTCTGGTCTTAGGATGCTCAAGATAACACTTCTATCAGAGAATATCCACTTGCCCAAATGCAGGGACATCCCTCTGGTCATAGTTTACCCTCACTGTAAATGCTTTGTAAACTTTTCTAATTTTGCACTATTTAGCCTGTGTCAAAGTATCTGAATTTTTCCATTTCTTCCCTATCTTATTCCTATTTGGACTCAACTATTTTCTTGCTGTTCTCACTTGTGCAATTAAACTTACATAGGCATTTATGATTTTTGTTCCTTTCTGTCTTTCTATCACTCCTGCGTTGCATCTTCCACAAACATTTGTCTTCCTTCCTCCCTCTAGTAAGAGAACATACTCTTCAAAAGCAAGGACACTGGAATAGAGATTTTGCTTTATTCATTTACTTTGGCAATTATGGTGTAGTAAGTTATTCATTATTCATAATACCTCATGTACTACTGACTGTTGCTGTACAGCTGCAAAATGTAAGGAAGTTTCAATATAAGATATTAAGTGTTATGAGATCTTACTACATAAATGCTTCTGCTCAGTCTTGGATCAGAAGTAGCTGAAAGGCAGCCATTTTGGGTGCAAATTGGGAAGCATGTAGATTAATAATGCTAATAACAAACAACTAGAGTTCAGTGGCTAATCCATGCCAAGTAATTGTTCTTTGCCTTTTTATGTTTGGGTCTGTGAACAGAATCCCAAATCCTCAATTGTATTTGTTACCTAGACAAGTCTACACATTTCATTTAGGTGCAATAATTGGCTTGCAAACTTTTTGGAAACAGCTACTTGAAAATACGTGCCCTTCATATATGCCAGGTTTTGTGCAACTTACACAAATTCTCAATACCGTAGCTATATCTTTGGTTTCATCCATCCAAATCTCTGGTATCCTTATGGGCACCATATGCAAACACAGCTCTTCATTTCCAACCTATGCTTGATATTGAGACAGCAACAAGTGTGTAAAGGATTTTGCAGCTCTCTCTTAACATAACTGGGGCCTGGGCTATAAAACAGAACTGAAGAGAACAGAATTGCTCTGTTACCTCCTTCTGCCCACTCAGAGGAAGATAAAAGGTCAATAAAGGAGAGAGACTCAAAGGCTGAAAGTTTAATAAGATGGAGAAGGGATAGTAAAATATGGGATAAGGATACATATATATATATATATATATATATAAACTGATTTTGATGATTGCTCATACAAATGTCCAAAAGTCCCTTATGGCAGAACTGACAAGAGAAAAGGGTCCAAGGTTCTTCCCAACACCCAATGGTTCAGATACTTCAGAACATGTGGTGAGCTGATGATAAAGAATAGAAGCCTCTCTCCCAGACCACTGAGTGCAGCAAAGCAGCAAGAATGAAGGGAGCAGGAAGGACGGACTTCTGTCCTCCTGGCTTTTATAGAGTATGGCAGGAAATGGGAGGAAACACTGATCCGTAGCTGCTCTACCCCCTGGATCCCTCAGGGGGCCCTAAACACCCTCTCTTTAGGTCATCATGTTGATACCATAAAAATAAAATTAGGCTCTGCCTCCTCAAAACAGTGTGATAAGATATTTGGTAAGGATTTATTGATTCATTTCACTCACCTTTGGCATCTACAGCATAGTGTCATGTGGCTTTTTTTTATTAGTTTGTTTTTGTTACATCTATGCTACCGAATTAGGTCTCCTTTTATAATAAGGAAGAAATACTCTGGGGAAAGATTTCACCTGGCATGTCAGCTCAGGGCTGAGTGTTTTGAAATCCTTGCTGCTTTCCCATGGTCACCAGCAGAACTCAGGGCAACTGGCTCAAAATGGGATGTTAAATTTAGGAATACTTTTTGTATGCACTCAGCAATGCCCAGGTAAACATCATCAGTGTGGGTCATAAATGAGTCCATTAACATGGGGACAACAAACATTTTGTGCTAATTTATGTGGTCATTTGTGAAGTGAGGGCAAAGATGCTTGGTAATTTGTATTCAAAACTGACCTACTGAACACAAAGTGCCAGTCTATCAAGCGAATGCATGGTTCCCTGCTGGCATGAAATGCACTTCTTTGCACAAAGACAGCAGAAGACCCAGGAAGAATAAGTGAAGAAAGCCTCCCCCCAACCCCCCTTTGTCTTTTACTGTGTGGGTGTGCTATATGCAGAAAGTCTGTTTACCTTCAAACCACTGCCTTAAAAAGTAGAAGTAATGAACATGTTTTTCCCTAGACTCTCACTATATTTGTTATATTAAAGTTTATGTAGAAAGGAGGGGCTTAATTCACAATTGAAAATAATTTGACAGTCCTTCACTAATTCTAACTCAATGTCTGTCAAAAGTTGTATTATAGCAACAGGTCAGCATGACTGGCATGAACTGCTCAGAAGCAGGTCTGTATTGGAATAACACATTGACTGAACTTTGGTATTACAACCCACACCTGAGTAAGATGTGAGAAGGGCAACTTTGACCCATACACATGCCACTGCTCCAGTTGTTTTAATTAGTAAATAAAATTTCCTAGCTACAAAACACCAAAATTTTATAAAAGTAAAATAAAAATGTGGGGTTTATGTAAGCTATTTATTAAATACTCAGGGTCAGAGTGGATTTACTGGATGTATCAAGGAAACATAGATTATTGAAAACTTACCAGTTTGATAAAATTTACCAAAAGATACAGTTTTTTTCAGTATGAAGGTAGGTTTAAAAAACCACAGCAGACCCTGGGAGATCTATAGATAGAGATTTCTGAAACCAAAGATGCCTTTTTCTAAGTATTTCATGATTGGAACCCAGCATTTAGAAATGAAAAAAAACCTGCTGTGTTGCTAGAGAGAATGAATGTTTGTAACACCTTTGTTAAGGACACTTTTGAAATCCATTTGTTCACAGGTAAGACAAACACTTACAGTACTTAAGTTTCAGGGATCTTATACTTAAAATTGGATTTTTGCTTAAGTACCTTCTGTAATCAAAGTGAAAAACATGACTGAAAGCTGTTAAAATTCAAGGGCAATTAAACCACACACAGAGAACCAAAACATGGCTACCATATTTTCATGCATCTAACTTGTGTCTCAGATAATTTGCATTCTCTTAAATGTCCTGAGGCTTGAAAATAAATTCTCAGATAACCTACATATACTTGGAGACTACTGAGGATGGGCCCTGGAGAAGGAATCTGGCAAACTTCTCCTTGCAACATCCACATACTTCTGATGTTGCAGAATCAGTTTTCTTAACAAGACAATCTGTGTTTTAGATGCATTAAGGTATGTTACCTTAATTAAACAAAGTTTGGGAAAGGGGAGGGGAAGGGGGGAAGCAGGGGGAAGGAAACCAGGTAATAAACCGTGTGTGAGTTTGGAGAAATTAATTATTTATTTGTGACTGTGGGAGACCTCAGCTGTGTTTTTCACCCCAGCATGGAAGCATTTTGATTGAAAGCCTGGTGCATCAGAGATAAAGAACTCACACCACAGATACTTTTTGAAATTGAAATAAAACATGCAGTATTTGTAGCCTGGCAATATTAAAAAGAAATATGTAAGATTGAAATAAACAAGTCAAAGTGTGTTTTTTTCACTCGATAGATATATACACACATACTTAATTTAATGCAGCACGTTTGCTTGGACTATTTCTCCTTCCCCTCTCCCATTTTTTTTAAAGCATATAAATTCCAACCATGTTTTGTGTGAAGGGTCTCAGTGCATACTGACATTGTGAGTGTCAGCTCCAGATCACTTTAATCAGAGAGTGGATATGCATGATAAAACGGATAAGGGACTTTAATCAAAAAATCCGCTGGTCTGGAAACGTGACGCACTCCGCCAAACACACTTCATCCCACTTTTCTTGTGCCACTGCCAAGATTTTTATTTCATGAATATGCATTGGACATGATATTACATTAAAATGTGACATTGTTGTGTAGTGGTAGGGATTTAGAATTAGAATAAATAAATAAATAAATAGACTTCTGTAAAGTTTTTGTAATTGAACATTAGTATCATGTTGTGATTTTACATACATTTATTCACCTACCCTCATGTTTTTTTTTTTCACTAAGATTTCTTTTTTAATTGAATATTAAATTAATCCCCTTCTGTTTAACATGAAAAACAATGGCAGCAGATAGGTGGTCTATTTAACTTTTACCTATAAGCCTAATGTGTAGAGCTTTTACCAAAGAATTGTATTTTTGCATACAAAATCCATGTCTGTAGGTCTGATTGGGGGTGTTTTGGCTTTTACAGCTAGGAATAACTCTGGAGAACAGAGCCCACTCCAAAGTCCACTATTGTCTGTGCAAAGGTTGCCTGTGAATTTTACAGGATATGGATCATGTGTGTGATAACGTTAGAAACTCTTTCTTTCCCCCTAATTTTGCTATGTTACAACATTTTCTGGAAATTGGTGAGGATTATATGATTGATGTATGGAAATTTACATAATCGAGCTTCTCTTGTCAGTTTTATATTTGTATAATTTCATGTTCTTGGGCCAATCAGCTTTTGCAGATTGTCTGCCACAGATACATACAGGACAGCACTTGAGGAAAACAAATTTGTCTAAATACAGTGGTTTGCATCTGAAAAAAAATATGGGCTCTGTCTAAGTGGGTACAAAATTGTTGTCTTCAGTGAAGCTGTGAAGAATTGCACAAAGGCTTTGCCCTTAAGTAGGCAAATTCATGTTACTACTAAAATACCAATAAGTGGCTTTTTGGCTAAGATAGCTAACAGCTAGGTATAATCGCTGAACAGAGTTCTTCCTTCTTTTCCCCTGATGTATGTGATTTCAGTTAAACAAGAGTGTGATACTACTCTCCTTTCACTTGTGACTTGAAATCTGTAAATGAGAAAGTGTAGAACATTTAGGGATGCTTTTAAATCTGGGAATAAGTATGAACATTATTTACTAGCTGAGGACTGTTGTGTATCAGTTGTTTAGGGAGGACCTCTTGTAATGGATGCTTTTCAAGACCAATTTTAATTAAACCCAAACAAAAATCATAATTACCTGACTAATGATCTCTGGAGCATCAATATTTTATTACCTTTGTTATTAAAATGTAGGACAGAGGCTTCGCAGAACTTGGTTGCTTTCTTTTGTTTGGTTGGTTTTTTTTTGTTTTTGTTTTTTTGTTTGTTTGTTTTTTTGTTTTGTTTTGTTTTTTGTTGTTGTTGTTGTTTGTTTTTTTTTTTTTTAAGTAATAACCATAGTGAGAACATGGTCTCACTTTCTGTTAGATGTGCTCCAAACTTTTGAAAGAGAGAAATGAATGGTAACTATTGGTTGAGCTGTCACTGACAAGGGCAAACAATATTGAAGATAAAAATGCAGAGCTCTTTTAACTACTTATGCAATAGAGTTATGGTAATTTCAAATAGAATTTCCTTTATGAGACTCAATTTCTTCAGAATTTATACCTGCTATATATATCTTCTGCTGGTGAAAGCCTTGAAAGCTTGACATTCAGTCCCAGACACTAATCAGAAAAGGAAATCTACAAGAAGTTGTTTTCTGATCTTTTAAAGGCACTTAGCATTAGGTTTTAGTCCATCTCAGAACTCTCTGAGCTGTACCAGGGAATTCAAAATTGTCCCTTTCTGAAATATTTTTTTGATAGCATTGCAAAACCCGAGAAAGGTGGCATTAGTCCCCAAGTTTTTGCCTGCTTTTTGTCAATTTGGGGTAACAACAAGTGGTTCGTGGAACCAGATGACCTCAAACCTAAACCAGGGTTGTGGATGAGGTCCTAGCACAGCAGAGAAAGAGGTGCATAAGTCTCCATGGATTTCAAAAGGGAAACACAGGTATGGCAACAAAGAATCAGTCAAAATGTTAATAGATTAGAAACATCTCCTAGAAAGGATACAGAGTTCAGTGGAACAGCATTCATTGTCTGGAATTCTTGTAGATTATGGACATCTACTTGCAGAAGAGCTTTTAGTGACTGATAGAGATATTTGCAAAGAGAGATATCAGTCAGAACTCTGTAATATAGAATGAAACATCCCCAAAGGAAATTACCATTACAAAAACTATTATTTAATATTAAAAGTAATTGTAACACAAGGGCATGACTCATATCCTTGTGTTACAATTACCTTAATACCAAATGATAGTTTTCTGAATGGTAATGAGGGGAAGTTAAACCTGACATTCTGTCCTTAACCCTTGCTACTGCGCCTGGGTATTAATGTGACTAAGAGATGTCTGTGCAGTCTGTCATTTACTCAAGTCACTGGTTAGTCATGACAAAAGTGGAATCTAGACTTTTAATTCTGGCTTTCATAAGTAATTGGTGAATGCTCATGCTGTGGTCTGTTATACAGGGTAACTGACCTTTACACCCATCACAGTACAGAAGTACAGAGCTGATGCATTATATTTCTAACAAGCACTTTAGTCTTCCTATTATTTTTCCTTCAGTTTTTTGTTTTTTTTTCTTCTTTCCCCCCCCCCCGACCCCAGAATGTAGCTGCAGCACAATTCCAGTGGGTACAGAAAAATATATGTACAGAGACAAAACACAAATGTTTCATGACCTGATCATGTTAAAAAACATTTAATATCAGGTTGTTTTTTTGTTTTTTTGTTTGGTTTTTTTGTTTGTTTGTTCTGCAGAGCATGCCTGCATACTTCCAAACACAGAATTGGGGTCTTAGTTTAGAAGCAGCCTTAACATCACTTGAACATGACATTTATGTTCCTGCTTATCTCTGTGTTTTGTTGCTAGTGATTACTGCATGGACAGCTCTCTTTCCTTCAGTCCCATACCTGCTTCCTGAATAGAATTAACCACTGAAAAGTAAGGTAGAGTGCAAAACAACAACAAAACAACAAACCAAACAAACAAAGCAACAAACCCCGCCATAGCACTCCTCCAGAAAAAAGACATTTATGCTAAGTCAGAATGAAGCATTTTGCGTTTGGTTATTTGTTGGGTCATCTTAATGGTTACATCATGTCATGTTTCATTGTGTCACAACCCCTGACAGATAGTATAAGGATATAGCAGAACCGCTGCATGGAGTTTATATATGTTAAATATGAAAGTTTAAAATGAAAAGTATATGCTATTTTCTTATCTATCACTAGCTGTAATTTCAGCTAGAGAACTCCCATTGTGAAGTCATGTTATTAATTAGCAGGCTGGAATATCTGCAAAAAGCAGATAGTTCTGAGATACCAGCGCATGGTGCATGAAGAGAGGTATCTCAGGATGAACTGAGCTCTAAGATTTTGAAAACAACTTTAAATCAGGAAATAAAACTGAATATACCATCCTGCTCTGTGATAGACCCTCGTGCTAGGGTGTAGTAACCGCGGTTTAGTATTTCTCCTTGTAAGTAAACGTGGGAAGAGGGAGTTTGTCCTCCCCATTTGAAATATCAGTCTAGAGCATATGGTTTTACCTAGAACCATGTAGCTTGCTCTGTATCACAATATAAAGGGGAATCCATGGGGTAGAAGAGAACCTCACCAAGTCTAAAGCTCAGTTCAGATCTGCTAGAGATGGGAAAATCTCTGTGACTCTAGTTGATTTTTACAATCTGTGTCAGGAAAACAGTGCAGAAATAACCTTTCTGTTAATACTAGCAGATCATAGAATCATTAAAGTTGGAAGAGACCTCCAAGATCGTCAACCACATCCAACCATCAACCCAACACCGCTATGTCCCAAAGTGTTGAAGGTGAAAACAGAAAAGTACACTTTTTTTTCCCTGTTGGACTTGCAGCAAGATGATTTTGTCTGAAAGTCACACAATATGAGAGATCAGGAGATACATACTGGTGTGTGAAGTTACTTTGTGCTTGGTTCCCCTGAGGTGTACTGGTGCTGAGGAAAGGCTTCTTTTGTCTATTAGGCAAACTGCCACTCCAAAGCTAGCATTTTCCAGAGATGCAATAGCCCCTTTTCCTGAACAAATACGGTTCCATATCAAGACGGAGCCTCACCCTGTTTATAATGCTGTGTAATTTTTAAGGCTTGGCTTAGTTACACTTGGGCCCACGGAAGAGGAAAATGAAGTAACTCCATCCTATGCCTGCACAGCAGCCAGAGCAGTGATGAAATACATGGCAAGAGCTCAGGTCAAAGCTTCATATTTTTAAAAGACCTTCAATATATATTCAGGTGATAGTGAGCTGTCTGTATGGCAGTGATCCAAGCTCTAAAACCCCATAAATACATGGTTCCATGACAGATTTACATTATTTGCTCTGGAAATCTTGCACAATTTTCAGGGAATGTCTCCCATAACCTCCAGCATATTGCAGAGTAATGGTATTTCCACCACCGATCAGGTTCATTCTTCAGGCCAAAGGAAGTTTCTAGGTCAAGGCAGACTCAAGTGTGGACAGTCTCACTGGGATCCCTGGTAATTTACTAGCAGCTGGAGAGGATAGAGAAACCAAACCAAAGGCCTCTAAGTGCTGAACATAGTTTTCACAGACCATAATCTGCCCACAGAAATGTTCCTGGGGATTTTACAATGGATTGGCTGTGGCAGTTATTTTATCATCTCTCACATCCCAACACTCACACACTAGATGTAAGGATCTCGCAGCTTCACCAATTGTATACCTAGGTTAAGCTACTTCTGAGTTAAATGCTAATATGGTTGTATTACATACAGAGATGGTGTTAATGTGAACCAAACAGCGGCTCTGCACAGAAATTAATTCATAGTCAAAAGAGGAAATTTGTTTTGTTTTCATTTTTAGAGTGAAACACCAAAGATGAGCAGTACTTAACTCGGAAAGAATCTAGCGACATTTCTAACATCTCTGCTATATACTGTACAAAACGAGGGAACAACCCTTATTTATTTCTTATTTAAGCTTTCTTCAGCCCTTCAGTGGCTTCAGGGGTTTAGAGTAGGATTGGTGATATACACATTAGGCACCCCAGGAAGATGCACTTCTGAGCGTGAGGCAGAAGTCGGATTTCCTCAATGTAAGGGTTAGCAGTTACTGTGTCTACACATCAGTAAGGATAATCACACCAGACCAGCAACGTACTTCAGGATCTGCTTACCTTTGAGCATGGAGGCAGACTAATTGACTTAACTGAGATTACATACAAGCTTAAAGTTAGTCATATGCTTTGCTGGATTTGTCATTAATCCCATGGCCTGAAATCTACAGAAGATTTATAGTGAACTTGAAGGACACTGAACTAGCTTCCTTGAGAGGCCTCTTCCTGCAGCAAGAAAACAGTTTGTCCTTTTTGAAATAAAAACTCTTAAGGGGCTTGAGTGCTTCACCAGGGTGTGATTGACCTGTGCTTCTGATTGCCACTGACTATAACCTCATCCTGAGCTTTACCCATCTTGTTCAGGGTATCTACAGCTGATCCCATGTGATTTCTTGAATTTTGCATCTAACTTTAGGCACATATCAGTCAATTAAATTATTGTGAATGGTTTACTCTGAATAGCACTAACTCAGAAGCTGAAATGTACACTGATGCCTTCTGATAGCAGTTAACATCTTGACAGAGGGGCAGCTTACTGTCATTATGAAGTTGGTAATTATATTGTTGAAGGATTATTTCTAAAGTATAGGAAAAAATCTAGAGTGGGGAAATCCTTAAAAAGAAATATTTTCCTTTTTAAACACCATTGTGAAATGGAATTTATGATTGTTATTATTGTTGCTATTATTATTAATAATATTAATATTTAAGAATCAAATGTTTGGCATCATAATCATCAAATCTTATTTCTAGAGGAGAAACAAACAAAAAAACTGTTTCCTTCCTGTCACATATTTCTGCAGATTTTGTTACATAGAGATAATTTTCTCTAAATTTTTCACATTTTTGTCTCATCTGATATTCATGGCTCAGCAAACATCTTGCATTTCACTAAAAAAAAAAAATAAATACTAAGTGAATGAAAAACATTACATCACAGTGTTTGTAGGTATGGAAATTGTTATGGGATGTATCCTAGAGGGAACATAACACAAAAACTTTAGTTTTAGTTCTTGATAGAATAATAGTAGAACCTAGCAGTATATATTATTTCTTTTATGAGTTTTTTCTGGCATGGCCATAGTGCATCTCCATTATATAAAAGCAATGGAATTTTTGAGACCCACACAAATATAAGAGAAATGGATGATGAGATACCAAAAACTACAGCTCATTGGAGGGAACACAGGATGTCGTATAAGGTGGAGATCACAACTGACTCAGTTTTGTTTGTTTCAATGGTATAAAGGGACTTGGTGCTAATTATGAAATTCCTTGGTTTTGTTTTTTTTTCTTCAGGGTGGTGAGAATGTAATTAGGTCCAATTGTCATCCTTATGTCAATATATTAATCCACCTGTCACAACCTTCAAGATGTCTGCTCCTTCCTTTATAGAACTTTTTCCCATGAGAATTAAAAACTCCAGAAATCTCCATGGCTTGAAAATCAAACAAACCTTGCTGCATCTCTGCCTCCTGCGCAGGATAAGGTCTGTGGTAATATAAATGGATTAAGGTACACAACTTCTGTCCTTAAAATTTGTGCTGTCTCTTCATAGGTCCAGAGCTTTCAGGAAATTACAAATCATCATTTAATGTCTTAGAGCAGGGAAAAATTACTTGGGTTGTGTTCTTTATGGAGAGCATTTTTAAACAAACAATGTTTCTTCCTTTTCTCTTTCTTTATTTTCCTCTTTTCTCTTTCCCTCCTTTCATGGTAATACATGGTAAGACAACTCACCAATTCACTCAGTTCTAGAAAATTTTGCAGATAATTTTTTCTGGTGAGAGTATAACTAGAACAATTGCTTGAAGGATGCTTCAAGTGCTAGATGAACTTAGCTTTTTTTTTTTTCCTTTTTTCCCGATAGGGACAAGAAAATGTAATAGATTGTAGGTAACTTCTCAACTGATACTACACTGAAAATTATACTGAACAAACTGCATAGTTTGAGCTTTATAATACTGTTGTGCAAGATTATGTGAAGAATTAAGAAATACAGAAGAGCTCTATAATCAAGAATTTTGTAGTTATAGTTAGGAGTCCCATTTTTCTTTCCACTTGCCTGACACACAGCAAATATCTCAGTGGTGGTGTTTGGCTTTATTTGCTATCTAGAAATGTTTTTGCTGGTATTTCCATTTCTTCACGTAATTTTTTTGTGTTCTACCTGTTGGTAGCCAAGCAACTGAGGCAGTGCCAAAGAACGTCCTGATATCTGTTGAGTCTACTACTTCATGTATATTATTCACTGAGCTCAAATAATTAAAAAAACCCCATCTAGCTGCAAATTTAGAGCTTCTGCTTATTTTAGAACAATCCTTACTGTCTCAATAAGGGAAACTGTGGGGATGGATTCAAGCCAATAATACAGTGCTGCAGGTTCCATATAGCTCTGTACTGTACCTGCTGCACTGTAAGTGCTGGTGTAACTGTAGAACAATTGTGAGTGACCTGTCTGACCCCTGAGAAAATTTGTTTGCATCTGATATCTAGCCACTCACAACAGCAACACTGCAAACCAGCATGGAGGTGGAGAAAAAAAAATAATAAGTAGGTGGCTGTTGTCTCTTTAAACCCAATAGTATCTGTTTGGCTCTGCTTGTTCACTTCTTGAAGTTCCAGGGAGTGCAAATATGTATTTCTCATATGTTTACACTGACTGGAAATGATGAACTATTCATCAACACAGAGAAAGTCTGCATGAATGAAGGTTAAAGAGTACATTTTTTTGGTTTTGTTTGAGAGAAGGTATGGGCTATATAAGTGGCAAAGTATCAAGCCTTCAAAAAGTTCCTCTCTGCCACTTCTTGACATGCTCCCGAGTATAATTTTATTAAGGCATATAGACATGTAAAAGCATGACCTTTTGCATGATGCTAGCTAGATACTGAAGCTATGACTTTCTAATCTGACACCAGCACACAGAGCAGAGCTTGACTAGAGATTTGCAGGGAATCTGTAAACCATCCCATGGCTCCAACAAGGGCTGCAATGTTAAGGGTGAAGCTGCCTTTGCCTGTTCATTCCTGCCTGCCTGTGGGACAGGGAGAGGGAATCCATAAGCTCCTACAGTACTAATAACTAGCACAAAATATATCTATCTTTTCGCATGAGTGAGCAGAAAGATTCACTGTGAAGCTGAATGAGGCTGTGTGATCTTAGATGCCTGCCAGTGTGAACACTTAAAAGACCTTTAAGTTATAGTACCACTCCAGGCCGCAAACAATATGGAAACATTAGTGACCATCACTCTCACGGGGGGCTGACAGAAGGAAAGATTTGTCCTTCTGTGTTACCACAGAAAGCTTCTTCTCTTAGCTGGCTTGCTCATTTATAACTGGGGTTGGAAAGTGCAATCCAAAATGAAACCTGCATTAAAAGAACTTTGTGGGCTGTACAAATCATAAGGGTAACTACTTCACAAAATACTGTCAACTGAGGCATATATTTAAATGTTAGATAAAATATCTCCTAGCCATTTTTTCCAGTTCTTTTCTTTTTATAGTCGACTGCAAAACAACAATAGATAAAAAGGCTGTATATAATGCATGTATATTTTGTTGCTTTTTTTTTTTTTTTACCTTTCCCAAAGGAGTCTCTGTGCTTCCCACACTAATTGTAGGTTTTTCTGAAAATGCAGCATGAATCATTTATAAATAAAGAGACTTTAAAATCCCTAAAAGACTCCCTGAGGTATTCAGTATTTCAGCATAAAATAACTGTTAAATGGAGTTATTCTGAATTAGCTTTTACTGGAAAGTGGTGAAAATAAAGTTTTCTTTTCACTGTGAATGTGCAATAATTCTTTTACACAGCTACCCAGGGTAATTGACAAGCGATTTTCATAATTCAGGTTTTAGCAAAGAAATCATCTGAAGTGGCTAACATTAAATGAACAGAGCTGCTATTAAAACATAGCTTTCAAGAAAAGCTGCATGAGATGTCAGAACCAGGGGCTCTGTGTTGAGACCTTAAAACATAATTTGGGCTATAAAATAAAAACACACATTCAAGCTCTACAACCAATTCATACGTACACTCTCCTCACACGTGCATACACACATATACACACACTTAATAATAAAGTAGGATTTTTCATCTTTCTCTTAAAATCCTGTGATTATTTTTGTTCACAGATAACCCTAGAAAGACACAGCACTCAGAAAAGTTAACTGATTTGCATGACTCCTTTGGACTTCATAACCTTGACTGTCCATACTCACCATACAATCAGAGGTCATATTTGATCTCTCTGTGTAAAATTATGCAGAGGAAGCTTCCTCAACATTTTGTGGTTGATTGACAAATTGGTCTGTCACTCAAATGCTCCTTCAACTTATCGTGAACAGTAAAGAAAATTATCTGTTCTGTGCATATGTGAGAAAAAGCCTGTTCATTAACCTCTAGTCTGCTGAAGCTGTGGAACATATAATGCTTTGAGGAATATGTACTCTAAATGAAAGATATGCAAAAGATACAGGTGTATATGTGTGTATATTCATGTGTAAAACATTTATGAAAAGGCATGTCTGTAGCAGAGCAGTCTGTATGAAGTGTATATTTCACATGTACATACATAAATACATATTACACCAGTTTCTGCAGTAAACCATAGGCTCTCTTCAGGATTCTTGTACATTCACAGTAGCTATAGATAGGTAAATACCTCTGAGATGCTTCCTACAAGTATTTGGTATAGCATGCTTCATAATCTAAGATGCCTGTGACTATTATCATCCAGATATTCTGCCTACACTGTAGCTCTCAGATGCTAGGTTATTTACAAACAATGATGTATCACAAGTGCAAGGATTTAAAAGCAACTGCAATAAAGGTAGGGCCCCATTCACTTCAAGTGTTAAGCAAAGGCATCTTGGATACATTTGGTGGATCTGTGCCTATTTATCTCAGCAGCAAACTATGGTTTACATGCCATGGAAAGCTCATGTGGCATCCAGTTGCTTCATCTTGGGGAAATTTTTACAAGTCGTATTCATATACACGTATTCGTGTGCCTCTTTTTGTACCCCTTGCTGACTACTATTCCATGTACTATAGCTATTAGATGAGAAAAACTAATTTCTCTGAGAATTTGTCTCTTAATGCTCAGTTTGTATCTGAACCTCAACTATGATACATGCATAAAAATCTGAAGCTACAGGATGGTGACGTTTGTGTACCTTCTATGTTTGGTTTGGTTTTTTTTCCCCGTAAGCCCTGCATACTGGTACTGGAGAGCAGACCTGAAGCAAACTCTGCTGTTTCAAACTAGTTGGAAGTCTTTGTCACAGCCCTGACTTGCTGCTTTCTGATCCACCTCTGGCTGTTAGGCAACACCCTAGGTCACATCTGGAGAGAATGCATCTCTGCTCTCTTGAGTGGATCAGAGAGATTTTGGATAAGATATTCCCCTCAAATCTAGGTTGCTAAGTGATACAGACTTAAAAATAATTTTTAAAAAAGCAACTGGTCTCAACATATTTTTTTTCCAAAACAAAACTTTTTGCTTTTACTATTTAAATTTTTTTCTTTGCCGGTGGCTGAGTAGCTTGAAGTCTTTGAAACACTGAGCTTTCTATAAAATCCAAATAATTCTCTGTAAATCAAAGTACTTGGCATGCTTGCTGCAAAGCCTGAAGCTTTTTTTTTTTAAGGTAATCTCTAGAAAGTAGTTTGTACTCATGTTTTCACAGTGATTAAATATGCAAAGTAATTTTCATGATTATCACCCCGTTCTGAACCAAATCAGATGCAGCTATGCTTCTCTTTGTACAAAGCCAGTTATTGGATCAGATTCCAAAACAAATCCCCTGAATTTGGCGGATCATCATTTTAAAAGGGGGCTTGTTAAGGTAATGATTAAATTAAACCACCCCTTTAAGAATATTTAGATCTGGTCCGCCAAGCGGAACGGTCTAATGGTTTTTAAATTAGAAGCTGCGAATGCTGGTGAATATCTTTTGTGGGTCAAGTGGGTATTAACAAATGCTAAGACTGTTCTCTCTTTTGTCATCACCTTAAAATATGCAAAAAAAAGTGAGGAGTGGGAAAGACACAGGAAGAAACACAGTGTTAGTATTTAACATCACTGTTTTTTAACCGAGGGCAGCCTCAGATTTACAAGGTTGGATAGGAGAAGGTATGAGATGATGTTACTAGTAATCTCTTTATACCTCACTCTTGAGAAAGAGACTGAAGCTCGAATCTTCAAGGAAGTGGAGAACCCAAGTGCATTAAATTCTGGCAATCTTAAATTATTGTAGAGGTGTAATAGCCTGCTAACCACAGAAGCATGGATAAAAACCTATACCTGTGGCTTCCAGATTTCTTAACCCTGTCAATTTTAAATATGTTTTTTAGCCTCAGATGCTGCTGGGAACTTGTGGATGGGAGAAACAGTTGTTATCTTGTGTGGAAAGGATGGCTGGGTCTTTTCCAATACCAAAGGCTTTAGTTCCTCTTTCAGATACCCTAGGCAAACTGTTTTTGTCACTGTTATTTTTCATCCCACAGTACTAGCTGATACTGGAGTTCTGTGAATATTGGATTTATGGGCCATAACAACCTCCCTGCTGGGAGGAAATCCACATTCAAATATAAATCTGTCAAGTTAGGTCAAGTCACAGCTAACAAAATACCAATGCTGCTCTTCTGTGCTTAGTCCCTGTTCCTTTTAAAGTTATAAAGAAGTTTCTGAAAATTGTACCTCTTGAGCCGATTTTTTCCTGTGCTGAGCTGGTTTTAAAGAAAACTGTCAGGGAGTTGGGGGAAGACATGAAACCTGAGCCATTCAGAAGAAAGTGAAGAGAGATACAGCTTTCTGTTTATCCAAACAAAAGCCTTGTGACAATTTTGTTTATGAATAGCCTTCTAAGCAAAATTTGTAGCTGGTTTAAATTACAGAAGCAACCATAACTGATGAGTTGCACTTCTGCAGGTGAAAAAGTCAGTTTTCAGATGACTGAATTATGACTCTTGGGAAACTGCATGCTCTGGACATGTGGTTCAGTATTGCTTGTGTATTATTTTTTGCTAAGCCTGTAAAATGTGTGCTCGAGGAGAGACATGCTCTGTGCATGTTTATGTGTTGAGGGAGGGAGAGAGGACAGGCTAACTTTGTTATCAATTAAATGATTATCTGACCTGACAAAAGGGTTAGAGATGGTGGCTTATTGTACTGAGTCTTGGGTTTAATCTTTGCCAAGAAAGTAAGTAAAGTGATCAGATAAAGACTGATGGGTATGATGTGGGATTTACAAAAAGAAATATAATTCTGATGAATCTAACTTCTTTTTGTTACCTACTCGCATCTTACCAGCCCACAGAAGTTCCAATAAAATGCTGAGAAGAAATTTTGAATTATGAAAAACAGAACTAGGGGAATATTACTGTTTAATACCCAAGAATTTAAAAAAAAAAAAAAGAACTAAATAAAAATCAGGCTTGATAAACAACCTTTGTAGACATGGCAATACAACATTTTCTGATTCACAGTGCTGTTTTTAAACACCAATTTGCATTCTTGGAAACTGTGGACAGTGCTATATAAGCTTTTGTACACTGTGCAGTAGTTCAGAATAAAGCAAAGCAAATGTTTTGATGGATATCACACTAAAGATGATGCAGAATGACTAGAAAGCAAGTATGATATATTCTGCTGGTTAATTCTTCACATCTGGAAAGCTACCATTGATTGCAGACAGATTTCTCTCACATAAAAGTAGTCATAAGTTCCACATAAAAACCACCGAAAGTAATGAAGAGTACACAAAACTGAAAAAATAAACACTGTGGTTTAGAAAGGAACAAAGTAAGATAATAACAGATATATGCAAAGTATGGTAATGTATGTTAATCTGGGCACTCCTCTTTACCCTTTTGAAATAATATAGGAGCCAGTAAGGCTGATCAAATTCTATTTTGGGCATGAGATTACATAATGTACAATAACCCTTTGGTTCACATTGCCACATGTAGCTATTTTTGTCTAGAAACCATTAAGGTATGAAATATTAACCTGAAATTTAAGTTTTTAGTAATACTACATTTCAGGTACATGCTTTTTTGAAATGGGAAAGTTCATTCTCTTGCATTAAAAAGCTTTTTCATTTCAAAATTGGACTCAGAAAGAATATTCTTCATACCAATAGAAAGATTGCAATGTGTTGGACTCAAGCCATCATACTATGGAGTCTAATCTAGTAACACAGTGACCAAGTTATAATGAAATTTCTTCACAAGGAGACCCAATTCATAACTAATGCAAGATTACAGCATATTTGTTGTTCTTTCCTTGAAAAGAGAGGCCATTGGTGTTTTTATGGTCTGTTTGGACTGTTTCCTTATTCCCAATTATATTTACCCTAAAATAAAAGTTTATAAAAATTTTCTCACAAGGTGTTTGCTCTGAAGTGGTTCTACTTTGAGCAAGATCATTATAGGCTTCAGTAGTTTAAGACAGACTCTGTAAGAGTGAAGTTCATTTTTAGATAATGTGTTTTCCAAAGTCCGTGCCCACCTTGATCCCCTCTCCTTTTTAACTTTCAGTTTATTGTAGAGACCATCTGTGAGCAATTACAAAGCCTGAATCCTCATTCTTGCAGTCACCAAAGTAAAGGTGAGATTGAACCTTGGATTTTAGATGGGGCTCATCAGTATTAACTCATCAGTATGTTCCTACTTTCTAAGGTCAGAGAAGACAGTAAATTTCTTTACCATATCTTGCAAGCTCCCTGGGAAAAGGGCAGCATGTTCTGTTATGTGGAACAAAGTATTTTTCAACTTTAAAAGTGCACACAAGTATTATCACTGTTTCTAGCAAAAGAAAATGATAATGACTAAAGTTTATTGGTCTAAAATAGCTTCTCACCAGTATTTTGGCCTTCAACCCAAAAACCATCCTCTCTAGAAGTGGACACTGTAAAGTGAAGCTCTGCCTCCAAACTCCTTTTAGAGCCTGTGTTTTTGAAAATGTTGCAGTAATGGACAAAGTTAATCAAAGGGCAATACCTGTTCCCAAAATTGCAGATGGGAAATCTGCGGTCACAGTTATTTGCAGAGTGAAATCACTAATGTAAAGTTGGAAACCAGGTTCAGAGTCTGGCTTAAATTCACCTATATTACATCTTAAACAGGTTTTCATAATGAAATAAAAAATGTATGATAGCACAAAGAAATAAAATGTATATAAAATCAAGGATTTTGTTTATTTTGATGAATATTTGTTTGATGTTTTGAGGTGAATATTTTTAGGCTACCAACATCTCATCTGGCATCTAACTTTCTCTGCTGAGCTGTAAGATAGAAGTTCTGTTTTTGGGTTATCCCTGCATAAACCAGCCACTGACATTCAGTATGGGTTTTATGTGAATATTAGAGCTGCATAAACTCTTCACAACAAAATCTGAAGTTATGCACAAGGTACTAGTTTGGGGTTTAAATGTAGAAATAACCCAGAAGAGTTTTATGTTGAATTTAGCTCACTAAAATCTTCAAATAAAAGCCAAAACTTGTTGTTTGTTTTTTTTTCCCCAATGTTTATTGCCATGGTCTTGCGCCCCGGTTTCATCTGGTTTCATGGAAGGCACATGAATTAAATGGACCCCAAAATTTTGAACCTTAGGGAATGGGAGATTTAAAAGAAGGATTGATATGGACCAAATGATCAGTTTGTGTTGTGGATTGCAATTAACCCCCACCTTCAACATAACTGGCTAGCGTCAGATATTTCTTTTTTCCTTGCCAGCCCCTACCCAGAGCAGAACATAGAAAATATAAAACAAGTGATTATAACTCAAAACTTTAAGAACTGAAACTATTTAGAGTTGCAATGCTAAGTCAAAGTCATAAAACTAAAGGTGCAGATCTGTTGTGATAGATAAGAAAGGAACTTCCTCCCTAAATCTTTGCAAATCAGGGATTCTCTTTGTACAGCATTTTTTGTGACCCTTGAGATGTGTAAATTTTGCCTAAAGTGATGGATTGTGGATGAATTATCTGAACAGGGAAGGCAGGGCTACACACTATGGACTCATCAGGAGAGCTATGTTTCCCTGTCACTAAAATAATGTCACTTCATTAAAAATTGTAAAGATATATTTACCTGCTCAGACAGAAGTGGCTGCCTTTAGAACTGTTCTAGTCTATCAGTAAATAAAGGGTATTTTAAAAAGATTTATAAATATGTATTTAACCAAAGCAGTGGTTCTGGTCTCTTAGATAATCAATATGCATTGGACAACTCTCCATTAAAGACTTCTGCCTGTCTTCTTTTTACTTCAAAAAGCAAAGGAGTTATACATATATATATATATTTATAAAAGAAAAAAATAATTCCATTCTAATTCAATCAATTGAATAATGAGAGGCTTGGGACATAAACCACAAAAAAAAAAAAGGACACCAAAATTTCCTTAAGGCTTAGGGTTGTGAAACTTGTTATGTGAGGCTAATTTTTTTTTTTTCTCTTCCTCTCCTTGGTAGCTAGCATTAAAGGACAAAGTGTCAATTTTAAACTTCCTGGCTTTGGTCCATTTGTGTTGCAGCTTTAATCAGGAAGAAATAGTTCTGTCAAGGGTGATATTATTTTTGGCCCCTGAGAGGGATGCTCAAGGTGAACAAAAGGTCACAATGCTTTAGGTAGGATGTTACCAGGAAGGAGCTAAGGACTACATCTGGCCCCTTAGAAAAGGTTTTGATATAAGGGTGCTGCCATTACATGGAGCCATGGCTGTTTTAGGAGGCACCTGGGCTTATCTAGGACAACTTGTCTTTCTGTTTGCCACTAGGCCAGCCTTAACTGAATGAAAACTGTGTAAACTGTTTACTATCTCCACAACTCTGCCTGGTCCTAAGGAATTTAAGAGGAATCTCCGGAAGTTTCACCGTACATCATTCTTTTCATTCTTGTATCAGAAAGTGTGGATTTTTAATAGGAACTTGGACTTCTAATTGGAAAACCCATCATCTATTTTTAGTTTTGCCAGAGATTATCTTTTTGCTCTTCAGCACTGGTGTGCTTAGCAGGTGTTTCTTCAGCAACTTCTTTGTATGCCTTGATTCTGTGACTCACGAGCTCTGACTGCACTTGCTGAGGGGACTGAAAAAATCTCTGATTCCTTAGCCGAGAAAGCTGAATGGGAAGTGTGCCTACCCCACAACCACCATAGTTCACAGTCTGTATGAGTCTCCATGAAACAGAGGCAATAGCTGAAGAACAGACACTTTACCTGGTCAGGACAATAGGTAGGTAGGAACAAAAACCTCTTTGGCACTTGCCATTAATCACCAGAGATTGTCAGGCACTGCATTCAGCATCCCAGATGTAAAATACTGTTTTGCACATTTCTTCCTGTCTGTATTCCCATCCCTCCCATCTTTTCAGTTTAAGGCAGGAACTGGAAGTATGTGCACAAGTAAGTGAATGATTGGAGAAGGAGTCTTTAACTTCCTTGTATTTCTTCCTGAGCTAAAAGTCAGCTATCAAGCTTGGAGAGACTACATCTGTTTTATGAGTGGTTTACCTGGTCCACAAATGTTTAGCACAGTATTATGTCCTTAAAGCTTGTCATGTAAGTCAGTCCCATTCTTAACTACAAAGGCACTTTTGAGCTCCTTGCAACAGGCCTGAAAATTAGTCCTTGGACACTCCATCCGTACTGGGAAAGAATGTTATGCAGACAGTGCCTATGCAGGCCTGTGCACCTGCCTGAGGTCCATGTCCAGGAGTCACATTGTATTGTTACGTTACTGTATTCAGTGGTTTGCATTTAACATTTTTAAAATGAAAGAACAAGGAATAAGAGATGAAAAAAACTAATGTTTCATTTCTGTGGTTCCCAGAGCTTTTACTTATTCAAACAGGTTTTAAAAAGAAGTCTATCTGCTTTGGAGTGCTTTCAATGTGCATTTGATCATAAAACCAGAATCCTTTTAATAAATTTTGCTTGCTTTGAACAGTTTGGAGCAATGACAATATACAGTATTCCTCTGCAGGTAATACATAGTGGCAAACTAGAACAAATATTTTAACCAGAAAACTGATCACTACTTCTTCTGAAGAAAAAAAAAAACCCTAAAACAACGAAACAAACAAACAAATAAAAACCCAACCACAAAATGAACCTTTCATATACCAGTTATCATGTTTTAGATAGAATTTGTGTTACCATATTACAGATGCAGTTAAGACTCCAAATTATCTTACTTCTACTGAGTAAACATGCTGCCAGTGTAGGCTAGTTTTCTCCCTAACTTGTTTTTCACCATTTCATCAGATGCTATTTTTACAGATTTCCCTCTTCAATAAAAGTCCTTGCTGTCGCTAATATAACATTAACTTGTGATTGATCTCTTCTGAGGTGGAGAAATAAGGTCGAAGCATATATTGGCATCCTGATGGCTTGAGCTGGTCACTGCCAGCTCTTGATCAGAAGCCAACTTTTCAATTAGGAGGTGAGAGTGAGTGATCTGAGCTGGTTCTGCCATTTATCTCATCTCTAAGGAGCGACACATTTAGCCTTTCTGAAAACAGCTCTGAAGACTCTTCAGTTCAAGTGCATTTTGATCAATGGCTGATCTCTGCCTCATCTGAAAAGTTCACTAGGGTTCTCAGGACCATTCAGAACTGGTGGTGAAGGCTTGGAGGTGAAGTTATGACACACAGAAAATGCTAAGAATAGTAATGATGATAATACCAGAAAAAGATGGACTGATGAAGCAGCTAAGATATTATAATAAAAAAAAAATGTTATGGGTAATTTTCTTCTCATAACCTCAGGACAAAACTTTATTACTCTTTAAACTCCAATATTGTGCCAATTAAATTCCAGCTTAAGAACTAAGGTTTCCAATCCATTTTTGAAAATTTGAAAATGTATCTCCAATTCTTGTTCCCAGACACCCCATAAGAACAAGTTTTCATTCTTCCTTTTTTCTATTTTCATATTTCCTATAATTAAGAAGTATGAAGGAATGTTAGGTTACAGAAACTTTGCCAATGTGCTTCCAATTTTGCAAAAGTACATACTTAAAATAATACTATTTTCTCACACCAGAAATAATATATACTGAAAAAGAAAAAAAAGAAACTTCAAGTTCTTTTCTTTTTTCCTGCTGCATTTAACTTTTCTACTTCACAGCTCAGATTGCTTTTTTTCATCAAAGCAGTAATGGAAGAACAGTCCTTACACTCAAATGCAATCACATTTAATCATATTTAATATTCTTATTTCTCAGCTGATCAGACTTTAAAAATTTGATTGCTTTAGCTTTTATTATAACTTAAGGTAAGTCAAACCTGATAAAAATGATATTTGTTGTTAGTGTGTTCCAGTTGTGGTTTCTTCAGGTGCTTGGTCTTTTAGCTGTTGTATTGTAGAGGAGAGATTTTTGAACACCCTCCCAGTTGAAATGAGCAGAGATTAAAGTGATCTAATTTATCCAGACATAATACATCCTTTCATAAGAAAAAAATTAATTGATTTGATGATGCATTAGCCTTTGTCCTGTGAGAGACACCTTCCGATTCAGTGTGAATATATTGCAGTACTGCACAGTTCCCAGATGTTGTTTTCCCTGAACTTATTTTAAAAAAGAATTAAATAGGATGAGATTCTGAGGTCTTTCACTCCATGATAAGCCCCAAATAGTCCCAGTTGACACTGAAGTCTCCTATCTTTGTCTGCAATCTTAATTTTTGGGATGTAAACTAAGTACTGTAGCTGATGTGACAAATCTCATCAGGTGTTGTGACTACATTAAAGTCAGTACATGTGCTGCATGTAACTTAACTCAGGAAGAGTGGGCTAGATGAGTGGACAGTGAGGTAGACTGACAGCTGGTTGTGTGACAGAACTCAGAGGGTGGTGATCAATGGAGCAGTGTCTAGCTGGAGTCCTGTAAGCAGCAGTGTACCCAGGGGGCAATACTCAGTCTGGTCTTGCTCAACATGTTCATCAATGGCCTGGATGAAGAGACAGAGTGTATCCTCAGCAAGTTCACTTGTAATATAAAACTGGGAGGGGTGGGGAAGAAAGAATCCCAAGCACTAATATAGGTTAGGGATGGACCTGCTGGAAAGCATTTCTGAGGAGAAGGATCCAGGACTCCTGGTAGATAGTAAATTATCCAGCAGTGTGCCCTTGCTGCCAGTAAGGCTGATGTAATCCTGGGTTACATAAAGAAGTGTGTTACCAGTCCATCAAGGGAGGTCATTCTCCCCATCTACTCTGCCCTGGTGAGGCCACAGCTGGAATACTGCATCCAATTTTGGGCTCCCCAGCTCAAGAGAGACAGGGAACTACTGGAGAGAGTCCACCAGAGAGCCATGAGGATGACTGGGGGATTGGAGCATCTGTATGAGGAAAGTCTGAGAGAGCTGAGGCTCTTTGGCATGGAGAGGAGAAAGCTGAGGGGAGACCTTAATAATGTCTACAAGTATCTAAGGGGTGGGTGCAAGGAGTATGGAGCCAGACTTCTCAGTAGTTCCTACTGACAGCACAAGGGGCAACAGGCACAAGCTGGAACACAGGAAATTCCATTAAAATATAAGAAGAAAAAAGACACTGGAACAGGCACCCTAGGGAGGTTGTAGAGTCTCCTTCTTTTGAGATATCCAAAACCTGCCTGGATGCAGTCCTATGTGATGTCTTCTAGGTGATTCTGCTTTATCGGGAGAGTTGGACTAGATGATCTCTAGAGGTCCCTTCCAATTATGACAGTTTTGTGATTCTGTGATTCCTACTTCTATTAATGTAAAAGTAAACTGTGTACTGAACATGTCAGACTTTCTTTAGATGAACAGCATGTAGCTGCCTTTATTCTCAAACTGGATTATGCAGTTCATATGGGAGCACTCTAGTTGAAAGTCCTGATCCTGACCACCAGTCATGATGATGAAACATGCTCAAAGATTATATAGTTTGAAAAAAAAAAAAACCTGAACAACTTCAGAGACTAATTTGCCCTGTGGTGAGGTAGGTGTAGATAAACATCTCCCAAGTGCCTATACACATGCAGTCTTATATCCATTAGAATGAACAGAACAATTATGCTGTCATATAGACCAAGACTGCAGAGTATGTTAAAATTTGATCCTCCCAGTCCAACAACAAACATAAAATTTCTTAAGCCACAAAAGTGAAAAAAACTAATGAAAGGTTCCATTCCTTGTTAATTTGTTGCATGTGTTTTGATTTTGTGAGAAGGAACAGACCAGGAAAGGGCAGGCTTGTGCCAAAGTTCAGGGTCAAGTCATTGTAGAGATTTAGCACAATCTCAGAGATTTATCTTTGGATTTCTGGAGCTGTTAGACCATGATGCTTTGACAGGAATATTTAAGCCATAGGGAAGCTCCTTCTGAGGTGCATCTTAACAGCAATGAGACATGTTATAAAAGGTCTGCATATTGTCTGTGTTGTCATTATGGATCAGTTTTATTTGGAAAGTCTATAGTTTCATTAATTTATGAAGGTGAATTTATAAAATGACAGACACTGCTTGGGAATCTGGTATGCCTCAGCCTAAGCTTTGTAACTTCAAGGTCACTTTAGCATAGTTTCATGGTTCTTCGGTGCAGACCTGTTATCTAGAGAGCAGATATTGCTGTCTGAGAAGTTCCTTAACATGCAAAATCAAAGAAAAAAACCCAAATGATAGAGAGTGTAGCTCCACTTTGCAGGGAATACCTTTAATGTATTTGTGTTTGCTGCTGGTATATGTCTGCCCAGACATGCCACAACATCTGTGAGAACAAAGTTGAAAGTGTACAGTGCAAGAGAGGGAAAGGTCATTGTCATCCTGCAGTGTGGTTGTCCTGTACTGGCTTTCATTAAGTTTCCTGTGTTCATAATCTGGCCATTTGTGGCTTATTAAAAACACTAATTTTAAAAAACCCCAACACATTATACTACCACATAATCTTATGTCTTGATTATGTTCCAGTTGGTTAACACCACTCTGCCTTACATTGTTTGGCCTGTTTTTTCCCTCTGATATTGTGTTTGACTTCATTTTCATAGCTGAAATTATTGTGTGAGGCTGCTGCTTATGCCACTCAAGAGAAGGATGTGTTGATGGTAATGTGAAATATTTCTCTCATAGCTTGCAATGCAGTTTGGGACTACAGAGTATATTGCATTGATAAAGGTGATGATTTAAGATTTGGCAGATATTGAGTAACAGTTACCATGCATTTTTCCTCCAAATTTTCCTAATTCAACTTAATAGGCAAATCATGTTTTCTCTCTGCTTTTCTGATCATCCTCCATTAACCTGCAGTCTTTGATAAATATGCATTGCCTCATAATGTTGCATAAACATTTTTTAGATGGCAAATAGAGAGTAAACAAAACCCAGGTTAAAATTATATTAAAGACTTTGATAGCTTATTAATCATTTATACAAAGCTTATTAATCAAATGGATATTTTAAAACAAAATGCTTTCTTCCAAAACCAGAGAACAGAGGTGATGCTTGTCTTATTTTTCTTAGGAGGTGATGGCTGTCAGAAACCAGTTCGCCATTATCCTTAATTCACTTTTAAACATAAATCAGACTCCAGAAACAGGAGTACCTTTCTGTACAAACTCACTGTCTCTGTCTACACGTGAGTCTTTGATTCCTGCACTTTGTGTGCTACTGGTGAAAAGGTTACTATACGCAAAAGCTTTCTGTCTCCTCCATCACAGTTTTCTTCCCCTTTCTTTGGTCCTTCCCATACTTCTAAGTTTGTCTATCTCTCTGTTATATCTCTTCAGAGCCCGGTGGAAAAATGAGTTGTGTTAACTTTCCTTTGTATGTTTCCTTTCAAATTGATTTGAAAAACACAAAAAAGCTGTCTCTCAAATTAGTTCCCCTCTGCTAGAGGTTTCAGCAGGCCAGATGAGAGCACAGCAACCCAAACGGCGGGTGCAGTACTCATGAGAGTTGAGCAAGGGCCAGTTAGGGACATGAAAATCAGAAGTGGAAGCTGGGAAGAAACCACTGACATCTATCCCAGCTGAATGGAAATCTTTGGAGAAAGGTGGAAATAAGCATCCAGGATTTTAAGGACAGCAAAGCTGGTAGATCTTCTGAAAGCAATCCTAAAAGGTAAAATGGCTACTATTTGTGAAGCGATATTTGGCAGATTGATTATTGAGGTTTTTTGAGCTGGGTCCCCTAGAGATATGGAATCACAGCGTAATTCCTCTGAGGTCCTAAATCAGAGCTCTAGTAAGGTGTTTGTGCTTTTAACCAAATTGTTCTGATTCATGTATGCTTAAATTTACAGAGCAAAATCCGGATCATTTGAAGTCAATAGCAAGTTTATGCTCAATTTGTAAGCTCTAAAATTTTACCTGTTATTTAAACAAGGGAGAGCATCTTTTGGCATATACTAAACTTGTCATGTTGAACCACAATTTCTTCCAAAGTGTTTAATTTGCCCCATTGGACATGGGTTAAAGGAAACACAGCCTGGTGCACATTTAAACTTGCTAGCTGGACCATGTTAGAATTCACCCCTTAATTCCTAGTCTAGACAAAGTATCACTCTAGAAGAGAAGGAAGAAGCTGTCTACAATCTGTGTGATTAATGGGCTGAAAGCAGATGTGAGATATAAAAGAGTTTGTAAGCCTTCTCTACTACCTGGAGGTAAAGTTTGGCTGTCACAGGCAAGAGAAAAAGGATAAATTTCAAAGGCGGCTGAAACTGCAGCCAAAATGCATTAAATGATTACACGGACAGGACTTACTTTGATCCCATCTCAAAAGTAAAACAAACATAAGCATGAAGAAGAAAGTTTTTTTTTTTACCCCCTAAAATAGCTCAAAAGAATGAGTTCATAAAAGAAAAACAAGCATTCTAGGGCAACAGTACCAAACATGACTTGGTGTTTTAAATCCCTCATTGCCACTGTAAGTGTGAGTGTGTCTGCTGAGGGCACTGGTGTAATCCTGCAGTTTCACTTGATCCCCAGGGAGAGAAGGGGGTTGCTGTGAACCTCTGCATACATGTCATCTATCTGGAAGCAAGTGCAGTCTAGCTAGGGCATTTTGTGCAGTCTGGTATGCATGTAACCTAATAGAGAAGTCACCAAATAACTGGAGATCTGTGCCAATGGAAAAAAGAACCAATGTACCAAGGCAGAAAATGAGGTAATACCAATTTACATGGGGAAACATTGTGGATCACAGAGCTGAATAAGGTGGTGTCATCATCTCCATTTTAAAGACAGAAAACTAGAAAAAGGAGATAGGAAATGGTTTATTTCAGTCACTCAGGCTGGGAAAGGTAAAAGCCACAAATTTTCTGCCTTATTAACACCTACTAGGAAAGAGAAAGGTTAAGTATGTTTAGATATATTCTACTTCGGAGTCAAAGAAGTGAGCAGCAAGATGAACAAAGTATATTTTTTTTGTGGTTGGAGTCCTATCAAGATAGTTTTGCAATTTAAGAAGACAAAATAGCAAGTCTGCTTGTTTAGGTAGTTTAATTCCTAAGACTAAAAATCAAGTCATATTTTAGGATCATTTCAGTTTAAAAAACTTGCTCTGTATGCTTTCGTATAGGAAAAAGTGAAACTCTCTGGCTATATACAGTTTAGAACAGATGTTTCTATTCAGTCTGATAATGTGATTGAGATTTGATAATATTTGGAACTTTACACTTCCAAACCTTTTCAGGTACTAAGTAACTTTATAATATAGTTGTGAGACATGTGAAAGGCTACAATCCCATTTCTCTGCCACACTTTTCCTGTGTATGTGAGAAAAAAGCCATGTGAAGTTCAAACAAGGCAGCACCACTGTGTTTTCAGATAACACACAAGAGACTGAGGACTTGAATTTGTAGGGTCCTGTATCTTGTGCAGTTCTACCTATCTGTACATTGAAGAAAATTCTATGAAAAGAGAAGGTGGAATCTCTGGGCTGCTTTTTTCTTCTCTCAAAAGTGCCTGCGTTCTTTGGTGCATGACACACAGTCTCACAGCCTCAATTTACCCATGTTCAAAAAGGTAGGGTGACATATTTACTCTTTTAAATGTTTAGAGAGCTAAGTCTTCAAAGTTGGTTTATGTTTTTTGTGAGTTGTGTTTTATTTTTAATTTTTTTTTAAATACCCAATATTTCTTAGGGCTGACACATAATGTATAGTAGGTAACCTCATGTGATTGTGTGGGGGTACAGGTCCCCAAAACCCTTAGAAAGAAAATATATAGACAAGATCAGATTATGTCAATGATTTCCTGTAAAGCTATATTGATTAAGACTGATATTTATTTATTTTTTTGGTAATGTTGCTAGCAAAAGCTCTAACAAAACAAAAATATACTAGCATAAGAATTTCTGTCTGGATAATTAACACTGAACAAAGTAGGCATTTTTTTCTGTCACACTAGAACCAGGAAAACTTTTCTGGTGCAAACTAGATCTACAAACATATTTTAAGTAATTCCAAGAAATGTAAGTGTATCTAATTTGAAAAAGAGTGTTCTGATTATATGCTAACAAATAAACATAAATCAAAATGAACCTGGAAAAAGAACAAACATTTGCACCATGGTTTGGTTTTTTTATTTTACTTGAAAGAAAAATTCTGATATGAAAAGTAGCAGTAGAGAATGGTTTCAATAAGCAATACAAACATTACTGGTTTTTTTTTACTTTTTATTTTTTACATTTTAAGTCTTCTTTTACATTCTTTTAAAATTACTGTCACACGTTTACCTGTACCTTCTTGAGCTTTGATGGTAGTAAGTAATATGACAGCCTCAGTACTTCTGTCAAGGGAAAGGGTGAAGTCTTCATTTACTTCTAGCGTAATAGATTTTACTGGAGAATTCATTTTAGTCAGGGAAGAGTGGATGTTGGTGAAGTTATGAGCCTACTGCACCTTTTAAAATGAAATATTTAAACAAGTGGAACCTTACGTGGTTGATTCATTAATCTGACATGGGAAGTAAATCAAACAACACCTAAATGTCCTTTAACAAAGTCAGTTATATTATATAAGCATAACAGAAGTGGAACTCTTTTATTCTGTGTATCTGCCAGTTACTTCTATTGAGATAAAAAACTTTCCCCTGATGCAGAATATAACTTATAACTGCTTAGCACTGTGCTAAAAACCTAAAAGAAATTAAACAAAAATGTATTCTTTATTAATGTTATTGAAAAACGATGTTCCATAATCTAAACATCTACTGGAAACATCTACTCAGCTCCTGAAATCATCTCTATTAGATTATGTAGATACCATCTATGAAAATACTTCTAAACTTAATCTGTCAAGACTTCAAAGAGTCTATAAGCAAATACTTAGATTTGCATTAGATTTTTGACTTTGAAATCCATTATTCTAAGTTCCTTGCTGACTTTGATGTGCTGCCTTTACACCTCCTCTCTCAGAAAGGAGGTGTAAAGGCAGCACATTAGTTTATAGATGTTCACAGACTGTTTTTCGGATAAGGCCATTTAAATCTCTTTTGAAGGTCAACCCCAGCTCTTATCATTCAAGAAGTAATAATAACAGAGAGTCTGCCTAGAGTAAGGACTGCTTTAAAACACAAAATAGCAGGGGTGGAATGAACTTACTTAACTCTTGACCTAACACAATATCAGCATTCTAGTGTTTTGCTGTAACGATGCCCTGCTAAGGCATAGTGTGAAATTTCAATAGAGGTGTATGGAATTAACTGATTAGGGAGAACAAGAGGTTGCAGCTGTTTACAGCTGGGGTTTTTTTTGCGTTTTTTTGTTTTGTTTTGTTTTGTTGGGGGTTTCTAGTTTTTTTATTTTATTTTATTTGTTTTCTTTGTTTTCTTTGGTTTTGTGTGTTGCAATTAGTATTGACGAACCATTAAAATATTGCTTGAAACACAGTTAGACACTCCGTGTTCAGACACAGGACAAGAATTTCCTATATGCATATGCCGACATGGCTGGCTAAATTTAGACTTTCAAACTAATCTCACAATTTTTCTTGCTCTTCCTGGGTCTGATTTTTCTCCTCACCTGACACCTCTAGTTACTATGGAAGTAGACCTGTTTTGGATGTTTTCTCATCTTTCGGTATGAATGTCACTTCACTATAAATTATAAGATGAAGTTTGGACCACTTTGGAATACTATTGCTTTGCTTCTTATAATTGTTTTTCCTTGATGAAATAAAATAAGAAATATCTATTTTCTTCTTTTAAGAAGCAGTCTATATCCAAAATCTATTTCTAGTGACTTTGTCTACGTTCATTTAGATTTTGGTGTTGATTAGTTTATATGTAGCAGACAAAAGATACTGGAAGCTGTTGGTTTCAGATAAGGAATTGTATTCTCAGAGCCTTACTTTTGAATGCAAAATTTGGTAAAGAATGGAGTGGCAAACCCAGAAGGGACTGAAATTATTAAATATGATTGTGAACAATATTTAGTCAATTTCCTTTTTTTTTTTCTTTTGTGGGTTTTGGATTAAGTTTGGTAACAATGAATGTGTTACATATTCTGCTAGTTGAGTGCTGACAATTCTAGCTTTGCAATAACTAGATTTGAATGTGATTTATGAGCAGGAAGAGTTAGTTTGAAACTAACCTTGTCCAGATGCAGTTCTGTATGGCTTCAGCAGCATTTTCTGTACTGCTAACAAACAAAAAGAGAGGAGCTACGAAATCTCAAAGCAGTGCAGTCTTTTTGTAGGAGTCCTTGTCTCTGCTGTACTAATGAGACAGAAAAGTTGTGCTTTGTACAGAACAGTGCTATCTCAAACCCCCCCAGTAAGTAAAAGAAGTGACCAGTATCAGCAAAATCATCAGGGGAATATGCAGATCTTTAGGGGTCCAAAAGACAAAGTACAAGTCTAGACTGACCTAAAAAAATTATTCTGACATGTTTGCTATTGTGTTTTGAGATGCATGCTTTTGTGTCAGTTTTCCTGTGATCAGAACTACTTGTTGTGCTACACAAGTTTTCTGGAGAAAGCAACTTTAGAATACTCAAATCTTCTTATACAAATTATTTGCAAAATGCTACACAGTTTTGTAACAGAATAGATAATTTTAAAGCTTATATTTAAATCAAGGGTAACAGTGAGAAAAGTCAGATGTGCCATTTATCAACCCACTTAAATGCAAGCAGCACCTAAGCATGCTGTTTCAGCATATTACATTTTTGCTACAATCCCTTAAGTGTTTTCTAACATAAACAGTTTCAGACCCCAGCTTTGCTTCTGTTGATTTTAGGTGCTTATCAAGTCCACATTTTGAATAGTTCTCCTGCTTCTCCCCAGAGCAGCAGAGGCATGGAAGATTTGTCACCCACTTTTCTGCAGATGGGAAGTGATGCATAGAGATGGAATGGTTTAGTGTTTCACAGATGCTCTGTCAGAGCAATTCCTAAGGTCTAGATAAGTTCGGATCATCACAGTCATTTCTTTCTGGATCCAGTGCTTATGGATTTTGCAGAAACAACAGGAAAATTCATGTGTGAGCTGCTCTTCTGCATGTAGTTCTAAGAACTGCTGAACAGCTTAACACCAGTTATGGATTGTGTTGAAAGAATTTTCTTTAGAGGTAGTGCTCTCATGATTTTTTTGTCAGTACAATAAGTGTATTGCTCTGACTTCACAGGCAGGTTGGAGCATTTGTGCCACAATCTGTACTGTGGAAGGCTGGAGGAAAGCAACAGCTTGTGGGTACAAAGGCTACTAAGCCCTCTGCACACCGGGAAACAGTTTTTTATCCTGAATTTTCCAATCTGGCCTAGAAATAAAATCAATCCTAATGTAGGTCAGGAGGAAAAGACATAGTTTAGGCCTCTTACCCTAAGCTAACATGCTGTAGTAAGGATCATTCATGACACTGATGTCAAACACTACATTTAGATAGTTAAAACTTTAACTCCTGTAGCAATGATGAGGAATATCCAGGATCTACTTAGATAAGTGTAAGCTTATATTTCTTAACTGCAAATGAAAAAGAAGTATGCCTCAGATTCTTAAGACACTGCTTGAATCTCACTCAGGAACTTCAGTGTATGTATATAGAAGGATCAAAGTAAAAATTATTTTACAAATACTTTTCTAAAGATTCATGATTTTAAGATTCCAGGTTTATTTCTATAAATCCTTCATACATATTGTATTTCTTCCCTTCTTAGTTAAAAAACCAAAACAATCCAAAAAACAAACAAAAAACCCACAACCCAAACCAACAAGAAAACAGACCAGAACAAAACCAAAAAACCCATAAACCTAAAAATACCCCACCACAAAACAACGAGAAAAAAAAACAGTAAAGCTCAAAAACACCCAGCAGGATCATTGCAGAGTATCTTAAATTCCACTAGTCTATGATATAGTATTGCTTGAGATCCACTTTTCCTCTTTTCCTGACGACCTGACAATGGCAATATATTTCCTGTCTGCCTGAAGATCTCTGGAGAAGTGCCAGTCATAATCTTCCCCTTATGGATTCTGGTCAGCAGCTATTGACAGCTTTAAAAAGATTATGTTTTAATTGGGGATCAGATAGATGGCATTTTAAGGTATTTAATTTCACTTTGCAACTCACTATAGATTATCTGAGTGGTTCCACAACTCAAGGAGGATAAAGATGAATGTGTTGTCCTTTTCTTTAGATGACCCTGAGTGCAAATGTAGCTCAGGCTAAAGTGACTGAAAATCTTTTTCTATCACTGGGCTGAAAAGGTTGAATGTGAATTCATTAGTGTTATCTTTGTTTAAGGCACAATATCTACCCATCACCAAGCTCACATCTTCAGTGGTTGTACTTGTTCTTATGTGGTTTAAAAGAGTAATAGACTGGTGAAGTAAAAATCAACTCAAATAGAATTTGCATTGTTTTGAAACTTGTATGTTGGCTTATAGTTCTACAAAGTGGGTGTGCAAAAGCACTATAAAAAAATTGGATAAATGTCCCTAATTTGATGGTGATTTCTTCCTCTTGCAAAGGAGGTTAAAGGTAGTGCTGGAAAAACAGTTTCTTAAAATGTTTTTCTGTTCAGAGTTCAAAGGAATGAAGATACAATGGAAAGCAGTTAAAGATGCAAGCAGTCAAAACCAAATAATAAATTCTGAGCCCTACACATTGCCATGCAGGGCAGCCTGAACCATCAAAGTCCAATCATTCAACCTTCACTACTCAAAATTGTCTGATGGACTCTCTGAAGGTGCCTTCAGGTAACCTAGATCCATCTTACCAGGTGATGTTTAATAGCACTTGCTGATAAATTTCAGAACTTAGTGTCCTGTGTGTGCTGGATGCACCCACAATTATAGCTTCAGATTTACTGGACATTAAATTTGAGTATATTTTTCATAGAGATGCCTTTTATTTATATCCAGGCTTGATTTGAAGTCTGTGAAAAATTGATCAGATTTTTTGACAACCATCTGAGTACTGAAGAGGAATTCATCATCCTGCATGTGACAGTTTTGATGTGTCTCAAAAGTGTAAGATTCACTAGACAATAATACCTACATATTATTGATGATTTCTATAAGGTAGTCTGCATATGAACATTGCAATTTTAGTTAAGATAAAAAGTTGAAAGACCCTCTATTGCTTAATTGCAAGTTTTTCTGCATATTTGTTGTAAGTCACATTGGTATGCAGGTAAGCAACTATCGTATAGGGTTAACATTCACGATACATCAACAGATGAAAGGAAGACCCATTTTGTATTAGAGGAGGAGGATCTTAAAGATCCCTCTTAAAGGGTGACGTGAATGAATGACAGATGGATATATGTGTCAAATATTTTCTCCCTTGATATTCTTTATATATTTGCAAAATATGTATAAGTGCCATAAACTCTTTGTTCTTCTTCATCACAGTTATTCCAAGGGAAGAAATTCAAATCATTAAATCTCTCCACTGTCTCCTGGACCTTGCAAGTCAACAGACTCCCTCAGTTGCATGTGGAGAGAAATAAAGTGCGACATGGATACCTAAAAAGCCAAATGAACTGTACCTAAAGAGAGATTCCTTCCTCTGACCATAGAAAGACCTCGGTTCTAGACTTCTATAATTTTGAGATCTCACCTTCTTTTATCTAAAATTATCTACCATAGTTAGACTTTGGCTGCAGCAACACAAAATAAGGAAAGCATTTATTCTCTCTCTCCAGTACTTCCACATGTGCTGCCACCTTTCTCCTTGCTGGCATTGCAGAAGCTTAGGAATGCACAGGCAGGTGTGTATTCCTGCTCATACAGTTCCTGTGAGATTGCAGAGTGCTGTTATCCTTCTAGCATTGCTGGAGACTTGAAGCAGGTACTGATAGACAATATGTCCAAGCTTATAGTGGAAGTCAGCAGGACAGCTGGGAGTTGAGAGCCAGGATCACATCCTGACAAGAAAGTAATTTATTTTCCTCAGGACAAGTCATACTAAATAGTAAACACAAGGTAAATTGGATGAGTACAATTTCTGTGGGCTTTGCAAAGGTGATGAGCCTATAAAGGCAGTTAAAAATAAGATGTCCTTTACCCTGGGTTCAAGATTTTCTGGAGCTGGCAGACTATCACATCCTTGTTTTCATTGTTGTCTTGATGAGCTGGATGAATGAGTGTGGATATAGAAAATCTTGCAGAAATATGGAGAAAATAGTGTCAGTGCTTTGGCCTCCTGAAGGACTCCCTACTCCTGTTCTATTCCATTTTTTAACTCACAAATCTCCCTATTCCTGATGAAACTGTAGTCTGTTACCCTTCTGAAAGTCTGTAGGGCCTCAGGAACAGAACAGGAACAGAACATGGTATTTGGTCAATACCATGAAGAGATGAGCCTGAAGGAGCAGGACAAAAATATGAAGCAAGATAATGGATCACTGGGAATTGATTGAGAGATCCAAATAGAGGAGTGAGCTGACGTGGAAGAGTGTGTGGGCCACCTATTTGGCAGCAGTGTTCAGATGGCCTACAGGAAGGTGACACAGATATCAATGAGAGAGGGGGAGGTTGCAATAATCAAAGGCAGAGATTAAGTGCACTGCAGAACTTAAACTACACACTAAGAACAGCTCAGAAATGCCAAGAAATCTACTGTGCAGCAACTACTTTTGGAGGGAGGATTTAATTGAAATAACCACCAAGCCTATGTTGAGAGTGCAGTATTGATTTGATTTGCCAAATTAAATGTTGATCAGCAATTTATATTTCATGCACTAACTCTCCTATGGGCCAAGAACCAAAGAAAATGGGCTTTTCTGTGGCTAAGGGTTAAGATGGTGCTATTTCGCTTTACATTATGTAGTATATATGCCAGAGCTATTTCCTTGTATTTGAAAAGACTTTATTTGTGGCTGAGATTAGACTGATGGACTCTGTGGAAACAGCATCAAACTATTCCCATAAAATTTATACTCAGAAAGTAAGTGACTGTGTTCCAGGATGGTTTAGCTGGTACTTCTACTGTTGCCAGTGCTTAAGAACAATTACAGACACTATAATCAAGTGTCTGAATTTTTGTCATTGCCATGGTTTCTGTTTTCACAAATTAGTTTCAAGGAGGAATAACTTTCCCTTTTCCATCCTGAACTACTTCTTTTACCTGAGCTGAATTCAGGACAGTCCTTTTAATTTCCAGTGTGGAAGTCAAACTCTTGGTCTTTCTGAATGTCAGACTCATCATGGGCTATGTTCATTTGCTTTTAGTGGTCAGCAAGCTCAATGAAAATCTATGCTCAGCTGCTCCCTGCTGTTTAATGAGCTGATTCAACATCAGAGATGGAGAGGTCTGACGTATTTTCCTCAGTTTTATCCTTCTTGCTTGTGATTCAGTTATTCAGCTACACTAGTGGTAGGAACTGTGGGATTCCACATATATAGATGCAATCCCAGCAGATACTGATATTTGAAGCACTGTGTTCTATAGACCTGCTTTAAGCAAGGTTAGTCAACTCAGCGCTTAAAAAGCTGGCAGCCATCTGGAGCCCAGCCTACGCCAGAGTTCAAAATTGTTTCCTTCACTGTTGGTAGCAACAATGGGGAGGGGGTGGTGGTGCTTGAAAGCTTTTTTAGAAGCAGATTTGAAGAAGAGTAGAATGCACTGTAGGCTGAAGACATGAGGTAATCCCAGACCTTGGAGGTTCATGGACACCGTGCCCTGTAGTACAACCTCTGCTTAGAGGCATCATTAAACTGATAATTAGCAACTCATTATGTTTTGACTATACTTAAAGGTTAAAAGGATAATCTTTGTTGATGGATATTTTGAAATTTTCCTTTCACTGTATTCTTATGTATTCTCTTTGTGTTAAGTAGTTCTGGTGCCCACCTCTTACCCCCAAGCTGAAATCAGCTCATATTGAAACACTTCTTTGAAAACAAACCGAAAGTTATGTCAGCTTTTGTTAAATTGAGGCCACATTGAGAAAAATGGTGGGGTAGGAAAAGTCTAATACAGGTGACTGTTTAATTTTTGACCAGAACCTTGGGAGATGTGTGTTTGATAGCAGGTTAAAGAGCTGTTCTATAGCACTGCAACACAGTACTGCAAGATGGATATCTAAGCCTTGATGAGATAATGTGGGACATGTCATTTCCTGGAGTCAATATTTCTTGTAATGACCCATCCAATATGATCTTGCTTGATTAAGTGTTGTTTAACGACTTCTATCACGTCCATCGTTCTGCCCACAGACTAGTCAAAACCATCTTGCTGCTTTTGGGAAGAAATCTTATACAATCTATTTCAGGCTCAAGTTGAAGACAAGGTGTGTCATCCATAGTATTCCCAAGGAATTAACCTAATATTCCTAGGACACTTTTTCTAACAGATAAAGTGCTGTAGCAGTACAACTATAAAGACAGAAAATATTTGCAACATATTTTACACTTTGGGGGTAGTATTCTCACCGAGTGAGCTCTGTAAAGCACGTGCAGAATCTTTTTTTCTGCTTCTGACTTGTAAAGCGGAGAGAATTCAGTAACAATTCTTCATAGTGCTGAATGTATTTCAGTCCATTCCAGGTTTGTAGGACAAAGAGAGGATTAAAACTAAAAAGAGAAAAAAAATAAAAAGAAAAAAAGAGGAAAAAAAAGAAGAAAACACTACCATGCTGTGTAGTGGAATGAGTGAGTGGAGGATTATGAGGGACGATCTGTATGACAGCAGGCTTTCTAGGCCTGCCGTGCAAACAGAGGGGCTAATCACAATTTGTCTGTAACCCTTTTGAACTGCCTTTCCTGATATAGTCTACAGCCTGCCTGAAAGCTTTGGCATTTGTGGAACCAACTCTGTGTCCCATCCACTTGGCAGCCTGTCACAGCTCAGAGGACATCTGAGGGCTACTGAGCATCAGAAGGATACTCTTATGTCCCAGGAGTTCTTTACTTCTGTAATAGCTTAAGGGTATCACAGTTGCCCTGGACGACTTCATGAAAGCTTGACCCTGCCCCCAGATGCCAGCAGATCTTGGTAGAAAACATCCTAGGAGTGGCATGACTACAGCTTGTCATATTCCTCTAAGCCCTGTGTGAGGGATATGTGCTTTTATTCATCCTGCCTAGACCTGGAGTTTTATATGGAATTGTGTGAAGCTGCAATTAAAAACAGAAATTAAATGCTTGGCTCCTTTTTCAGATATTTACTCAGTAATAGATTATTTTACCTGCAGATAGCAGCACACCCCTATACATTGCAGAATGATGTCTTAGCCATGGTAAAGGACCTTTTTTTCTTTTTTTAATAAACTAAGAAAAAAAAAAAAAGCAGCATTTGTCCACCTAATTGCTGAATCATGTCACATTTACTTTGTTAGCAGGTTTTGTTAGATTATGTGAGAATAGTATCTACAATCCAAGATGCTATTGTAGCAAGGGAGTTTAGAGACAGCTGATTGGGATGACAAAAAATCATGTCTGTTACAGTAACCTCCCCCCCAAAGTACAGACATTTTTTGCTTTCCTTGCTGCTTTGTTGCTTCAAATCACATTTGAATTTTTTTACATTCTTAATTTTATTTTTCTGACAGAAACTACATTGTTAATATTATACAAAGTGGATCTGTACATGCTTATTATACATATACTTTGATCTGACTTACTTGATACTGAAAGAATTTTCTGAAGCCTTGAAGAAATTGAATGTAAAATAAGGGTGAAGGAACAGAGAGAAACTGTGTAGCCATGCAATATTTTGGTCCAAGTGATATATTTATGATACAGATTTTTGCCTTTTTTTTTGTGAACTCCAACTGCTTAATAACAATGTCCTTGTAGAGTCGCTGCAAATAGTGTTTTGTGGCACAAAACAATATTCTCATCCTTATTGGCTGCCAATATTTAGATGGCATTCACTTCAGAAAATACATAAGCAGGTGCCATTTAAAGGCAGGTACCTTCACTCTCTATCATGATCTTGATTTAGGAAAAGCTGGATGGTCACAGAAATCCTGTTATCTTCTATGATGATTGTTTTTACCATCAGTGGCATGGGGTAGAGCGGTACATTTTCAGAGGGCGGATCACAGAAATACACTGGAGTTTGTGCATCCAAAGTTTTACATCTCACATATGAAAAGCTAATTTTCAAAGCTGAAGGTGGGCAAGGCTCTGACTCTAAAACTGTGCTGCAAGTCTTGGGTGCTTAATGGCTCAGGCAGGCAAGTCAAGGGAAGCTTCAGCACAGCTGTGCCCTCAAGTAAGACTGGTATACAGTAGCTATTCTGGTCTCCTTTTTATACTATATGTACACTTCACATGTGAGTCATAAATGAAAGTTCAGTTTGAAACAGAACTTCATGAATTTACACATCTTTACTATTCTATCTTCCTGCTTTTTTGAGCTCTGTGTATTAGAAAATCCTATATCTCAGAAAAGTGTGTGAATAAAAGGCTCTTCATGTTTGCATTTCCTATGTCCTGCTTTTTATAAATTTAAGAACTTGCCATTGCATTAAGAAATTATCTTGGGACACAGATCTTCCGCTGGTAAATTGTCATAGCTCCAGTGAAGTCAGTGGGGTGAAGGACCTGCCTGACTTTGCAGTCAAATAATCAAGTAAGCATTTCCTGCTGTGGACAATCTATTCAGTAAATATGCAGGGTTTTGCATTACTAGAAATTGTTTCATCCTTTCTCTTTGAATTTTTGTACTTAATACTATATGGCTAATCAATAAATTACTTGATCAGCTGCCCACCCACACCGACATGTCCTTAATGCTTTCTATAAGCTTGTAAAAACCCCTTGGCACCAGATGCAGAAGTTCTGGGAACCATCTTAACTTTAAGGGCTGAAAATGCTGCCATAATGATAAATACATTGCTTCTAAGTGAAACAAGCTTGGACCAGTGTGCATTGTCAGGTTATGCTTTAAAATCTAGCATCAACAGAGGTGCCTTTTTGCCAGATTTTCCAATTTCGTCAGTTGTTAATATTTGAAGCCTTCTTTTCAGAGTTGCTGGTCTTGATATCTAGGAAACCTTCTCCTGTAGATTACCTTTTTGTGTTTTTATGTAGATTATTACATCCATTTCTAGTCAGCAGAACTGAAGGCCTGAAGGACTGAAGGGGTCCAACTCCTGTCTGTCTACAGCTTGGACTTGTAGACAGAACTGATCTTGATATCTAAGAAACCTTCCCTGAAAGAGTACTTTTTTGTGGTTTTAAAGTAGATGATTACACCTGCTCCTTGTCAGCACTTTGGTAGCCAGAGCATGGCTAGAAGAGATGCTCTCAATACATATTGCTTTGATAGGTTGTTGAAAGATTGTGTCCCTTGTTAGCATAAGTTTTGCTTTTTCTATTTCTTCCCCTTATTTTTTACCTAAAATACCTCCTTACAAATATTTTTTAAATTATTATTATGTTTCCTTCAATGTCTAAAGATGAGAATCATAGAATCATTAAGGTTAGAAATGATCTCTAAGATCATCGCGAGGGCTCAGACAAGCATAATATAAGCCTCTTATACTTTTGACCAGTCTTTTGCAGATCTTAGGTAATCTAAATGTTCTTCAATATAATTTTTCTGAAGACCAGACCCTACTGTGAAAAGCCATTGCTCTCACCTATTCATTAAATGAAAAATCCAACACGTCCCCAAAAACGCCAAACCCACAGCAAAGAAACAAAAAAGAGAAAAAAAAAACAAACCAGCAAGAAGTTTGCTATAGATAATGTAACACCAGATTTTTACAAATAAATATAGTTCTGATTTTGACACATTTTTTGATAGATATTGACAGTTTTTGGATATGTGGTCCAAGAATCCCCTGACCCATTTATTTCATTACTTCGTTGATGCTCCAGCAAGCTATTTAAGCATGGCTTCTTTATAATTTTCCTCTTTCATTTTCAGGGCCCTGCACAGCTTCTGTCCAATCCACATCTACTCCTTTCCCTGTTTCTTACAGCCCTGCTAAGCTGTCCTGCGAGTCACTCACACTATGAGCAAGCAAGTAGTTGACACAATGTCTCCTCTTGCTGTGAGAGTCCAACAACTTCATTGTTGGATCAAGCTTATTGCTGGTCCACCACTGAGTTTAAGCTGTAAACAGCTGTGGATCTTTGTAGTCATTAACAGACTCCTCTTTAGTGGTGCATAAGCCTGAATTCACCAGGGAAATAGACTTGGCAACATGCCTAATGGCAATACTTGCAAGTTATAGGATGGGGGATCTGAAAATGGTCCAGCAACCCTGTTAAGCTTAATTTCATTATTTATTTTTCTTCTCAATGCTGTGTATTTCCTGGTTCAGTGAGTGCTGGTGGGAAAACTAAGAATTCCAGGTTGCACCCATCACAAACTGCAATCCATGATGAGACTATACAAAGGCTGCTAGCCTCAGAGGCCCTATCTGAGCAAAGTGGCTTGCTCCTGTTAACTCCTCAGAGATCCATGGCTGTGGGATACAAAGGGTTGAATCCCTTATGCTGGTTTGGGTGTGAAGAATGGTAATTGGTTTTATTTTTACACTCTTAGCAGAGATATGGTGGAAATGGCTTTTGCTTCATGCAAGATGTTGAGCTGTCAGCAGCATGAACTCAAGACCAATTGAGATTTTCACAGGAAAGGGGGATGTGATGACAGGTAGTGGAGTAAGAGGTAACTCAATAACCTGGAACCACTGAGGTGGCCTGGATGAAGCCTTGCAGAGATAAGAAGATGGATCTCTTTTATTTGTTTGAAAGCATCCTGACTACTGTCCTCTGTGTTAATCTAGGTGTTCTGTCTCACTTTCATAACTGAGGTGCTACCCTTAAACAGAGAATGCCCACAAATCATGTCAAAGTTGATGAAATGACATTTCTTGCAACCAGAATTTTTCATCAGAAAATTCCCAACAAACCTGAGAGTCAGTGAAAGTGATCCTGGTTCTGGATTCCTTAAAGAATATATCTGGGATTTAATTTACTGGAATTCAGAGGGGGAATTTATCCATTAGATGACTCAGTCTATAACTTCACCCTGTGGGATTAATGGTCACAATGGAATTGTTTTTTGGCTGCCTCTGTGTTAAATTCCCTGCTGTGAGGATAAATATGCCTGCTTTCACAGCTGAAGAGTGGCACTCTTATCAGAAAGGAGTTTACATAATTGCTCAGAATACATAATGAACAATATAATTCAATAATTTATAAAACAAAACAACACAAATTCTGGTCTCTATTTTCTTTCCTTTTTTTTTTTAATTCTTCCTCATTCTGAAATATAATGTTATATAATGTAATGACATAGAAATATTATCAATACACTGCATTTTTGAATTTCTGGAAGTGCCTAAAAACACCCTTTCATGACATCAAGTTATCAAAACCCAAGAGATTATCATGTGGTAGCTGCAATATTTTTTAATGACATGCTAACTGATGTTTTCTCTGTTAATGCATTACTGTCTCCTCCTGAGCTGACTGCATGTTGCATTGCAACCCTCCTTGCATCTGTCTTAAAGGATCAAATTTAGAGGGCTAAAGACAATTTCAATAAAATGCACTGAAACTAGAGGATGTGGCCCAGAGCTCTTACAGGTACCGTATAATGCTGATAGACAGTATTGGTAATAGCACTGTTCTTCTGAGGGTTTATTTTTTTAAGGAAAGCTGAAAATTTAGGCAAGCTTTGTGCACTCTGTACAAGGATTACCAAATACTTAAGTGAAGACAAAAGTATATCTATTATTTGCACATTTTTCAGTTTTTAGAGCTGCTCCGAACAGACTAGTATTTTTTTTTTTTTTTTTTTTCATTTTTGGAAGTCATGTGATCTTCAAGGGTGTTACTTACCAGGTGAAGAAAGTTTAGAGGAAGCTTGGCATAAGGCATTTTGGATTTGAATGAGGCTCAGTTAGACAGTCTAAGGAACATGAGATTCATTCCCAGTTCGTCGATTTCCTAAAACCTGCTTTAGTTGCATTCTAGGGTCAGAAGGATCTGCTTTGAGACATTATTTTCAAGCAAGCATCTGCTTTTTCCCTTTCTTCCCTTCTATTATTTCTGAAAGTCCTTTACTGTCAGACTTTGGAACCTTTAGTTTCCCACAGCAAGAAGTCTCAGAGGTTATGCTGATATGTTTCCAATGCGGACAGATGTCTGTTAAACAAGGAATTGCAGCAGGGGATGCTTCTTTACCTCTCTCAGCTATTGAAGAAGAAAGAGATAGGTGTCCTCAAAAGTAGTCTTGATTTTATATGTTGGGCATTGACCCATCTGGCAGAATGCAGAGCCCAAACATAATGCAAGAAGATCATGGAGTTTGTTAGCAGGCTGGAAGACCTTTTCTTCCTCAGACTGGGCAAGAGCAGTTTGATTTGTTCCAGCTGTGGCAAAAGCACTCTGGTTTCAATGGTAAAGTGATCAGCCCTTTGAGATGGTTATTTCAAACACATGGCTTGTGGCATTGTGTCAGTATTGGAGTTTTTATTGTGGTAATATCTGGAGTTCTGTATAAGGGAAACAGAGGCATTGTCTGAAGTTCAGCAGTCTGAGACACTAGCCTTTCCTTTCTTGTTCAGGGAACCTTTTGAGGGTGGATTTCTGGCTTGCTCCTTCTTCAGAATAAAGCACCTTTGTATTTCTCCAAAATCAAATGGAGGTATAGCTGCTTGCACAGTGAAATAAAATAGTTTTCTCTACATTCTCTTCTTGGGAGTATGCAAAAATCCCATGTGCATTTTTTTTATGAATAGGACCCTTCTGTTTTATAGCTGGTAGTATTCATGCTTATTACAATGCCATATTATGGCCTTAGACACATTTTATGTCCCTGTAACATAGCACCCTAGAGAAAGCTGCTTCACTAACCAAGAATCAGTAAACTTGCTACAGAATCAGTGAAATACTTTTCAGAAAAATGTGTAAACTTCTGTTCTTAAACATTGTCATCCCTCACCTTAACAAGCACAGGGAAAGGTTCCACTGGTTTCTATGCCTTGTTAGGTCTATCATCTTTTTAATTAATAGTGTTTTTACGAAGCCGTCTGAACTGTGTCATTTCCATTATCAGAGAACCATTGCCATTAATGAATAATTTTCATTTCTGATCCTTGATATCATGCTAGTTGATCTCCTGTTTCCATGCCGCCGAATGATAGCATCGTTTTCTGCCCACGATCAAATTTAATTTGGACTCTGATTATATTATGCTGTTGCGACTGAAGTGTCAATTTTTGTCAGGCAATTAGGAGTTATAACCTGTGAAGTTAAGTTTGATAGGCATTGTAATTGGATTGTTACAGTAATAGCTTGGAACATTCCCTTTTTTTCTTGCTTCTTTGATTCTTGATGCATACTTTAGTTGTGAGAACAAAGGCATTTTGTTATTATGCAACCATAGGATATTCAAGAAAACAAGGTGGAGCTCAGGTTTTTCCACTTTCTCCAGATGGACTTAATTTGGATTTAGTTTTGACCACAAATTATGCCAGGATCTTAAAAGAATTTGGGGTGAGGGGCATTTGTCAAAGAAACCTTGAAAAAGAGAGCTGTGTAACCAGAGCTGCTAGGTTTATAATATAGAGGTATTCTTTAAATTAAAAGGTTAGAAAGAAGCAAAAGCAAACAAACCAAAACAAAACAACCAGAAAAGTGTCAGATTTCTCAGGTTATTCTCACTCTCAAAGTTTATGCACTTAACAAGAATTTAGGACTATAATTAAAGGTCCAATTAATTATGGCCTACATTTTCTGCTAGTGTAGATCAGAGCAGTTATACTCAGATGAATCAGTGGTGAAGTTCACCCATGGATTATACACACACAATTGCAACATGTAATGGAGGACATTTTTTTATTTTATTGTATCCTTCTTACTATCAGACTGGAAGTTACCTGCTTTTTTTTTTTTTTTTTTTTTTTTTTTTTTCTCCTCTCTGCAGAAATATTCATTCACAGCCCCTCTGTCTGTCATGAGTTTTAACCTGAATGTCTTTAGGGTATGCTGAGCCTCTGTCCTAGCTTCATCTCCTGACTATCTCTAATCAAAGACATACTGAAGAGACCTTTAGACCATTAAAAAAGGACAATAGAGAGAGAATAGCCTTTCCAGTGATCATTTGATTGGACACTTTTCATAAGTGCTGCTGTGTGACAAGCAAAAGGTGGAGAAAAACAAAGACAATCCAGCTGCTATGGAATGTAAGGGGAAAACCCACAGCAAGAGGATTTATAATGAAAAAACTGAAAACCACTATTAGAGGTGTAAGGTAAATGGTAAAGTAAAGCACCTCCCAGTAGTGCTCCTCCTCCTTCTGCCTTTTCCCAAACCTATGCTAGAGATTTCCTGTCAGGGCTAATGGATATTTGCATTCCATTGCTTCAGCCCTGTGCTCTCTCATCAACCTTGTTCTGGCTTAGAATTCCACTTCTTTGTGATGTAAACTCACTAAGCTAATTTAGTTTTTGTACTCCTGTAGTGGTCTCCAGGATTTCACCATGTCCAGTTTGATTTCTTCAGTTTCTTCAGGGCTCAGATGGACCATGTGTCTTGATGCTGCCCCCTCTTCTGAGGCTATCCAAGACACCAGAATATAGAGGCACCAGAAATCTCTGGCAAGCATCAGTTGTCAGATTTTGTATCATCCAGTGGGGCCCTATGAGTGGACCCATTTAATTTTGTTCATGCTTTGCAGAAATGCTAACATTTGCATAGCCGCTAAAACATGGACTGACTTTTTTTTTCTTCTTAGAATCACTCTTTTTCTTTTATGTTTTTTTGGTTTTGGCTTTTTTTGTCTTGTTCTGTGAAAGCTATTTCCAATGAATATTTCCACTTATACCATATTTCCTGCCAGTTTTATTTTTTTATTATATGGGGTCTATGGGGTCTAACCTTCCTGACATTGCGCCCTTTAGTCTCATGATGTTGAAAACCTGAGAACCTGAAAAGACACACCAGGTCTGTTACTGGGGGAGTGGGATGCTGATGTGACAGAAACAGCTGCATGTGAAAAGGTGATATATGGAGTGGAAAGTAAGTTAGATGAATTTGAAGGTATTTGTAATCTATTTCTCAGCTGCATTGAGGAGATGTTCTGAAATATGAAAGAAGATAGTGGAGAGAGGTTGAAGGGGAATGAAAGCTTTTGTTTCAAAAGGTAATATTAATAACTTGTCTCCCTGTTTTTCTGTTGCTATACTTTCATTTTTCCTTTGTTTTTCCTCTTCTTTGGGAGATAAAGATAGGCTGCAGTTATACCTGAAAGAACTGAAAGCTATGTAAATTTTTCTGTACATCTGATCTGCTTGCAAAAAGACAGACTTGGAATCTGATGAAAAAGAGCAAGAGGAAGACGAATAGGCACGTCAAAATCTATCCCAGGCAGTAGAGTATGCAACTTTTTGGAATCTAATGGTGACAAGAGTGTATTAAATTTCTAGTTTTCAGTTGATCTGATACAGGTGTAGCAAGTATCACAGACCAGCGTCATTAATTGTAGTGTTCTGTAGGAGTAATCAATGAATTCTGTTTCCTGAAAACAGAAAAAACCTGCAAAAACCTTTGCGCTATTAGTAATATAATGACGAGGGTGCAGTATATACTTACAAGAAGAACTTAGAATCTATTAGCACCTGTGCTGAGCAGTAAAGCTGCTGATACTTTGCATGCAAATTGTAGTCATCATCTGAAAAGAAGCAGAGTTCATAGGTTCAATATTCTCTCACTTTCAGTCTCCTATGTCAGCTGTGCCTTAACCAGCTGGGGGCAGAATTACATTCTGAAAATTAGTGAGAAAAAAGGTTAAAACAGAAAATCTACTATTTCTGCATCTACCCTCACCATTCATATGTTAAGACAACATGAAAAATCCTAGCAGGTATAAAAGATGACTGATTTCTCATTATAGTTTTAAAGTGTCACTGCTTGAGTAGGTTTACATTTGACAGGTGATTTAAATACGTCACTACATTTCTATAGCCATAACGAGAAAATCTTTATCAGGATAAAAATCTTGACAAAACTATTAATTTTTGTTCTAATGCAAGAAACATTACCACTCTTGACATAGAGATACATGAAACACTATATGAATCTTCACAATTTTTCTAAATATTTAATTGCTTGAGGATGTTTCAATTACTGCTCATTTATGTTGGTTTCACTATATTATCTTCTGTATGTGACACTCTGAGTGCATGCATGATTATGATTGGTACAGTCTCATAATAATGCTGAGATAGACATATTTGTATTTCTGTAAATCTTCTAATGAGTTCAGATTTGAAAAAAAGAAAAAAACCACCAACAACAAAAACCCCACTGGTAGTGGTTTTTTTTTCTGTGATATCAAAACCAATGCTTTTAGAGCCTACAGCTTCAGGTCTCTCACAAGCTTTACCCCCTTTCCCCCCCACTTCTGTCACAGAAGCATTTGTGAAGGTCTCTATGCTCAGTTTTTGAACACTGTGATACTACTGTCTGTGTCACCCTATATGAAATAATATTAGGGTGGCCCTGTTGTGAGCATTGTGACACAGAAAGGAAGTGTAGAAAAGTTGCATCTGTAGACCAGTAGAGTATAACACTATGCTGACTTAATGAGCAGAACAGAGAAACACATGCAGGGGAAACAAAACCCAAACCAGCACTCCTATGGATAACAAATATTTTACATCCCTGACTCACTTTGGTGGTGAGTCCATGATAGTTTCCCTATGGGATGGTGCCATGACTATTTCACCCACTAGATCAGTTCCATCCCCAGCTGTGTAGAGTAACCATGCTAAAAAGGTGGAAGTTAATCCTCAAACCTATGATCACATACAAAGATCATGCAATAAGGCAGTCAGTAAAATAATGAAATTAGTTAAAAATATTGACTAGATTAAGATGAAGCTTCCTCTAGGTTTTTTATTTATTATAGACTACCATATTTAAATTGTAATGTGAGGTCTTTTCAACACATGAGAATTTTGGCTTGAGGACAGAGAAGTTAAGAATCATCGGAGAATTTGGATTGTCTTCAAATTTTCCCAAAATGCAGCAATTTTCAAATATTTCTGAAAATTCATGGATTTTGGTTTGGGCTTATACTTACGTAAAACTGTATTTCTTATACATTGAGACAAACAAAAAATGGAGAAGAATACTTCACAGACAAAATGATTGGTTGTCTCAAGCAATTTTCTCCCCTTGAGATTTTCAAATGAAAGATATACAGCAGCACTGTGACTGAACTATAGGATTTTTTAATGTCAGAGTATATTTGCTTTACTCTATGAGAAAGGTGTTACTGTGAAGATGTTACTCCAGAGAATAAAACCAATTACCAGTCCTTGCTCTGATTTTCAAAATTGCTCTAGCATTGGCCTGACTTCCTTGGTGTATGCTGAAATTGAGTTTCCTGAGCATTTCCTGATAATTCATTATAGAATCATAGACTGGTTTGGGTTGGAAGGGACCTGAAAGATCATCTAGTTGTAGCTATTATAACTGCATTCAGCTAAAAGAAATGTCAAAACGATATAAAGTTTATTAGTAATCAAAGAAATGGAAAAATCACAGAAATTTATTATCTTTACTATAGTTGTGGCCATGTGCTTCCTAAGCCTGCGTTTTGAGACTGGAGCAAAGGCAACAGTATAGATGCAATGATCCAGAAGACAATGATCTGAAGCAGACCTCTCAGGCCAGCAAACAGTCAATTTTTTTCTCAGTGAATGGAAATCTAGGTGTGAAATCTGAAGCAACCTGTTCTGCAGCTAAAGCATTACAAACAGTAATCTTGCACAAAGTTTTAACTTCTACAGCTTTCTGTGTTTTCCTTGAGAGGAAACTAGGGCAGTGATTTGGGTCTTTCTCTCTTATCTCATCAGCTGTCTTGATGAAACCAGTAGGAAAAGAAATTTGGAGATTTTTAGCCCTCGAGTTCAAATTGGCTAATAGTTCAGTCTTTTGTTGAAGGGAAAGAAGAGAGGAGAGAGAAGAAAGATGGAGAGACAGACAAAACACTTACATAAAGCTTATTTCCATAGGAAGCCAAGTTAAACTGTCTTTATCAGTAGGAATTGTAAGGCCTAGTTATGTAACTCTTCAGCTTATTTGAAGAGGTGATAAACTGTTCCTAATTAGCATTCAGCTACAGTCCCATTGTAAGACTGCTTTCCCCTCTCCAGCAGCTCAGTAATAAATAAAATAATTAAAATGTTAAAACCCCCACCAATCAACCCATAAAAATCCCTGTACATTCACATTTCTAGGGTTAAGACTTACTGACAACTGGAGTACTTTATGAAAACTGTGATTAAATTGACTAAGTAAGTTTTAAGATTAAAAGACTTGAAATAGCTTATTTTTAAAATATTTGCAATGTCTATTGTTCCTTTGTATCCTTCTGTCTGACAAAATCACATAATACCAGTGAGTTTGAAATATAAGTAGATTTCAATACTGACTGTGCAAAAGTCAGTTTTAGGGGCAAGAACAGTAAAATGTTAAAGAAATATCTCTACTTGAAAGGAATCCACTGATTTATCTATCTGTGAAGATGGTAAGGAAGGAAAAAAATCCCCAGAAAACAAAATACTTTCATCACAAAACTCTGCATTGCACCCGGGTGTTTCTGAATTCTCTTTTTAAAACTCCCAGTTCTCTTTAAAATTCCTCACAGAAAGCCATTTTCCAGGCAGGAACCAGAGGAATTAGAGGGCAGTGATTTCTTGATGAGGTGGAAGAACTGGGGAGGGAACCCAGATCTGTGTGTCCTCACTTGGTTGATTTTGTTGGCAGCAGCTAAGGAAGCTGAACTATCCATGTGATTCTGTGCAGACTGCATGCACTGTGATAGCCAAAACTCATGAATGTTCTTACTTTGCAGTGTATCATTGTGCTTTGTAAAAGACGTGGTGAATGGGTACCTCATTAATACTAAGTGATCCTGGGTTATGTTTTGCAGTAGTCATCAGCTGTGACTTCCATCTAGGTAAGCTGCTGATTTCCATGTGGTGCTGTGCTGCTGTGATTTCACCCACTCTTGCCTTAATAATAGGAAAATTAAGCCCCTATGTGTTCTCATATGATATTTTCTTCTGTTCACATTGTCTTTTTACATTATCTCAGTTTAATTTGCCTTGATTTATATTAAGGTTTTCTTCCAAAAGCCCTTTCCTATATACCAAAGCAATGAATTCCAGTGTGAGGAAAGCTAGACATCATCTTGTCCCTCAGAGAAATAGATCACAGAAAAAGGCTTTAAGATGTTACTATCCATCTCTTTACCTTATTAGTATATAAAGAACCTAGAATAAGAGTAAGAGCTGAAGAGTTAGTGTCCTACATTAATCTCCCATATTACATTATATTAAATAATTTCTTCTTCAAATGACTAAACAGTGCAGTACTATCATAAAATAAATTTCACATCAGGATTTTTTAAGTATTGCAGCCCTTGAATAATTGTCATTATTTAACTCCATGACAAAATTGCATCCCAAATAGCATACAGACAGCTGCCCTAGAATTTCCTGAAACTGGTGGGACTGGCAGATATCTTTACAGCCAACAAACTCAGCACAAGAATTCCTGTTTTCTCTCATCATGCACAATTATGAGTTTTGACTTCAAATACTTGTAATTACAGTATTCTGAAAAGATGTCCTAAATATATGTATTTCACAGCTTGACTGTGACTTCTAGCAAAGTCTCTTGTCTGAGGTGCTTGGTAAAGTAAAGCTGAATTAGTGAGAGTACAATAAAGCAAGTTACAGTGTTTAGATACAATAACCAAAAATAAAGTCAGTTTAATCTTCCAAAGTAGGACAGCTTTTCAGTGTATTTGTCACTATGGAGATTTAACAGTAGATTCCAACTTGCATTTTGATAGCAAACTTACATAATTTTGAGTCCTGGTGTGGTACTGCTGAGTGCATTCAGGCTGGAATTACTAGTTAGACAGATCTTGCTTAACCTTGTATTTAATAACCATCTTTATAATCACTTTGGATTTCTCTTTTCTTCCTCACTCAAAGCTATCTAAAGGATAATTCAGTATTAGTGGCCAAAGCTATGTATTAAAACTCAAGATTCTGAGGTTTTATTTTTAAAAATTTTCATCTAGTTTTGCCAACGAGGGTGAAAATGTATTTTTGCAACATTTATTTTACATAATAACTTTTATTTAATTGTTTGCCTACTTATTTGTTTTCCTGGATGTGTTCCAAGAGCCTGATGAGTCCTCAGACTGGGAAAATGTGTAGGATATCTTTTGTTTTGACTGAAAAATTACTTAGTTTTGAGAATTTTTTTTTTTTTTTTTTTTTTGTATGCATCCTCTCCATTCCTAAGTGCTTGCTTTGTTACCAATTCTGGTCACTATATAGCAGGAGGCAACTGATTTGTTTTAATTTTCTGTTCCTTAGTTTATGCAGCTGGGGAATGGTTGAGGAAAATCATCTACTTCCTAGGGTGTCTTGAGGCTTAATTAAGTGTTTATAAAGTATTTTAAGACTTTTGTATGAAACATATTACAGATGTGTAATGTAATATTATTATTAATGTATATTGCAAATTATTTTTTATCTCTGGTAATTTTCCATTACTTTAGAAAATTAGTCTAATCTAAAATATTGGCCGAATAGACAAAATTGCTGCAATTTCTTTAGTAAAAGTTCAATGATGGAGTCATGTTGACTTTCATCTTCAACAATCTTCCCTTAGAGTCTCCCAGAGACACAGAACTTGAGCCGTGCTTCTAATTGTTGGCTTCAGGCTAAAACTTTTGATCACTTTATTTCTGCTGCTTCCTGTTAAATTCACTGAATGAAAAGGCTTGATAACATTTTATGCTTTCTAATTCTAATTCTTTATTTTGAGGAATATGAAAGATGAATTTGACCTTCTGAATTTTTAGTCTAAACTTTGGTAACAGGGAGCATCTTCATTCTTGTTTTCATTCATATTAATACTGTATCTATCTCTCTTGCCCTGTAAAAAGCTATTAATATTGTTCTATTAACCTCTTTCTAAGTAATAATGACCTTACCCCTGAAAATGCAATTATTGGACTTTTTTCCCATAATAAATCTCATTTATTAGAAAGTTTGGCCTTGTGCACTTTGTGCTCTACCATTTTCTTAAAAAATCATGCTTTATTTTCGAATAAGTACAATATTTTTATTCAGAAAAATATCCTATTATACATGCACTTGATCACAATTTGAGAGGAGGTGATGTCTGCTTAGTTCAACCATGTCTCTCTCTTCAGAAAGAAAAAGTCTCTAGTGACAGTACTCTACTTTTCTCTGCTGCTTGGCTGTGGTATGGCTGATTGCATCTATAATATTCTGCTTAGCAAAGAATTGCCAGCTAGGTCAGCTTGGCTCTTGCTAATGCCCAATCCAAATGGTCTCTACTTGGTTACACAGAGCTCCTGTTCCCTTTCTGCAGTGAGTAGTGGTTTCTGAGGTGCTGACAAGTTTTCTCTATTTTGCCTGTGAGAAGGAAGGAGAAGAAATGTGGGACACCTCCTGTTGTGTGTGGCAATGGAAACCTCTGGAGAGACAGGAGGAGAGGTAAGGAAAAAGCTTCTCTTGCATCCCTGCTCTTTGATCTGGTGATTTTGTCAAGGGAAGCAATGAAAAAACTTCACTATATTCTAAGGAATACAAAGTTAATGAAAACATCTGTAACCTCACTATATCCTCAATGAAACAGTGTCTGTAGCAGAGGGAATTTTCTTCAATAAAACAACGCTAAAAGGCTGCATAGAAGAGCTGCAATATTGTCCTGGTTCTCCTTCACTCCCCACCCTCATCTTGCTGGAGGAGTTTCCAGTTTCTTGAGGTCAGAGAGAGAAAGAAGGTTGTGGCAACTCCCTTTCCCTAGCCATTGTCTTTCCTAATTATAAATCCTTAAAAAAGAAATATGAGAATCCATAAAGGTTTCCCTTTCCTGTGTAGGAAAGACATCTGTAAACACACAAAGGAGAAGAATAGGTTTGTGGTTACAACTCTAGGATGGAAAAGGCAAGAAGTGTGCATTCAGTCTTGCTGTATCTGAGTTTTATTTTTTGGATTTTTTGGTAACTACAAGCAAAAAAGTGACTTTTTTTTTTTTTTTTTTTTTTTTTTTTTTTTAAACCGGACCTGTCAAATTACAGTACAAATTTCTTAAAACATGCACTGAAATAAAGGCATCAATTACAGATTTTAAATTAGAAACTGATGCTCAACTTTTTGAGGATTCCCTACAAATTACAGAAAATGTGTGTCAGATTTGTAATACAGAGAAAAAAAAATGCCATTCCTTGTATTCTTCCTACCCATCTCTCAAATGAAGCAGACTTGATAGCAGGACTGTTAATGCTAATGATTTTAAGGAACAGCAAAATGACTTCGTACCATGTAGGTAGGTAGACACAAGCTATTTTTTAAAAAAACATGATTATATCAATATGATAATATCAATAATTTTGACTTATTTTTTTTTTAAACTTCGTTTTTCTAATGTTTGTTTGAACTTCACTCTCCAGAAAACCACATCTTCTTTACATTTCCTGGCTCTGTGAGTCATCCGAATGAGCCCCGTTAGTCACCTCAAATGATGTGTTTCAGAGACCAAGACAGGAAAAGCAGCACACGGAGTCATCGTCCCAGGCAGGGTGGCTGCCAAGCCACTACCAGACAACCCAGGGAACAGCAAGTGTATTAGATGACTGGGGTCACAGAAACACAGCCCACTGACAGGAAATCATTTACAACCAGGTGAGTGTGAGCCCCATTAACTTTTTAGTATGCTTTCTAGGAAACAAGATGTGCTATTGTGATGTTTACGTGTCTGTCAGAAACTCTGTAAGCAATTGGCTGCTTTCTATGAAATCTGTTGAAATGGTAAAAGTCTCAGATATATGAAGCTCTTGACATATTTCCTTAAGGTTGTTGCTTTTATTCAATCAGGGATGCCTTTTGCACCCTCCTGAGAGAAGGGTTGTAATCCTGGCTCAGCCATCACCTGCTCTATGTGCCCAGCTGAGCTAGCCACCATCACACCTGTGCTGGCCAACCTGGCAATGCTTCTGTGGCTCTTGGCCCAGCGCAACACATCCTGATTCTTGCTATGCAGTCACAGAGGGATCTAGGAGTCTTAAACATCTGGGTTATCCTTATGGATTTGGGAGAGGTAGTGGAAGAATCAGGTGGCAGTGGAGACTATGTGATGTCACACAAGACCTGGTGATGATGGGCACTGACAGAAAGAGGTGTGGAAACAGGAAATTGCAATTTAAAGGCACTGCAAACCAGGATTCACTTAATGGAACAACTTGTTTATAAAACAGGACTGTGCTAAGTATTTTTGAGAGCTTTTTTCTTAATTACAATCTTTTGGTTATGTCCAGGCTCAGCAAGTTACCATAGTTTAAATTATAACCTAATTCTGAATGCTCGGCTTATGTTCCCTGCTAGAGAATCTTCAATTCCTGCTTCAGCTCCTGTGAGAATGAAGGTTGATGCAATTGTACTCACTACCTCTCTGCTGTCCCCAAAGTCATTTGAAAGCAAGGCCTAGTTTTGATAAATTTGATTGAGAAGTGGAAGTTTCTGTTTAAATCCCTGTAAATTTAATGAAAATGACTAAGTGGCTAGGAAAAAATAGTTTGTGTTAATTATCCCTCAGCAATCCAGTCAGTAGATATCTGCTGGCTATCCATACAGCCAAACTAACTATAGCAAGAATTCTCTTTTGCTTGCTGAGGGTTATGCAGGATGGGGAGAGAAGAGAGTTGATAGATGAACAGGGGTTAATCTGAAAGAGCAATGGAAGGATACAGGAGGAACATATATAAGACATTGAGAGGTCATTTGTCCTACTTCTGATGAAATAACCTGATTTTTTTTTTTTTTTTTCAAAGCTGTGACAATACCTTTAAAAGTTGTGAAGGGGAAGAAGATTGAAAAAAAAAATCACAGAGCACAAATGTTTCCTTCTCCCCCCCTCCCACTGATCAGCTTTAATATTTGATAACTGTCCACAAACTTTGGTTTATTTTTCAGGCTGGTGGTTTTCACAGAAGATTATCCTGTTTCTTAACTGGAAGGCAAGAAGCACACTTCACCTGCTTCTCCTTAATTATTTTTATTTTTTTAGCAAACTCACAAGCAACAAGCTGTTTTAGTTTTCCCCTCCTTTTTCTTCTTGTCCAGAAGGAAAAAAAAAATACAGGCTGAGGAACTTGGTGTTGTTCAGCTTAAAGAAGGAGACGCTCTGAGGTGACCTTATAATTACTTTCCAATATCTGAAGGGGGCCTAAAAAAAGAGTCTCTTCAAGGGGGGCCCCCCTCTTCAAGGCCAGTCTGGATGGGGCCTTGAGGAACCTGATCTAGTGGCAAGTGTCCCTGCCCATGCAGGGGGGTTGGAACTAGATGATTTTTAAGGTCCCTTCCAACCATAGATTCTATGATTCTAAAATCTGGAAATCACATTATTTTAAAATATATAGGTGGATTTGATATCTCCTCTTCACGTAGTGCTTTCCCATTAACCTAACTGGGGGCTGTCGGCCATCCTGAAGTCCCAGGGCAGAAACACATCCTTCATCTTATGCCGTTCTGCTTTTATTTTTAAAACACACAGAATAATGAAAATCTTCCATGACTCTTGACCAGTCTTGAGGTTCTGTGTTTGGTTTTTTGTTTTGTTTTTTTAATTTTGATTTATGTCACAAAAGAAGAGATTATTAATTCATACTTTTTGAATGTTTGCAGTCAACAACACTGTGATTGGATTATGCTCTTGCCTTCTCTAGAGATACTGCTACATGTTGGTGGATTAGCAAGGCAGTGTTTGGAACAGTGGTGTTCTCTGGAATGTTCGCAGTTGGTACAGCTGGCTGCTTTTTCTCATTGACTGTTGAAAGTAGAAATGGACTAACTATAGGAATACTTGGATTAATAGACTGACTAAAGCAATATTAGAATTAACTGTATAAACGTTTAAGATTTGGGCAAATAGAAAACTTACTAAAATAAGTGACTTAACATGTTTATCTGCAGCGATAAATCCTCAGGTCACAATTTTAATTAAAATTTTTAAATGCTGAACTCTTGTGATTGAATGCTGGTTCAAATTTTACTCTACCACCTGGAACAAAATTGAAAGAAGATGCAGACAATGAGATAATTACTCAAAATTATTTTGTGCAATAGGAAGATGAATCAACCAAAACTTAAGTTTGAGAAATTAGACTGTTAAAGAATTATCCTGATAAGGACTAGCTAATGATGAACTAGGAGTGGACAGAGAACAGTAGAAGCAATAAGAAAGGTAAATTGTAATCATCCTACAAGAGCATAGGATGCACAATGATGTTCACCTTGCATGAAAAAGCATGTGATCAGATTGTGAAGCCTTAAAAGGCACAGGTAAAGCATGGGCAGAGTGCCTCTTCAGAGGCACACATCTCAATTTGCAGTAAACTGGCTGTGACAGAACCTAGGGCCTGAAAATTTTGGATCTAGCCACCCCTAGACTTCTCTCTGAGAATAAATTTAGAAAGCAAGGAGGCCCAGTCTGAACCTCGCGACTTGACAGAAGGATCTTCCCGGACTCTTCTTTAATATGGACCTAATTTCATTTGAGATTTGGATATATTTGGTTTTAGAAAGTCATCCTGTCACTCGAGAGAGTATGTATTTTTCAGTTAATTTCAAGAGAACAGGCTTAATCTGGTTTGTTATTGCCCCATTCTGACCCACACGTGTGTATACACAGCTGCATCATTGATTTCAAAATGCTTCCCAAACCACTCATTATGTCTGTATGGTGCCCCTCTGGATTTTGGTATCAAATTCATATAAAAGAAGTTACAATGACACCAAGTGTTTCCCTGTTTTGAGCCCATGTACAGTTGCTGCAATAATTCATTTGTTCGATGCTTTAGAGGGTAACTCCTCCTCCTCCCCACAATTTTTTGACTATTGAGCAAGTCCACAGAAAGCTTTCTGTGATCACCCACCTTAAACATTTATTTTATTTCCAGCAGCACAGGGCTGCGACCTTTCTTCCTCACAGCACACCCTGGCACATTTGCTGTCCTTCGAAAGGATTATATCAATACCTGTGAATATGTGCAGTAATATAACAGACCTTCTCAGACTTGCTTCTGCTGGTATCAAAAACTGAGCTCTGAATATTTCTCAGGGAACCTCAAACGCGGAGAGTTAGCCCAGTGAACAGAGAATGTCTTCCTGCCCCTGAAAGAAAAAAGGAGTTGGTGGAGGCAAAACCATGGTTACAGGCTGAGGATCAGCTCTATGTGGCTCAGAAGTGAAAGACAGAAATGAAACCAGTGCCTCCTCCTCCAGCGTATCTCCTCCTCTTCTCCCTTTTCAGCACCAAACTGTATTGTCTTCATCTGGGAACGTGATTTATTTGTGAAATATCTAGTGGGTGGCAGAGGTGGGGAACAAAGCTGCACAAAGCTCCCCAGAGCTGCTGACCGAGGTAAGTAGTGTGTCATAACTCATTTATCAAATAGTAGTGGAAACCAGATAAAACACATAGGAGAGGGAGGGGAAAACCCTATTTCCCTCTGGGAAGTTACTGAATATTTCAGCCAGTTTATAAAAGTATGTGTGCATGTGTTTAGAAGGGAAGGAGGTTTTCCTAGCTTCACCTCTGCAAATAAATCATCAGCCTGGGATGTTTGAAGGGACAAGTGAAATGGATGAGCACATTATGGATCAAGGAGTTGATATCCCTGCTTTGGTTAGTTTGGGAGAGACCACCCAAGCACTGTGGGACTAAGATGAGGCTCTAAGTTGTGCCTGTAGAGGTCTGAAAGGCTCTATCTGCAGCCACTGACATGGTAGGAAATTAAAATAAAATTAATGATATTTCTCAAATCATAGACATGACAAGACTAGCTTTCTTGATTATATTATTTAAAAAATTTTTTAACCTTCAGTGGTTTGCAAGCCTAGATAAAATGAAAAAAGAAATGGAAAAAACCCCACAAAGGTGTAATAGTTATACTTATTTTAGAAATAAATGGATGTTTAAGTGCAAATAAAAAAAACACCCTAAAAACGTATTTATTATGTATATTTTTTGCTGTTTGCCACAAGCGATTTCAGAATACAGAAGCTCAAGTTCTGATGCTTTCATTGACATTGAGAAGAATCTTGCATCATACCTGGTCTTGTGAAAAAAGTGGGAACTACTTATGAAAAGGGATACCCATTTTACATGAATAAGGCTTGCAGAACGTGAATGAGTGTTACCATTAAATACCAGTTAAAAGGAGCTTGAGAGACACCATATCCTTTTAAATATATGTATTATTACAACTTTAGAATTCTTGCAAGGAAGAGGGAGATTTGAGTTTTGGATATGCCATTTTTCACTTCAAAACCTTTTAAGAGTGCAGCTGATCACCTTTTTACATTTACGCATGACAACAGTGATTGAAGTCTTATCAGTCAACATATAGTAATGAATTAGACAAATTCTGGGCTACAAGGAATTAAAAGTATGAAAGGTGTCTCTAAAGAAGAATAATTGTTTTTGGTTTTGTTTTTTTAGAAAATAAACAGTCTTCAGATTTTCCTGTTCTATTTTATAATTAAAAAAAAAATAATTGAAGGACTGCTGAAACTTTGATTTACCATTTTTTTTCTCTTTTAAAATTATTTTAAAATTGTTCCTGCAAAAGTACATGTTTTTAAATACTTGCTGTATTTTTCACCCATGGAATGATTTTCCATCTTTGATCACCTGTAATAGCAACTCAGCCATATTCTCAATCAGATGTGGACCCCACTGTACTAGGTCTGCCACCGATGTAGGTTGGGAATTGGGCCAGAAGGTATAATATGAAGCCATGGGCATCTCATCTTTACCAGTAGCCAGGAGACCCGGTGACCACAGAAGGGTGATGATGGTGGTTTGTAGACACTCTGCCTGCCATAACCAATGTTTCAGCAGGATGTCAGCTATGTTCCTGGCTATGGGATCTTTTGGGTGATGTAGGAGGCTGAGATGCTGAGCACATGCCATCACTAAAATTCCTGTATCACATTTCTCAGGAACAGAGATATTAACTCCCCGTGTTCAGGCCAGATTTCAGCTTTAGCAATTGTACTGTGACTACCTAAATCACTCCTGAAGCTGCAATTTGATACAGTATTGTACATTTGGTCCCTTACATGGTACAGCACAACATTGCTGCTTGCACTGTTTAACATCTGCTCTGCTTCAAAAGTTGCTGAATTTTCTCTGTAACAGAAGAAATTTTTTTCTTTTTTTTTTTTTTTTTTTTTTTCTTTTTTTTTTCCCAGTTTTAAGGGGAATTAACTCATCTGGATCTCCGGCTCTCCCTGGGCAGGGGCTAAACAGCTGGAATTTGTTTGTGCCAGAGAGCAAGGCTGCAAGAGACTGGGAAGAATCCTCTGTCCAACAGCTTAAGGCACCCGAGCAGCTGATCTACAGCTTTTATTATAAACTGTGGTCTATAGCCATAGCTGTGATCTCTGCATGAGATTTGCAGCCCATGGATTCGCCCCTGCTGTGTTCCCAGCCTGCTTAAAGCAACTCACTACGTTCCCAGCATGTCCCTGCAGAAAGCATTGCACATCAGGCTGGGGGCTATCTGGAGGCTGCTCCATGGCCTTATCAATTCATGTAGACTTCTCACATCCTGGACACTAGTAGGAAGGCTCTTCCTTGTCTCAGATCCGTTCTTGGAGTTAAATGTTATGTAGTTGCTCAGCTACTATACTGATTAGTGTATTAGCTATTAATAAAGAGCTAAATAAATGCCAGATGTTGTTGAAGCAGAAGGAAAATTTCTTACGGACAAGGAAATTTATAGAGGGACTTACTACTACTGGAACTATATGAATGTTACAGTAAGATTTCAACTGCTGATCATTATGCCCATTCCTCTGGGAGTTTAGCAGCATAGCAGCTACACAATGGGAGAGAGCAGAGCAGTGAGAGCTGCCCTGAACAGCAGCCTGCAAAGCAGCTGAGTGGAGAAAGTGTAGGGTGGGGTGCAGACCTGAGGAGGACCTGCAGTGCTGTGAATACTCTTAATCTCCCTGCTCCCTCATGTAAAGGTTTCACCAGCAAGATTCCTTCATAGAGGAGGCAGAGGAGGCATCTTGCTATATCTTCTGGTGCACTTTCTTTGCAGTTCCTCAGCTCCCTATGTTGTAAGGCAAATTAAATAAATATGTAAGAAACATAGTATTAAAAAAGGGACAGAAAAGACTGATTTGTTGTTGAAAGCATTTTCTAATGCATATAATTGAAATGATTCTTATATGCAGAGAAGACGACAAGTTTCCCTGTCATAAAGAACAGACTTCGATCCCGTAATTATTTTGGCAGGTGCTTAATTCCCAAAATGTGAGTTATCCTATGAAATTTAATGCGTACAGTGAAACAAAGGAGTGGGAAGGGAGGAGGAAGGGATTACAGATATTGAGAGAAAGGCAAGAAGGGCTCTCAGAACAAATGGTACTGAAGGAGGGATTGAAGGAGCAGAGGAAGGGTGATTGGTGGATGAGAATAGGAAAGCAATTCAGATTTGAAGTTGAATCAGCATTTGCTGACATGAACGTGACACTAATGGAAAGGATTTGAGAGAAGAATATTTATAAGCTAAAAGATTTGTTCTCTTCAAAACATTCTGTATGCAGGTATTAACATGTAGACTTTGTTTATAATAACTTAAAGTGACATCTTTTTGTTTCAAAGAGAATTCACGGTCAGAAAAAGGAATGCCACACACACCTGTTTTTCTTTTTCCTCTTTTTTTTCCTTCTTGAAGTTTTTTTCTGGAAGTCATTAAAATTCAGATGCTATCATTTGTAACAAATGATGTGAAGTGTTAGGTACCGTACTTGGAGTATGTTTGTTAAAATGAAGGAAGAGATTCTTCCAACACTTTGGGATTTTATGAATGATTTACATCTGGTGCTAAAGTTCATAAATGAAACGTGGGAGAACCAGATGCTTCATTTCTTGACTGCATCGTGTCTGCACATACTGATGGTGAATTGAAAACAGGAATGTCTCATAAATCAAGAAAATCTATTTTTGTACTCTTGATTTCTATTCTGAACATCCATATAACACCCAAACAAAAGTGGTAAAATTGGTTCCTTGAGAAACCTTTTATGTTTAGTAACAGTGTGGACATGTTAATAAAAAAAAATTTAAAAAAAAAAAAAAGAGAGAGAGAGAGAAACGGAACCAATCCTCAGAATAAAAAAGGATCAGAATGAGCAAATGTTTCTGGAGATCAGCATTGAAGGCACTTGTTTAGCAAAAGAAAGACTGACTAGAACTTCTAGGCAAATTCTGGTTGTTGTACAAAGAGCTGAGGTGTGTAACAAGGTGACATTTCATATCTTTTGGCTTTGGGGGGAAAAAAATTAAAAGCCAAATTCTTCCTTTGGTTACTGACATGATAACTGAAGGAAGAATCTAGCCCATGGTTTGAATAAGAGATTGAGGCAAGTGAGCACATGTACAGAGTGCTGTGTAAAATTCAGATTTTGTTTCATTTTTTATTAATGTTTGGGAATGATCTTTGTCTACCCTTTCTTACTGACATGTCCTATTGGTCTAAGAATTGTAAGTGATGCTTGCCATTATATATTTATAGGTGTCACTAAAACTTTTGTAAACAGGTTTTAAAAATATAATTTATTGAATTATAATGAAAGAAGAGTAAGTCTACCAGTATAGAGGGTTTTTTTTTTAATAGAATTTATATATTCAAGTTACCCTCTCTTACTTTTCCCGCTTCCTTGCTTTCAAAATATGCCTTTATCCACAAATTTTTAAATGATTTTATTACAATTCCAAAACCACCTGTGAGAAATGGCAGGGTAGCAATAACAAGTTAGGATGAAAAAGTTTTACACAAAAGGTTTAGCAGTACTAGGTGATGTGTGGTAGCTACCCATGTGTGGCCTCTTAGCCTCCAACAAATACGTGGCAATTGGCTTAGCCCACAGTGCAGGTGTGTGAGGCCAACCTGACTCACCTTACATTTGCTGTAGGGGAATAGTGTGCATCCAGGTGGTTCTTGCAGCTCAGCAGAAACTTGTTACCTTGTGGTATCTTGTTTGTGTGCCTAAGCCCTGGATGTGGATGCCTTGCTAGTTCTGTTAACAATTGAAAACAAATGTCTATTTAAATTTATTTACACACATTATACACAGATTGAGTGTAGGTGTGCTGGCAGAAGGGAGACTTTGGAAAGGATTTCATAAAGGTGAAGGACATGGCTTAGCAGACAAGTTTCAAGGAGGCATTCCAAGTGCAAGGAGCATCATTGTGGACATCGTGGAGGTATCAGGGTAGGCACTGCTGGCAGAGCAGGTGGAGTTTGTGAGGTAGGGAAGCTGACCTGATCTTAAAAGGTAGGCAGATTGTATAAACACACCATTAGCTCATGTATCTGCTGCTCCAATGTTTTTTCATGTGGAAGACAGAGGAACTTTTCCCTTTTATTTCAATGAGAACAAGATCAAACCTTTCTGAGGGGAAGTTTCCCCCATTACATGCTGTGCATCACAGCTCTTTTCAGACTGAGGTGGAGTTACTAAAAGTGACAAAAATGCTCTGTACTCCTCTTAGTTATCTTCCTGCTCAAAATATGTCCCTAACTAATACAATTTGCTATATGTCATAAAACACAAAGGAAAGCACTTTTCACGCCAAATATTGGAAAAGAGCTCTTTTTCTCAACTGCAGAAGTAACAGAAATGATGTGTTCATTTTAAATTCGATTCATGTAGTCCCTAATAAAAGCTATTATAAAACACAATTGTATGGAGACAAAAAGAGAGATAATATCACTATAGCTCAATATAAAATTTAAGTAATTAAGACATGAAAACTATTACACAATTTACGATGAATGCAACGTGAATAATAAAATGTTTAACCATTTCATTTCTGTTTTGGTTGTGGGGGTTTTTTTGTGTTTTTTTTTTCTTTTTTTTTTTTTTTTTTTTTTTTAGATAATGCCTTTTGAAAATGTTTGAGTTTGAAATACAGCTAAAGATTTTAATTCTTAATTACTTCAGAAGATGAGAAGGAAAAAAAGTAAGCTAGCTGGGATTTCCAGTGAATTCTTGTATATATTTTTAGATGTTGATGTAAATATGGCACTCTGCCACATAATGGATTCTACATGAAAAATGTCAGTTTCAGGTGATTTTGATGGTGGTTGTAAATAAAACAGGACATACTGAGTGAAATGTGGAAGTATTTCAGCAGTGCAAGCTAAGCAGCTGCATAATAGTTATGAAATTGTGCAGACAGACTGATGGATCCTGAGATTAAAACAAAAGCATCCATAAAAGTACTGGAAGGAAAAGTATTTTTAAACAGGACCTGCTTAAGAACTGCATTCTTCTTTTGCATGACTCAGCACTGTGTCCTCTTTCCTGATGGTCTTCAGCAACCCTGTTGGTAAATGGCTGAGAGAAAAGCTCAGTGTAGTCTTTCTCTAGTCAAGAGAATATCCTAATTCAGTATCTTTAGTAGGCACATTATTTTCTTGTGCACTGACATATGCTTGACAGTCATGGGCATGTACTGTCACTGCCTAGTAACACTTAGCAACATCTGCTCTGTGAACCAGCCCTATTTTTTTAGTTCATTCTAATCTGATTGGGTATGTTTGTTTTTTAGCTCAAATCTGTGGCTATCGATTTGCCTCAGGCTGTGTCCAGGCTCTCCATGGAACAGGATTCTCCTGAGCTGCAGGAACTGATAGCTCGTGGTGCTGGTTCAGCAGGTGGCACTCTTCCCCTTAGATCGGTACAAGCTGGTGTCCCAGGTGTTACACGGTACATGAAACAGTAGTTCTGCAGGGGACTGGATGACAGTGCCACAGCTTGCACTGCTGGGGTGGCAGAGACCAGTGTTTGCCAGTGCCCAATGCAGAAGATCCTCCACTGGGTGCAGTCTGCACGGTTTGGGCAGTGTCCTTAGCTTGCCTGCCACTGTGGCATCATCCACACCTGCCCCCTGCATAGCACAGAAGCAGGGGTTATGATGTGGACCATCTTTTGTCTCTGGGCAACAGATACTCTCAGGACTGACTTCTCCCCAGAGATCTACATATAGAATGGAAAAGAAGCTTAGAGGTCAGGAAGCACAACTTTCATGTCCAGCATGTTGTTTAGGCTTATTGTAAAAAAAAAAAAAAAAAAAAAAAAAAAAAAAGCTTACTGCTCTTGCTTGGTAAATTTGAGGAGAGCTTGTTTGCTAGGCCTTCAGAAGCCAGTGATATGCAGTTCCATTTAAAGTAATGTAGTTCTGAGACCTTGATCTGCTAGACCTCAAATGGGTGCCTTTGCTTATAAAGTGTCAGGCTTCATTTCACTGGGCCTTAACTTCTTGGCTGAAAAAGGAACCTCTAAGACATATATCATGGCTTCTAGGCATGTGGTAAGGCATGAAAATGCATGTGATGTGCTTGGCAAAAAAAATATGGAATTGAGCATTGTGCTTACATGCTCTGTTAAGATGAAGAATCTCTTTATAAAGCCCATTGAGTTCTCTTTTTTTTTCCTATGGCAATGGCTTTTTTTTTTTTCCAAACTGGGATGAATCCTTCCTGAAGCCCAAGACAGTCATAAATAGTAAGGAGCAAATTGTAAGAACCAAATATGCATAGGTGCATATTCATATATGTATGGTTTTTTTATAAGTATAAATTTATACTATAGGTGTGTATATATACATGGTATAATCGTCATTAAAAAAATAAACACAAGCTATAAGAAGGCCAGCATGGAAATATAGTCATCATAGCCTGTAAGTGAAGCAGTGATAAATGTCAGGCTTCAATTTTGGCCTATGAGCCTTTATTTCCTTTGTATTTAACTTTGTACATCACAGTTTCTTCTTAGAATTGCTAAAAACTTTCATAACATTTTACAAATCACTTAGCTATTTACATGCTTTAGATCAATTATTAAACCAACTGAGAAGAAGATGATGCACAGGTCAAAGCTTACCACAGACTTTACAGAGAAGATGGGCTGAAGGTTTATGGTTCCTTACTCTCCCCAGTAACTCATCCCATACAGAGTTTAATATTTGAGATATAAATTATTCATGAATACTTTTTAGCAATCAGTGAATTAGCCACTTGTAATTAAAAAAAATTGACCTCCTCTTCTTGCATTTAATCTGACTAAAGTCACTGCCATTTCTGTGTGATTGGGTCTCATCTATTTTTATCTGCTGTAGGAGCTGTTTTGATCCAAAGTTGACAAAACCACCCTAGAAACTTGAAAATGGGAAAAGGTAAGCCATATGTATGTGTTAAGACCAGGACTTGGCTCACTGAGTGACTTTCATTATTTCTACAGTGCTTACGATAATTAATTAAAAAACCCAACCCTTCACCCATGGCAAACGTTTTTGGAGAACTCAACACAGAAGGAGAATGCAACCCATCCAAAGGAAGACCAATGCTTTTGCAAACCCACCAGGAATCATTAGAAAACCATATCATACTAACTAAACATTTTAACACCTCTTTTTGGAAAAATGTAATTTTACAGTACATGCCTTTTCTGCTTCTTTACTAGAGCCTAAAAAAAACCAAACCAAAACTTTAAGCATTCGACTTGAAATAAATTAATAATGTGTCTGAACATGTTTATGTGACATTAATAATGGATCCTGACAAACAAGTTTGTTTTGGTGTTTTTTTTTTTTTTTTTTTTTCCCAAGATTGCTTTGCTTCACTACTTCCTTTTTCTTTTTTTTTTTTTTTTTTTTTTTTTTTTTTTCTTTTTTCTTTTTTTTTTTTTTTCATCTGATCTAAAATACTGACAATGCTATGCTGGTAGGAAAAGACACACACTGGAACAGTTACTAATTTTAAAAGGACAATGTTAGAAAAGAGTTAGCCATCTAAATGGCCAAGTTCAACAAGACACCATTAGGATTACATTATCTCCCTCCTTGGAGCACATATATGTGATTTTATGTAACTTAGAAGGGTGATAATTTAGTCTTATGCATACTTTTTTTCATTTGGTCATCCAAATAGTTAACACTTTTTCCCCTTCCCTTCTCTTCCCTTCCCTTCCTTTCCCAGCATCTTTATATACCATAGCTTTGAGTAAATATGTATTTATAAATATTACATTGTGGAAAAGATTCAACTTTAAAAAGGCTGTATGTTACCTTCTCTACTAGACAGGGATATAAAGTCAGAGAGCAGTGGATAGAGATGAGGATTTTCCATTCAATGAGACGCTGAAGCCATTGTTTAGAGAAAAACAGAAAGAGAATTTGGAGTAACAAAAACTGATGAGGACAAGATTTCACAGAGAAAGGATGACTGGTTATGTGAAAAACTGTTGAGGTATTTCAGGACATTGTAAGAAGATTTAAACCATGAAATTTGCCTATGAGATGAATAAAACAACCTTTTGGAGATATTTCAGTGGAGTGCAGACTAAAAATGTTATTGAATAGGTTGAAGAAGTAGGCTACAAAACCTACTTCAGCAGGAAATCATAGATGATGTAGACAGAAATTCAGTAAGTTTGACAAGAAAAGGAGAAGCTGGTTGGATCTTAATGGCTGAAGTATATAGGAGGAAACATGAACATATTAAAGTTAAAAAAGACTTTTGGACATATACTGCATCATAATTACCATGAATCAGTGCAAGTACTTCTAGTAAGAGCTGGTTATGCTCCTGTCAAAAGTTCTCATCCTGGGACTCTATTAAGTTTACAAATAAGACACTTTAAAAGTTTGATCTAATTGCTGGAAAGATAAAATTCTATTTTCCCTCAACAGTAATGAACTCCTAAAATGATGGGTAAATATTTTGTAAGTTTTTACTGTTTTTCTAATCCTTTAAAGGAAAATAATTTTCTTCATTCATAATTTTGAAATGGTAAATGATATGGAATTTAATGTATTTAGAAGATAAAACTGTATTCAAATTAACACAGCATAAAACAGACATCTTGTTATTTTCAAGCATACCCTTCTCAGCTATTAAAAGGAGAACATTTCTATTAATATTCTTGTAACCATCCTTTGCCTCCCCTTGGCCCGTTATACTGGAATGGCAGTATTTCACTGGATCATTTTGAGAACTTTCCTGGGGAGGAAAAATGCACTTTTGGACAGCAACACTCTCCCTAGTTCCACCTGGGAAGTTTGCCCACTTTCAAGCCTGACAAAATGCCATATTATGTTTTCTATGTCCGGCTAGCTTAAAACTTGAATTCAGGAGCTTATGCCTTGTGTTTATAAGGTAGTGGGACAGCATTCAAGACAAGAATTCACATTATGCATTCCACGATGTGCTGTGTCAGTGCAAAGAGTCCTGAGCTGGTGCATCCTCTAATTATCTTGAGTTCGCTCAAAAGTCAGTCACAGAAATGAAACTTGTGCAGACAACCCCCTCCCTGCTTACTTTGCTCAGTCTTATAAATGACAGTAACTATCAGCTTTTCTTCCAGAGGTTTTCCAGACCTCTGCTGTTTCTTTTTGTCTGCCTGCCTTTGTCTGTTATTTTTCTCTAAGTCGACATTCAAAGCAGAGCCGAAGAATGCAAAGATTATCCACTTCCCAAATCTTCTCTCCATGGACCCATACAGCATCTGCTGATGAATGACAGCTTATTGTTCATTCTCATTACAGTAATGTGTAAATCTACTGACTGTGACTAGGGAAACTGGGAGCTTGTTTGCCCTATAAACTTTCTCAAGTGCCTGCTGGAGGCACAGTGTTTTCCCAATCACCGTGCCTCTCACTAGCAATTTCTGAAAATGCAAAACAAATAATCCTCATGCATGTAGCATGTCACAGACAGGAAGGATAGGTTTTAATGTAAATCAAGTTAAAATTTCCCAGGTTGAATTACCTGAAATATTTAGGACTTAGCTGATGGAGTATTATAGCTGCATAGTCTTTTTCTTGCTTCTTGGTGTGGAGAGTATTGACTGGCTGAGCTGATTATTAGCTCTGCAAGTCAAAAAGGTGCAAGTTGTTCTTAACACTAAAAAATCAGCTCTTGCATGGTTTAAAGCATGATAAGTGATATGGTATAGACTTAAAATTTGTGTGCTTGAAACTGAAGTGGACTTTGCTTCTATGACATATCCATGCAGATACGGACAATAGCTATTAGAGTGTGTTGCATCTCATATTTATTACTTGTAGTTAAGGTAAAAATCAGTGCCATGTGATTTTACTCAATTCAGGAAAGAAACGAATTGTCCTTTTGCCAAAGTATAAGTGCTTCATTTTTTCATTAGAATTTAACAAATGTTCATCTTAAATTAGACTGACAATGGGTCAAATTGTTCTACTTTATCTGTTATGAATCTAAAATTTTTCAAAGCTAATATTCCCTCTTCCCAGACCAATTTGTGTTTTCACTCCTGAGTTTAACTATGAAATTGTGCTTAGAAACTATTGTTTAACAGCTACAACATCCTAAACTATTGGAAAAAGATCACTGCAACAGTCTTCCACTTTCACTTGCCATATATAACATATTATGTAGATGCTTTGGGGTATTATTTTTTATGTAAATTTATCTCTAATGGAGAAGTGTAGGGGATTTTTTTAGGGAAAATTTTGAAGAAAGCTGCTTCCCTGTCCTAGATCTGACATACTTCTTTATCGTAGCCAGCAATGACCATTCTATCAATGTGTGTGAGGTAAAGTCAGTTTGGAGCACAAGCTGAGTCTTCTCCTTTTAGATTTGTATTACACTTTGTCACTTGCAGGCTCTCATCTTGAATAAGGATTCTTCTTGCTGACGTAATATAACTAATGGTAATACTTGAAGAGTTAGGTGTTATCCAGTATGAGAAAGGGTATCTTAATCTTGCCCTCTGATGGTAAAGTATATTAAATACAGGATTTAAAAAGTAGACTAAGCATTGATGGGATTAAACATATTACATATCTTTAAGGAAGGCATGATTATTCTTCAGTGTTTAGTGCTAAGTCCCATGTTGAAATAAATCCAAAAATTAGATGTAGATTCTGTACATCTAGAAATGTTGAACTGGGTCACTTGGTTCTTGCTTTGATGTGGCAATATACTTTTAGTGCCTAAACATCTTCGACAGAGGTGAAAATGTAACACAGAGCCTTTTAATTTCATTGTGTTATTTATAACAGTTATCTAAGTGAAATTAGAAGTAAATGGCTACTAATCTTTGTGTGTATGTGTATGCGTGCCCAACAATTCCTAAATGCCACTAGGAAATTAGAGTAATTTTGATATTAAAATGATTATAACCACTTTTGTAGTAAACTGATGTGACTTTAGAAGTCTGCCCCTGATATCTCTCATGATTTAGACATCACACAAGCTATAATTGTGCTATTAAAGAAAAGAGAGCTAATCTTTTTGCATTTGAAGTAAGCCCTCATCATCAGACCCGACAAAGCCAGACAGATCAAAAAAGAGTAAAAAAGAGCATTTAAGGAAATTAGTACAAGTGTCAGTTAAAAGGTAAAAATTAATGCACTTATTATTGAAATACAGTTGAAACCTATGTTCTTTTCATTTCTTTGATATTGCTAAAGCATAAAACATTCAATTAACTTTCCATTGTGTTTGGGGGGCAGTGGGGAAAGGCAAAGTATTGTCAGTGAAGTGTTAGGTGTGTAGGTGGTGTGTGCAAGGCAAAAATTATTAAATATGAGCAGAAGGTAAAGCAAAGGCTTTTACTTTGCAATTGACAAAACCAGTCAACTCTTTTAGTGTGTTCCAGGACACGTTCTTGCATGTATATTGGTTTTCCTAAAGATATAGTACTGAGCCTCTGAGAAGGTACCATGCATACCTTTTACCCTCACCAGGGAGTATTTCTTTTACTGATTATTATTATCTACATCATTGAAACCTGCATAGTTGTGGACCTCTTTCCTAACAAAAAATATAGATAAACTGTTAATATTTTTGACTACTGAGTAATAGTACTTTCCCACAAAAGTGAAATAGATACATTTAATTTGATGCTACTAAGAGTGCTGATTTGTAAAAACTGATGTAGGATATTTCAAAATACATTCTTGATTTAGAGCTTCTATATGTTGGAAATATTGAAGCTGCAAATAATTTGTATTAATGCAGTAGTTTTTCCCATCCTTTTGTGGTCTAAAAGGAAAGCAGTTTTCTTTTTTTTTTTTTTTTTTGTTTTGTTTTGTTTTGTTTTTGTTTGTTTTTTTGTTTTTGTTTTTTAAATTGAAGTACTGTAATGATAATGATGCAAAATGTGTACAGAGAAAATTTTTAAAAATATACAGAATAAGAATCCCTCTGAATCCATTTAACTGGCTGGTTAATGAAAACTTTCTAATGTATTGATGATGTTTTCTCTCTAATTCTACCATCACTACATTTTATTTGGATTTCAGTAATATTAAGAAGATGCTGTAATGTTCAACATGCTTTAATTAAAAGTATTTGCTAATTGGCATAAAATATCTGTGTGATTATTTTTCCATATATTTACAATTTTGCAATAAGACAACAGCTGCTAAATATTTTCTTACATGCTGATTCTACTTAATCAACATTCTTCCTAATGGAGGTGACAAAAGTTGGAAAATGAGTTTTACAAATGTATTTCATGAAAACATCAGCATGATGACAAAATCATGCCCTTTTGAGTACACATGAGCAGGTTTACTGCAAAACACTTCTATATAGATAGGAGATAAATCTTAGTTTAAAAATCCTTTGCAATATTGAGCACCTTCCAAGCCAAATGTGTACTAGCACTTAAAGAAAATATTACTAGTTTTAACACCCAAACTCACTTGATGTTTTGATTATTATTCCTATTAATATGCACATGATAGGAGTTAATGCCATACTGACAGATTTAATGCTTTGTAAATGTGCTGAATTAAACTAGAAAGGTAAAAGCAGCCATTACCCTAAGACCTAAATGAGAGGCACTAATCAGCTGGCTTTTTTCTTCTTCCTCTTGTTTTTGGAGGTGGCTGTGAACACAGGTTTTATTTAAAAAGCAAAGCTGGAAAAAACAGCCACAGGAAAAAGAAGAGGTCTTGACCCTTAAATATTGATTCCTTAATATTGATTACAAGAGATGGGGGTGGAGAAACTTTTTAAAAATGTAATCCTAAATAAGGTACAAAGCAGACTTAGGCAAAAATCAGCCTGAGCTTTGTTTACAGGACTAAAGAGTTACAGAATAAAAGACAAAGGCGAAGGGAGATCAGGACACACATGGACTTCAGAGCTGATGTTTGGGTCTCAGACTCAGAATACAAAAGACTATGCTCTTCAGTGAAGCTGGGAAATCCAGCAAGGTTAGGACCTATGTTCACTGATAAATGCCCTACAATGGCCAAAGGGGCATAATGCCAAATCTTCCTTTCTCTTTCACCATGCTGAACAGTAGAGCAAGAAGAAAATGGGTACCCTCAGTCACTGACAAGAGAAAAGGTAGCAAACAAGGTTATAACATTGAGCCTTGAACTGAACTTCAGGAGTGAAGTGGAAAACTGGAAGTTTCAGGGAACAAACAGAAAGAAAGTCTACTTAGCATGGTATCATCCAAGACAGGCTTTATTGAAGGCTCTCAAAATCCTAGGGCAAGCAAGCCTATGTAGTACAACTTCTCTGCGAAGCATTAAATCGACATGAATCCTGAAGTGCCCGATTTACTTGAGTAAAAGGCTCTGTAATTCCCATTGTCAAAAAGCTGAAGCAATTCTGTAGATTAGTGAAAGGAAGAACTGCTCCCTTGCAATGTGCCAAAGCCACAAAGAATTCACTATAAATAAGCTGAAAAATGGAACATAACATAAACAGAGAAAAATGCGTAATCTAAGGCAGTAATATATATTTTAACTGAAACCACTCCTCTACTCTCAGTGCACCGACTTAGCTTTCCCACACTGTACAGCCCAGGTTGCTTGCAGGACTTTCCCCATTCTTTTGTAAAGAAAACAAAGTTTTTAACAAATTATCTTTCATAATGTTTCCTTGCAGGTATGTTTTCCTCACTGTGCAAGCAAACCTCCTGTTCACTGACATCACTGTGACATGTCTACTCAGTCTCTCGAGAGGCCACAAGGTGTGTAGAATCACAAAAGTAAGGGTCAAGCACTCTATTCAGGTGAGATAGAGCTAAAAATTATGCATATGAAGTACGTTTCAGTTTCAGTAATCTTTAATAATTTTTTAAGAAGCAATCATTAATCTGGACACTATTCAGTATATCAAAGATATGAGGAGCTAGGCATGAGTGATCTGGGACAGCACAGTGCTTTGCATGAAATTATTAAATCCTGCTATAAAACCAGTGTAAATTGTTTTCCATAGGCTAACACAGGGTAACATAACTGTTGTGCTGCCAGTGACCAACTTTCTTAGATATCTCTACATCTCATTTGACCATGTCATATTTAAATATACCAGCTATTAAACGTAACAACTATTATGGTAGTAGTCTGTTCTTATTGTGGTGTACCTTCACTATTGCTCTTAATCCAATTTTTCTGCCTAAAGACAGTTCTGGTTAATTTGTTCTCAATTAAGTATTTGGTTAAGAATGGACCCTGGATTTTAAAAGCCACATTACTTTCCAAATTATTTTTTTCTAGAGTTTTTATTAGTTGCAGCTAATATTTATTATTTAATTTGTTATCAGCTAATGCTGTAGTTAGCGATCTATTTCACACTGCAAGTTTAGTGCTTACAAACATACAAAAATTTCCTAGTATACAATCAAAGATGAAATAAAATTATTTAACAGTTTATTTTTACCACTGTTTACTTCTGCCTGGTTTCTCCACAGAAAAGAAACTTAGGAAGTTTTAAAAGACTGAATATTTCCTTTGTATAGCAATTTAGAAATAGGATTTTTTGTGTGTGTGTTTGATATTCTAAATCAGAATATCCAGGATAGTTGATATCAACAATAGTAAACTCCCCTTGCAGAAGTTAGTCACACAAAATTTTTCACTGTGAAAGTAAATATTTACTTATATACTTATGAAATTTCTCAGTGCTTTTTATGAAACTCCTCAGCAGCACATGCAAACTATAGTGGTAAATTATAAAATGCCCTAGGTAATGACAAATATATTTTTTCCTCTGTTTTACCTGTTTTTTAAAGTACTAAAATGAGAAAAGTGTGGAAGTCATAATGCTAATAAGGGAGCATCATAGCTCGTTTGGGCTCTACTTATTTATTGAGTTTGGGCTGTTGTATCATCCACATGCAGCCTGGTCTCTGCAGCATAGTCGGGAATTGCATTTTTTTCAGGTACAAAACACTCCAGGCTGAAGTTGGGAAGAAACTCTCCCTCCCTGAGGTCAGGTTGGTTTGGCTGAGGGGCTGTGCCTACCAATACAGGTTAAGGAGGGGCAGGTTGGGTGAGGGGCTGCCTGGAGATGGGACCTGGGTTCCATTGTCCCTGAACCCCCAGCTCCTACCTGCTGGAACGAGATGGTTTCCTCACCTGGGCAGGGTATCACAAAGATAAAATAGATTAAAGACACCAAGGTACTTAGACATTAAAGTTTTGGAGGGGGAAAGAGGGTCATTTATGCAGCTTAGGAACAGAAGTTTGTTATTATAAACACAGCCTCACTTTCTTTGAAGTAAACAGGAAAAAATGCCTTACCCTTCAAAACAGAAGTATAAGGAAAGAAAATGAAAGGCTGCTACAACAGTGGCAAAGACTAGCATAGTATAATTGTAACACCAATGAGCAGGAATTAGAGGAGACCTTAAAGCCTGGTTGTATAATGCAAACAGGAGTGGAGATTTTAATGAAACCCTCTAATGCTCAGAGACAATTTATGGGCTTTTTGCTGCAGGTGCTGATCCACTCTCTCCCCATAATATCCCCTGAAGCCTGGCCCTGGCCATGTACATCTCCTTGCAGCTCTGCTGCACCAGGTCTGGGTGATAGCACCAGAATTGCCATAGTGGTGGGGTCCCCTGCCCCCACTACAACCCATGTGCTCCTGCTGCCCATGGGGCTGGCTTCTCTGCAGGAGGGAAGCCTGGGCACGTGCTCCAAGTTGCCACGCTTTGGCAGGAGGGACTGCCATGGCCCCTTTGCCCACAGACTACCTGGAAGCCCCACAGGACTTACCTGACATATGAGGGGAACCAAAGTGCAAACATTTTTCCTTGGCAGCCGCTTGTTGATGTCCAGAGGGAGAGGGTGTCTCAGCCAGGGCTTGGGCCCTCTTCCTAGGGGTCCTGGTAATCTGCTGGGAGCAGCCTGGCCATTCCCGTCTTCCATGCTGGTTTTGAGACAGCTTGTCAAGCCTTCACCACTGCCTGCACGTGCCCAGTCATTTATCACCTGCTTCTTTCTTTTTTTTTCTTTTTTTTTTTTTTTTAATTTTAATTTTTCAATCAATTGATGTTGCATTAGCCTCTCCCATGCTCTGGAAACCTGTGAGTTTCCAAACCTTCACCTCAGCAGAGTCTCAGCACAGACACTTGGGCTTCTGTGAGTAAACCCTGGAAAATATAATCGGCATTTAAATATTAGTAGAGTAAATTGATGCCTGCAAAAGTGCTGGTTAAATTTATACCAAATAATAATAGAAAGCTATTAGTTTAGCCATCTAACCTTCCTTATTGCTTTGCTATCATTATGTTAATAATGATGACTGGTGTGGCAAGAGAATTGGAGCCTTTTTTCCTATTGAAATGCACTGAAAGAGTCGATGTTTCTGCAGGAATGGAAAGAAAGATGGTGACTTTTTCCTGCGAAAATAAAGTGGGCAAGTGAAGGTGGCATTAACTGTATGAAGGTATTCTTTTAGTGAGGGTCATTATTTTCTGTTTCAATAGGCGTAGAAAGAAGTTTTCTTTGGAAGGAAGACCAGTTAATTGGATGTTTTTCACCTGCAAAAAAAAAGGGTGAGGTGACTGCTTTAATGTCAACTCAGATTCCCATACTTTTGTTTAAAATAAAAAACCCTAACTACTTGTAGTGAAGGAATATTAACTCAATATAAAGCTTGTATTAAGTAATTCCTTTTTAAGACATTGAACTTAAGGCAGAGAAAGAAAGGAGAAACTGAAAGGGAACTCATGTTGGTAAAGTTATTTCACAGGGAAGGCAGAACGAGGTGTACTGGAGGGTAAGTTCTGAAAAAGGACAAGGTGTTGCTGAGCCCTGTTCCCCCACAAGTGCATTCAGTGCTGTACACTAAAAAAAGTGTAAAAAGGTAAAAGAAGAGGTAGATAACACATGATTTTGTTAGACAGTTCTCTTCTAAAAAAAAAATAAATTACCAGAAGCCCCAGTCTTGCAGGTGCAATAGGATGTTTGTGCCATTTGCTTGTATTGTTTCAGGATACTGGTCTAAGATTTCATAAAGTAGCCTTGGGCCTCTCATGCAACCTGTGAGGGCTGAATGTTCAAATTCTAGACATCCATGTATTTACAGGCATGCAGCTAGATCCATATAAGGCAGACCCTTGCATGCATCATGCATCCTGAAATAATTTTGCTCTACATGTGTACAGAAATTGTATTTTCATGTGTCTTGTTACACTTTCAGAACAGAATGTATTTTTTCAGTATTTAAGTGTTACCCAGACATTGCTCTATGTTTTCTTCTCAACCATCCTCCCCAGCCTTACAGACACGCTAATTTATGTCCTGATCCATGCACTGGGAATTAGTGTCATGGCACTGAATAAGATTGTAAAGAAGTAAATTTTTTTTTCTTTTTTTTTTAACCTCTGTATGTTGAAGGTACTTATCTTGTTGCATGAATATGTATGATACTTTCCTATGAATATGGAAAAGACTGAGGAGGGATGGGTCAGCATTTAACATTAACTGCTCTTAACCTTTCCACCAAGTTGACCTTACCACAATATGATGCATAGAAGGGGTCAAGCTTAGCTGATTTTCTGTAGAATGCCATTAGTAATTTTTTGTCACATATGTTTGCCCTAAAGCCCTATTTGCCACCTATATAATTATTAGAAGACTCTTATAATTGTATTTGAAATTCTAAATTGACACTTATGTCACAGTACTGTGGCACAGTATTATGTTTAATTTCTCTTTTGTTTGTCTCATTTAATGTACTGAAGAATTATACTCAAAAAAAATCCCCTACACTTTTTGCCTTACCATTACCAGTTACATGCTCCTCCCATATCTGCTAGACCCATCAATTTAATTTAAAAGAGAAAAGAAGAAAAAAGTGTGTATAGGTTTGCACACTCAAAATATAAAGTAGGTAAACCCCTAATTTCATATGCTGTTTTCTGAAGCTGATTAATAGGGAATATATATTTCCCTTATAGGTAAAACTAATAACCCAGTAGTATGACAGGTTGAGGATGATAAATTATAGTGACTTTGCACAATCTGAGATATTTGGTCCAGGTAATGTGCACTTGTTCTTTCTACAGAGAAAACTCTTTCAGTTAGCTTCCTCCTTTTTCACCCTGGCAGACTTGCTTGGGTGTCTTCTGCCATACTCCCTTCATTCCAGCACCCATGGATGAGGCTCCACTGTCTGATGAGGTGTTAAATAGCAGGTGGTACCCAGGCTGCATGTTCATTCTCACGGGATCTACCTTGGAATAGAAACATTGCCATGAAGTGGTCATCTATGAGTGGATACAATAGAGTCATGCTGTGTGGAAATGGGACAGGATGATCTTTTGAGCTCCTCTGGTGATGATGATAGATCTCTGTATGGTTGTACTGGATCTCCTGGGAAATCTTGGAAATTGTTTGCAGCATTTAGTGTCAATTGGGAGGGCAATCTGGATTGCTTTCAGATAAGACTTTAGAGTGGAAAATGTACTTGGATTTAATGCAGGAGGAATGTTGCAGTAGGTTTTTTTTTGTTTGTTTTGTGTTTTTTTATTACTCATTTTCAAGTTTTCTAGTGGGTTTTGGAAGCAGGGATATGTAATTTGAGGTTCCAAAGAATTATAATATTCAGCCAGTATATAAAGGAGAAAAAACTGAACCTTTTCACATGAGTCACTTTCTACTTAACCACAACTTTTGGAGCAGCTGAAAACTTTAATCTGTCTGCTGTAGATTACTATCTGGATTAGCTGTTCCAGTTGGAAGCAGTTTTACTGTGGCAGCAGTCCTGGTTTACCACTGTTCTTCATCTGTTGTTCTCTAAATACTTAAGTTTTTCAACAAATTTGTCAACCAGTAGATATTTTACACTGTTTTTTGTGTTTGGAAACTGATGTACCAAGAATGCAAGCTAGTTTTCCAGAGAAGATGAGTAAGCACAGAAAGGTCTGATTGGTTTATTGGGCTCATGTGATTAAGGTGTGCCAATTTCTGTAGCCAAAGGAGGAGTTACCAACAGATGTGTCTCTCTGCTTTCTAACCTAATAGATGAGGTTTCCGTCTGTATTAAAGCTGCAGAATTTTACGGAACTCTGGACATGCACTGAAATTTACATATTGAGATCCACAGTAGGATTTTGTTTCCCTGTGAGCAGCTATAAATGCTGTGGACATAAGTGGGCACTTTTGTGTTGCAGTGTTTTTGAAGTCAAGCCCACATGTTTGAACAGTTGGCTTTTTGCAAGTTAAATGTAAGTCCAGTTATATTATATTTTTATTACTTAACATTGCTGTAGTAGCAAGGCACTTAGCTTGGTATTGTTATTTTTGTTTATGCTATGCAATTCCAAGATAATCCAATTAAGATAATTTTGTCTTGTTTTAATTACTGTGAACATGTATTGCATAATACAGAATACTTTCTGAGTAAATGAGCTCCATGCTGCTGCGACTATCCTCTCCTATTACACTTAAAGGTTGTTACTACATGGTATGCAGAGATGACATATCCACAGATGCTATCCTGCAGAGTTTATAGTTTAAACACACGAAACAGGTGAAGAGGAGGAAAAGAGAGTTTCCCATGATCTAAAATCAGTGAGGGATGATGTGCACAGCCTGCAGGATCTAGCCATTGCTCCATCCATCTTGCTGTCCCTTTGGAAGAGCAGTCTAGCATAGATTAAGATACTTGTTCACACTAGCACTAGAGGGGGTTTGGTTTTTTTAATTGTTATTGTAAAGTAAATGTCAGCTGTTCCATCTGCCCCTCAACATAACTGTCATTAATTAGCTGATTTCTTTTAGACGGTGCAGCAGAGGTGGATTTTTAAGGATAGATTTCAAAGAAATGAGGACAATCGCCTGACAGCTCAGTTCATAGAGGGCACTCCATGTGTGAGGGATAGGGTGGAGCTGCATGTGAGAGAAGCTGACAAACAGCAGAGAAGACTGTTATTGTTGGTGGGTTAGAAGAAAGTGTGTGTGTATTTGTGTGAAATAGAGAAAGAGAAATGCAATTAGAGACAAGAACAGACAAATAAAGAAGGGTGGAGTTTTGAAGAGCCTTGAAGCTGAGGACAAGCATGAACTTGCTGTTGTGAAACCAGGAGGGACTGAAAAGGGGATGAGTGATGTGGTCAGAGCAGACAAGGAATATAACCCTCAAGTGCTGCCCCCTCCCCACCCCCCAAAAAGAAAAAGGAAACAAAAAGAAAAAAAAACCCAACCAAAACATACACTTTTTCTTGTTGAACTCAGAAAACACAAATTGGCAGAACAACCTCTGTTTCCAAAATCTATTAGAAGCTGAACAATTTTTGAGGAAGAAAAGAGAAGGGAGATGGCATCCAAAATAGCACATTTAAAAAGGAAAAAAAAAAAAAAAAATCTGAGCAAGGGCATTTGCAGCGCTAAAGCAGAATGTTAATTGAAATCCTACTGTGCCAACAGGAACATTGGAAAGAGACCAGTCAGGATTAGACTAATTAAGATGTCTTTAAAAGAAAGAGGAAAAAAAATCCACTGAAAAACTGAACAGGTTGGATTGTCTTAAAGAGAAATTTACCAAATACACAGAGAATTCTTAAAGAATTTGTAATGTGTTGACACAGTTAAAGTTGCCTTCTAAGTACCTTTGGGAGATGATGTCTGGGAATATGCTGAATAGTAGCTCTTTGTACCCTACATTTTTATTTGAGGGGAGATGTTAATAGCCACTTTAAGGAAATTGTTGGCTTCTGTAAAACTCAATGTAGTGGGTTTTTCTGACATGAAATATTTAAGACTTGGCTCCCCTCCTTCCTTGTCTTCATTTTCTCCCATGTGACTTTGTGTGCCTGGCTGTGGAAAGGGGCAAAGAGTTGTTCATTCTGGAGCTGGTGAATGGATTATTTTTTTTTTACTGAGGTAAGGATGTTGCCTAAGGTGACACCAGAACTGTAATAGCTTGCTGAGTTTTCACTACACAGTGCTCTTGGGCAGCACAAAAGCGCTTATGTGGCAACAGAATGTGAAAAGTGAAGATGGTGGCATTGTTTCAGCTTGCCTTTCCTAAAACTAGTACAGTGTGGGACACACAGATATGAGTCTGAGAGGTCTGGTAAAAGCAGTATTTTCCAGGCAGCTTTCACAACTGGAGCTGATGACCCACATCCAAGTCTCCTACAGCCCTTGGGAAGATAACCATTGCTTCTGACATTACAGAGTGATAATGGCGTTTGACAGAAGAAACCATGAATATTTTAGTCCTTTAAAAGGAATAAGGAGTACATATAGTGTTGAGTCAAGCTGTTTGAATTATTCAGTGTGAATAAGTGAGCCAATTTATTGGACCTTTTCCTTGTTCACAGATCACTCACAACCTCATCCTTCTTTCCATGGACTGGAGTTGCTTTTCTCAAATATTCTGTGAATAGTTTATCCAAATGTCAGCCAATGGAACTTACGATCTTTTTCTTTCAACCACTATTAACTGGTAGCCTTGCATAATTTTACAAATTATTGCTTTTCTGTGGTTGGAGGGCAGGACATGTAAAGTGGGAAACAATGAAATAGAGAAATCTCAAACAATTATACTTCTGTGCAAATACTCTTTCGTAAAAAATTCAAATATGTGTATTTGTGCAAAAAAGCAGACATCGTTATTTAATTGTAAGAACAAATAGGCTCTTAGCTCACAGGTGCATTTTAATGGGGCTTGAATTGTGTAATATCCTGACGGGAGCCTTGTTGGGAGTGAGAGACTCACATTGGCCAGATCCACTTGTGCTTAGCCCTGAAAATGGCCCAGCTATTCAGAAAAGCATGACATCTAATGTATGTTTAGTGTGTTCAGCAATGCTTTAAAACCTGGTTGACTATTTTATTAAAGCTGAACAATTGCAAATTTGATGAAGAGTGAATAAGAAAGGCATTAATATGGTTAAATCCAAGAGAACTCCAAGGAATGTTTCAGAGCCTTGATTTTATACTATTCAGCTTGCTTGAATTTGCACTGGTGTATTTATTTATTTGCCAAAACAATGATCTTTCTGCCATATTACTCTCTATAATTACATTCCTGGGAGGTCTGCAGCTTGTCTCACAATTGTTTATGAAGTTAACTCAAAAAGGTAAACCTCTCAGTGTAAAATACACATATTCATATAGTATATTTCTTAACATCTGATATGAAACTACAAACAGTAGGAAAGCCAGAATCATTCTAGAAAATAACACAGACAGTGAATCCCATTCCAAGCCATTTATCTAAGCAAAATGGAGTGTACAAGGTACTAAAGTAGCCTGACAACCTGTATTTAGTGTAATGATTTATTTGCTCTTTGGCAAGCTCTAACCATTTACTGTTAACTATTGCAGAGGAAAGGTAAGGTTATTATTACCTCATAAAGTAAATAGTGATACTTAACAAAACAGAACATCTGCCCCCCTTATTAAAATATTTTGACAGATTTAAACTGGTTAACATTTAATCTCATTTGTTAATTATGGGAAGCAATAGTATGTGTTCTGAAGACAGAAAAATAAATATTTTTGTGATTAGGAAACTTTTTATATTCCAACAATAATTTTTTTTCTCAAGGTTTTTTTCTTAAATGGAAAATAATGTAGACATTACTTTGGCACTCTTGTAAATACTGAGGCTACTTGGAACTAAGCCTACTAGTTTTAGATGTCTTAAAAACTCAACCCTTATTTCTCTTACAGGCATATAACCTGGAGAAATAAAACAATTTTTCTTTGCTTAGCAAAACAGGTTGATATACAGGTATCTATGGGGATAAGATAGAGTGGGTTTTGTTCTGAGAAGATAGTCTGAATGCTTCACTACTGGATATTGAAAAAACTTTTTTGGTGGGGGTTTTTTTTTTTGGTGGTTTTTTTTTTTTTTTTGCTTGTTTACGAGAGTCTGAAAATGTCCTGTTAGTATGTTTGAAAACTAGCCCAGTAAAAGCAAATCATTAGTTTACAGCTAGGCTGTGCCTTTGTACCTTAAGTTGCTCTACCTCTTTGATTTATCTCTCTCCTCTACATTTTTTCTGCCTTCTCCCATGCTAAATGCTTTTCTTGTCTGTAGAAAAGATTTTGCAGTGGGGCTTTTTTCTCCTACTACATTTGCACAGTGTCCAAAATAGTGAGGTCTGTTGCTCAGCTAAAGGCTATCAGGGTGGAACACAGACTCAAAAAATGTGGATGAGAGTTTTTGTAAGTGGAACCGGTTTGCTTTGCACAGGCTTCATCATTACATGTGCTAGAATGTCCAAAATTTCTATGCTCATCAACTTTGTTTTATATAGCACTTCTTCTACAATGTGTCAAAAGCATTTAAAAGAACAATAGTTACTGAGTTGAATAATCAATTATAGATAATAATACAGTACAGTACAGATAGCACAAAGTGTATAATTATAGTATTTGATTTGGTTCTATTAGAAGTCAGTAGCAATTTAATGTTCACATAATCAGTGGAAGTAGGAAGCCCACTGTAGATGAATGCTCAGCATAGAGTTAGTTGTGAACCCTGTATCATCTTTTCCCAAATGTCCTGTAAAATTTCAGATTAAGCAGGATCTTTCTGTGTTGACTCCTACCTCAAAGATGATCTACAGCAGTTTAAGATAATATTAGTTTATACTTTTTTTTTTTTTTTTTTTTTTTCGGGTGAAGTATTGACTTTCTGGTATCTCTGTGGGCTGTATTTGTATTTAAAATGTCATTACAACCTGGAGGTTAATCTGTTCCATGAACTTGACCCATTCCTTTATACAAACACAAGCAAATAGCAATTTCCTCAACATTTATTTCATTCTTAGAAATTCACGAAAGCAGCTTTTCCTGACCAGTCCTCCCCACCCTTTTATTTTAACTTGAAATTTACAACTAATCCCTAATACACAGACATGTAAAATATGTATCTTAGTCATGACTGGTGATGTGATTTTCATGGCCTTGCTTGTACGGAGGCTGGATAAGTGGAAGGCTTTTAATCTGCTTTCTGATGCAAGGAATTTGGAAAATGTGGCTTTTAAATTGTATCTCAGTGAATTGTTGACATAGAACCTGAAGATTCACTGTCCCTGAACATTTGAGCTAATACATCTTGATTGCATGACTACCGTGAGAATAAGTCTAGAGAGTGTTTGTACCTAGATATAAATGAATATTCATAAGATTTTATTCATTATTCTCTCCCCATAATTAATGAGTTTTTAGACTATAATCTGAAAGTCTTTTCTTTCCATGTGTTCTGTGTGTTCTTTGTGCTGTTCTGTGTTTTGTCTATTTTTGTACATCATGTATGTTTTTTCACAGTCTGTCTTGATTTTACTCACATGTGCAGCCTCTTTGTGACCTTTCTGACAAGGTACCTTATGACTAAAAGCAGTAGGACCAATAGCCATGAACAGGATTGGACTCATATACTGCATATATTCCATCCAGTTTGTCTCAGTCTCCAGATCAGTCTTCCAAGTCGTGTTCTCATCTTTGTATGAGGTTTTGAGTATTTCGTTCTTTGTTTTAGCCTGAAGCAGTTGTGGCACTCAGGACCCCAAGAGATCATATTCTAAAACATAAGACTTGATCCTTTGAATTAGTTCTGTTTATTCCACATCCAGGTTTGTGGGTTTTTTCAGTCTAGACTTAGGATAAGCATACAAGTATATATATTCTGTGAACCTGTTTTCTTAGTTGCCTTCATTTTGTGTTTTCTTCACTTTTATGTAAGTTTAAGCTGTTTGCTCTGTGCATTGTTTTCTGAAACTGTTTTAAACATCTTTCAGAAACATAGCTTCTCTGCATAATAGGTAAGTACTTACAATCAAGGTCTAAGAGAAAGGTAGGTTAAAAACTTATGCTTTTTTCAGCCATGTGGGAAGTGCTGGAAGAATAGAAGCTGGCCACTTGGTAAAGCATGTAGAAATGTATAGCAGTTGCTATCTTCATTGTATGCTTGAGATCTAGCCTTGCAGATAATAAAACCTTCAAAATATTAACTCTTGCAATGCTCTTACGCTGCTACTCAATATTTTCTTCATTTTTTTTTTTTTATTTTTCCTCCCACATTTTGGTTTTCACAAAAAAATAGACATTCACATTCTAAGTAATTACTACCCTTCTTTAAGAGCCTTACAGCTCCATAAGATGCGCTATTGTACTAAATAATTAGCACATGCCATTCAGAATATTGTAAGAATTATATGCAACATCAAGCAGGAACTATGCGCTGACACATGACCATATTTTCCATGAAGCTGCACTAAACAGAAATTAGGTATTAGCAACAGGTGCATTTAAAACAAGTTATTAATTAAGGGGGAAAAAAAGAGAGAACAGTGTCATAGTCAACCATTAACACAGTAAAGCATTTTAAAGTCGGCAATGATTTGAACCCTGACCTCCTTGAACATATCCTTTGTTCATTTGCATACACAAACATTAATCCTGTGCTTGAACACAAAAATGCATTTACATAAAACCTACATCGTGATTTATAATTTATTAAGTAATTGTGTCTGAAACATTGTTGGAAACAAAGAAAACAACTATATTTAAATGGGATGCTCTAAGGAATATAAGGTATAGCAGCTTTTTAATCAGGAAGAGGAAATATTTTCCTTCTAGCATGTCATTAATATAGATTTTCAATATGTTTATTTTTTTCCATAGAATTTTGTGCTCTGAGATGAGCTATACTGCAGACCCTGGAGATAATATTCTCTTAGAAAGTGGCTAAAAGATTATTGCAAAATATATTTTTTCCTTGTCCACTTAAGGTGCCAGGTCAAGCCTATTAGATTTCGTCAGGGTGTACCTTACTTGTGGATCCCAGTTGAAGGTGCACATATGAAAGTAATTTTGTCATTTGATACCTGAGAGCTCAATGCACTGAGGGAAGCTAATGTGATTGAAAAAGTCTTTGGTGAATTCAGGCAACAGATGAGGAAGGAGATTTTACATTTCAGTTTTGGGATGAGGTGTCTAAAACTTCATTTTGGTGGTGTTGGAAATAGCAGTGAGGTTTTTTTCAGAAATTAAACCCTTAGTGTTTGTCCAGATTCTCTAGCCATTCCTGCCTGTACAGAGCATAGAACCTGGTTAAGGTGAATCCTGGTATCTCCAGAACATCTTTGTAGTGAAAATTGACCTTGCGTTCCAAGCACAAGTTATTACTGCAATTTGAGGAATGGCTTCAAAATGCCTCAGGGAAAGACCCTAGGCCTTATTAACAGTGAACTCATGCCTTGTGTTCTTGTGTTCTCCTTCCTCAGCAGCCTCCAGTCTCCATTTTTATCTCATGTTGGCTTATTTCATAGGCTCTCTCTTACTTTTCCAGTAGGTTTAACATTTGTTCAGTCTGGATTTGAATCAACTGTATCTGAATTGTCCTTCAGGCTGCAAGGCATACAGTTCATTGAGAACACTGGGGGGAACAGAAATCTGGAGACAGCTTTATGTTCAGTCACTTCAAAGGTTTTCAATCTGCTGGCAAAATTTAAAGGGATAGGGAAATATAGTCCCAGCTAGTCTTTTCTTTTGTCAGGAGAAGTAACAGTAAGAGCTAGAGCTGAGAGGAGAACTCAGGACAGTCATGCTTGCTGCTGCTGGAAGGGAGAATTTTTTTTTTTTTTTTTTTTTTTGTAGGGGCAGGCTGATCGTAGCAGCAGCCTTTTCTCTTCTCCTTAACAAGGGGTCCTGACCTTGGACTCGATTTGAGTCAAAGGTAACTGGCCTAGGTTCCAGGGATCTAGCTGAAGAAAAAAAAAAAAGGAAAAAAAAAAAAAATCACCATCACCTTTTTGCTCATAACTGCTTCTTGCAGGCACTTGTTAAGACAAGCCTGACCCCAGAGTTGAAATGGTCTACAGAGGTTCTGTGATCAAAGTATTTTGGCTGCTGCTAAACTTTGAGGAGGTCCTTGTTGAGCACTACAAAATGTAGTTGTATTAAAGGCTTAGTAAGTGAACAGTGGTACTGTAAGATGCAGTGGTGAGCAAAAAAATCTTCACTGAATAATTCACTGTGTTAAGCAGATGGCAAATAAAGAACGTTTCAACTGAAATTACTAAAATTTGGTAAGATTTTATAGCTAACCTTGTATGATGTCTTACCTCAAACCATCAGTCTCACCTCTAATTGTGGCTATAGGTCTTTGAACTTGTCACTTTGTGCACAGGACAACCTGTGGACTGAGGCAGGATTTGCATCTGCAGCAGCAAACTGCAAGCACCTAAGTGCTGTGGTGGATCAAATACATTATTCTTTAAATTATCTTGATGAACTGTTAAGCTAGAGATGAAGCATAATTGTTCTAGGTATTTGGTGAGGTGAATATTAATTTATAATTTTCTTTTGATAACATATTTTTTCTAGGCCTTTCAGAAAGGTGAAATTTGTTTGATTATTAAAAGTTCATTCTGTGTATATAATCTGTTTAAATTTCTTTGTGGAGTGGGAGGAAACTGTAGAAGGCAAATTAAACTAAATTATAATTTGTGGTTTGCTGCTCTTACAACTCAAGCAAATCAGATGGATTTATTGATACTTTGAAAAATATGTAAAAATAAATAATCAACTGTCACTCTTCATAGATGTGCTCTGTTTTCTTTAACATTCTTGTGTCAGATTGTATAAACTCCAGTGAGATCCTCTGTATGCTATGTGCAGCTTGGCAGCTTTAATGACACACATTAACACTTTTGGCAAAAAATGTTTTGAAAGCCCCAGTATAACAAATCCTTTGAAATTTTTTGTAATAAAATGTTTCAAGGTGGCAAATTCCATGGAAAACATGTTTTCCAGAGGGCTCAACAAGCAGCTGCAGGATGGCCTGCTTTTAGTCCATATAAAACACCATGGTGAAAGCATCCTTTCAGTAGTAAAGAAGTTAATACATTAAATCAATGTACTATGTCTACATATACAGTTATAGTTTTTCACAGCAGTAGTTTTAAATGAATTTTTAATATGGAATTACTATTTTCTGGTTTTATTTTCCTCCCCCTTTTCTCATCTTTAAGCTCTAAAAGGACAGTATTTATCTCTATAACAGAAAACTGGGATTCTGACCATGGTCATGCTTGTGAAAAATTCCATAAATTATGGAAAACCTTTTCTGAACCATTGGTTGTATGCTTGAAATCAGAGCTAGACTTGTTGATCAGAGAATAATAAAGATGTTGAAAAAGCTGATTATAAAGAAAAAAATTCAGATTTATATATGACTCTCAGCTATTCTTGTTCTTGCTACAAGGTGATGTGAGGATCTCTCTGAGAGAAAATAGTTTGAAAATTTAGGTGAAAATTTTTGCTTGTGATATACATCTATAAGATAAGTTTTGCTCACATACATGTTTACAATTCCTTTTTGAGTCACAACAGAGAATCCCATTGTGAAATCTGTCTTTAACATTTACATGTTATTAAGTATGCTTTGTGTCTGGAAAAAAAAATTAGTGAGCATACCTTCTAGAACAATCTTTGCATTGTTTATGACAGCTGAAAGCATAAAGATATTTTTTAAGATTTTAGGCTATAACCGCAACAGCTACAGGTGCTGTAACATAAAATTAATAATAAAAAGTAAAAATAACTGCATAAAAATTTTAAGTTAAAATCTTAAGTTATGAAAAAATCTGCTTTGTTAGTAGAGGTTGTCTATAACATAGATAACTTGTCTGATACTCAAATAATTCTTATTCTTCCAATGTTCCATGTTTTAAATGAAGCTGGTGATCTTCAGCATCTTGTTCTGAACATAGCTGAGCTGGTTTATAAGATTTTTCGCTGCCTTTCCTCCATCTGTTTGCCATGGCTCCCACAAGAGAAGTTACCAGTACTTCAGTCCACTGCATAAATTTTTTTGTGTATTCCTCCCTAGCCTACATTAGTTGAAATCAGCAGTGTTGGAAAAGGCCTGCTCCCTATCATTTTTACATGAGAAGAATTGGAGGGCAGCTACATGTGCAGTTACGCCGGCAAATCTGAGGGAGTGCTAATCTCTATCTCAGCTGCACTTTCATTCAGCCATAACTGTAGAATTACTTGGCCAGATAGTATTGCCAATTCCAAACATCAGCAAAAATTGGGAGTTTTACTTAAAATTTGTGAGACTTAAGCAATACACTTAGAATTCTTATTATTTGTCTTCTGAATTTTGGAAAAGGTAGACTTGACATTTCTAAGATTTGTCTAGTGATTCTGAGACCTAGGAAATTCCTCTGTTTTCAAATACACTGAGATGTAACAATGAATGTTTTTTTTTTTCCCATCCACTGTGTGTCAAACCAAAACACCATCAAAGACTGAGAGGTGACACTAAATCACTCGGGGGTGCTGCAGCTCGGGGGGGACAAAGCATTCAAGGTGAAATTCTGAGTTTACTCTGTCCTGTTGAAATATTTAGAATGATCTTATCATCTCCTAAAAAAAATGCCATTTCTCTGTGAAGGAGGTCTTTCCACAGAAGCCATTATAGAATAAGAACTTATGAGGACATCTTTGCAATCCAGGACAGAAGGAGTCCAGAGAGGGAAATCCTGGAGCATACAGTGTGGTGACAGTTTAGCAGAATGCACCCCCAGGCTGCCAAAGTGGTGTCTCTAAGGTGATGTAGGTTACACTATGGTACAGAAGCAACATACTTTAGGTTGTCCAGATTCCTTCTGGGCTCTGATTTCCTCAATCACTGTGCTGGCTCAGCAAGGTTTTTGCATGCTACTTCAATAAAACAACAACAACAAAAAAAAATTAAAAGAGAAAAGTGAGAAGGGCAGCTCTCTGAAATACTCAAGTTTTGAGCTTGTTCATCTCTGTTTTCTTAAGGTCAGCATATTTTTATATATGCATATGTAATTATACTCAGATTCTGAGAGATCTGTTTGACATAAGCCACCCTGAGGGGAAGTATTTTCCTCTTAAAATTTTTCTTCAGAGTAAAAAAGGAAAGCATGGATGGTAGCTTTGGTGGCTGCTGTGTCACTGGATATACATGTAGGAAGTATTTTTCCCTATGATTATATAGATTCCGTTTTTGCAAGGTTTTTACATGCAATCTAAAAGTCTAGTGTAAAGGTGCAGGTCTCCAAGTATTGCTGAGTTATTTTATTCATATACAGTGCCATTTATAACAAACACATTTAAATTCCTACTTTGGATTGTTATCTGTATGCATAAAATATAAGAATTAGGAGTTAGATCTACATTTGTGCCCAAATAATGAAGAACAACTGGCATTACAGTTGCAGCAGAGAGATTCCCAGCTATGGATGCTCCCCAAACCAATGACCAGTATCACAATTCAGACTTTCTTTTCACGGGCTACATGGGCATCTTACTTCTTTTTTAAGTTGGGTGCTGGATTTGGTAGTGTGAGGGACCAAGGCAAGGAGAAACATTAATGACTACTTACGTTTGCCATGCATACAGGTAAAAATGAGCAACTTAGTCAAGAGACAATATCTGTTTCTTGTGCTAAAACTTTCCTAATTATGATTAAGCTTGTAATGATGATATAAGTTGTTGTATTTAAACATAGTGCCTTTGATCATCAGCCTCTTTTAAGGAACTCTTTACAAAAAGGAATAATTCTGCATAACTTGAGTTGTACTAGTTGAATACAGATTTTTGTTTGTGTCACATATATCCCATGAGAATCCTTGTAGAAACTGGTGTTCAGGGGTGCTAAGCACATGTCTAAAGTGTCAAGATACATATGAGTATGGCCATCTCATTTTAACTAAAAAGTAAAGCATAGAAAGTGTGATGTATTATGAGTGTCATTAGACATTAATGAATATTTTGGTTCCAAGTTTAAACAGTATATATTGGACAGATGAAAGCAGATCTATATGGAACAACAATTCTCTTCAAGTGGAACCTTTATAGTGAAAGAGGCAAATTTTGCATTGTAATTATAAACCTCTAAAAGCAGAGTTTGTAAAGAACGTGCTGAAAAACTTTGATACCATGTCACTAACAGAAACTATATAATACATGCATTTAATTGGATAGCTAAGAAATACGGCCCTTTTTTTTCAAGAGATTCTGGTAGTCATATACACAGTGAAGTGAGTTTGAACAAGAAATGATCTAGAGGATGAATAGAGAGTTTTTATTGGTTAATTAAAATTGAATGAAGAGAGGAGGCTATTAATAATTCTGTTTGTGTATGTGATACATAAACATGATAAGCAGAACGAATGCAATAATATATATTTACTGACATACATTATTTTCTCTGAAGTGCTCTTCAATATGTAATGAGAGGGTTGGGAAATTTTGTGATAAATTCATGGCTGAAGTTAATTGTGTTGTATTGATAGCCCATAGAGGTTGTTCTCATTTTAGATCAGGACTTTCCTTGGTAATGTACTAATAACCACAGGTTCCAAGAGGCTAAACTGAGACAAATGCAGAAGAATTCAAAACAAAACATGCAGGGGTTCTGCATAAAAGTCACTGAATGGAACAGACAAACTCCTTAAGACAGAAGAGAGGCACACATGTGTAGAAGGTTGGATTGTACTTATTTTCAGCTATTTTTACTTTGCTTTATCATTTGGTCTTTGGACTACTGTATTCTGGGCATTTTTGATTTTGCATTAATGTAGGTATTACATATTATTAGATCCTGATCCATGGTCAATTTGAACTTCAAAGCAGGACAGAGAAATTGTAAAGATATTTTCTCTTTGCCAAGAACAAACATATTTCAGTGTTGGAATTAGTTGGCAACTGCAAGGTAGATGTAGTCTCATAAACTTGGGATATGGCTGTTCTCTGCCTTTGTTTCAAATTTAATTCTTGCCCAAATACATTTAAATGGAACTTAAAAAGACATACGACCCTGCTTGTAGGACTGATTCTGCCCTGGGCTTCTGCTTTGGTTGCCTCTTACAATCTGCTTCTTCCTCCATTCTGAAGAAATATAATGGATATTGCCCGACTGGCAAAATTCCAGTAGCTGCATATGTTCTGGGCAGCCTTCTTCTGTCATCCAGAGTACAGTTTTGCTTGTGGTCTGTGGGGAAATATTGCAATAAACTGATACAGTCTTGTTGCTGAATTCCTATCGTGTTACTCATTTTATTCAGGCAAAATGCCAGTTTACTTGAGTAGGAATTATGCTTGAGTGGGAACCAAATATAAGGACTTCAAGGTTTTGTGTTTGAAGAGTAGAACAAGGCATTAAGCCATAGAGATACACTTCACTGTTCATTAAAAGAGGCCTTTTTACTTTTATTTTTTCAGTGCAATTTCTCCACTATTCAAAATGGAATGTAAGTAAATGAGTAATTTTTTCATTGTTAATGATAATTTCCATGAATTACAATGGAAGAGAAGATCTCTCAGAGAATGACAAAAGAAAACCTGAATTGGAGATAATCCACTAACAATATTGATATTATTTCGAAAAAAGTTTCCTTTCCTTCAGCAATCCCAATTTTAAATTTATCCCTGTGAGGAAACCCACATATCTATGTTACACTTGGTTTAATTCTATTTTATGCAAGCATAGTATGCTTTAGAGTTTTTAATTTAAATATTTCAAAGAACCAATTTATGGCAGAGGTGTTACTTTCCTTCTTAAGTACATATTATGCATTTTTTATTACAATTTTGCTACAGCCAAATGTCTTAAAAGCCTGATTCACAAACCACTTCACTGCTCTTCAAGAATGAAAAACAAAGAGTATATACTCAGAACGTGACTTACCTTTTGAAATATTGTAAAGCCTTAGAAATTAGAGTAATTTAGACCTGGCTTTTATTTTTAGGTTTCAGAGTATTTTGGCATTTAGTTTATTTGGTTTGATGATTATCATTTCATGTAGCTGTGGTTATTTAAAAATGCTGTTTCCATGACAACCTTGTAAATGAACCTTTTGACTCATTCTCACTTTCATTCTTTTAAAAATAAATCTTATTCACGCAAAAACCAAGCAAGTGAAAATATGTACAATTTTTTTTTACTGTGGGAATACCATGTGGCTTAACCCATTCTTACCACTATGTAAAAGTGATTCTGACACTGCATATTTCCATGCAATTCAGATGCACCTTAGGAAATAGAAATATTTTTGTAGAAGAACTGTGAAAGTTCAGAGGAACATCCCAAACTTGGCTGGTAATAGAATGAGAGTGATTTGCTATTTGTTGACTGAGCAGTCAGTTTCGTCTCCTAGGAGAAAAACTGTGCTGGATGGGACTGGCTTGAATCCTGAACTTCAGCAAAGCAGCACTCCTGTAGATTTCTTACCCAGGATGCCTGGTAGAGTATTTCTAAATCTCTCTGTTTCAATAACCTATATCTACCTGGCACCACCTTCATCAGTGGAGGTTAGAAGGTACTCCAGGACAGCAGTGTAATCCAAAATTTCTTAGGTCTTCTGTAGAGAACAATATAAATTTTGTGTTTAGAGAACAGAAAACCTAAGCTGAACTTTGCCTTCAGAATGTGCTAAACTAGTCATGTGCTTGTCTCTGCTGACAGGTATAATCTACTAATTGGCTCATGTTAACAGTGGCATCCTAACATCATACTTTAGACAAGGCCTTCCATTTGGTTCATATCCAGCAGTCTGGTTAATATACTGATTGTTTTAATTGGATATTGAATATTTTCTCTGATATTAACTATATTCCCAAGTACATTTATAATTAACTTATTTTAATCCTGCCTGAGTTGGGGTTTTTTCTGGCATGGAGTTGCAGTTAAGAGTTTAAAATTTGTTTCTGATTTCATTAATTTTAAATTTGCTTTTGTGTTATTCAAAGAATTCTGAAACTATAGGGTTTAAAATGGACAGGACTTCCCATTCTCCCACATAGATGGCTGTGTAGTAGTTACTGACTATGTCCAAGCCTAAATTATCTAGATGCAGTGGTCCATGTTCTGAGAAACAGTATTTTAATTCAACTGGTTCTAAATCATTACGCTGTGTAATATAAATGGTGAATATACAATGGTAAACAAACATTATTAATTGAAATATCATCTCATTAGGCCTAAAAATTAATAAAAAATGCATAACAACAGAGTTGTTTGACCCTTTCAAGTTATCAGTTTACCCATTATTAATCAGACTAGTTGATGGCAAGTTTGTAATGAGTACCAGTGATTAACATCACTATTTACAGTGTAATTGTAGGTACAGACCTCAACCAAAACAAAAGCTTCCTCATGCTAGATTCTGATTAGATATATAGAGTGAAGTCATTCTTTGCTTTGAGAATTTACAATCTTAATTGACCAGGCCAACAACCTCAGCTGGAAACAGCTCAGAAAACTTAAGGTATATTCCCAAGGTCATGTATTGAGACATTACTTAAAAAAGGGAGTAATTTATATCCAAAAAATGATACATGCTTTGACAATAATTATGTGCCACCTCAGAGGCAAGGTTTTAACCACAAAGGAAGATTTTGAGTATGTGGAGTTTTCATATGATTAAGCGAAGTGAGAGCATGCATTAAGATCATGTTAAATAATGAAGCAGACTTTATTAGATCAGTAGGCTGCCAACTTCTATGTAACTAGCAGAGAAACTATTCTATTTGCAAGCAGTCTTTTGCCTACACTAATAGGAACACAAATAAAACTAGAGAAAATCTGAACTGCAGATTAAAGTCTGAACAACAGTGACTGAGATGGTTCTGACAGTTCATAAATAAGGAGAAAACTCAGAAAACATCTGGAGTTCAAAAATTGACACTTGTTAGTAAAAAAAAAAAATCTAAAAGTTTTTTTCATTTTAGGGTCTTGTCTGAAACTCTTGTCTGAAATTCAGAAGGTTCCTATACAATTATTTTTCTTCTGCATTTTCCATCTAGAGTAATTAGGAGTGAGAAATGTAGAAGGAAAATAAGCATTTTGGCAAAATCAGTGGCAGAAGGGCAAATGGGGAAATGTAAAATGGAATTTAGAACAAACTTCTGAACCATTAAAATGGTTGAGATTAAACCATTAAAATGTTCAGGTACTAGAACAGACTTCAAATAAATACAATTTCTAAGAGGAAAATATTTATAAAAATATTTACACGTGATATATGGGGAAACTTGTACTTTGGGCAGCTAGATATACCTTTTTAGTTAATATGATCTCTTCATCTCTTTTCTTAAAATGTATATGTAACCATCTTTGATAGCTGTTTCGGTGACCTTCAAGATATCTTTGCCTACTTGGTCCATTTTTAAAGTCTTATCCATGGAAAGGTTTTTAATATCAAACAAACATTTTTTTTTTTGTAAATTGACAGATTACTTTTGTCCTTGGTAGGCAAGAGCAGTCTTGCTTACTATCTTTCCAATATATTTTTCTTTTTTAATATAGAGTAAGGCATTTGTCATGCTCCTGCTTCATTTTTCTCAATTTTAACCATATTCAGTGCCATATGATTTTCTTTAAAACTGATGTTTTGTAAACTCACTGGTTTTGATACTTCTGCAGATTTAGTCTGTGTCTTGTTTAAACAGAGTGCCCCAAATGGACACAATTTATGCTCAGGACACTCTTCTTGTTAAAATACTCCTGTTAAAATTTCCAGGATGACATCAACATTTCTTGCAGTCCCAGCATTGGTTCATTCTCAGTCTTAGATCTGTTATAATCCCCTAAACACAAACATGCAGTACTGGCACAGCTAATTATTGCTGACTGTACATTTTTTTAATTCTTGTATGAAGCAGTTCACTCTTTCTGTTTTCTGACCATTTTTCTTATTTACTGAGCTTGATTTGAATTCTAAGCTGCTTCTATCCATTTCTCCCAGATTTTAAAAGTTTCTTCTTTATTGTATCATCCAAACTGGTATTGAATATTTTGAATTTTGATTTGGAAAAAAGATTCTTAAGGAGAGTGTCCTAAATATTGAATTAATAGTCTTTTAGTCAGTTTTTTTCTTTCCTGTAGTAATGTATTCAGATCATCTGAACCTTAATGTCCTCCACCAGTCCCTCTTTGTCCAGAAGTACATCTCTCTACACCAGAGGAATCAGTTTTATATTTTTACTGTAGCACTTGTAATAGGAATCTTGACAATTTACTTAATATTAAGAAATTAGTGCTCAAATGGCTCTATTATTAAAAATACGTGCATATTTTGAGTAGTTTAGGTATTGGTTGTCTTCATAAAACTAGTGCATCTTGTTGCACCCATCATCATTGTTTAGTAACAATGATACTTTGAATCAAACTGTAAAACAGAATTCCCTAAACTTCCTATTAAAGAATAATGTTAATTGGTTAGTGTATATAGAAGAAGGTTATATGGCCCATTGACTTTATATAGATTGAAATGCTAAGCAGGGCTAAATAGAAGCATCAGTAGGGAATAGAGGGTAAGTGCTCATCAGTTTTATGTTCTCTTTCCTATTTATTTCTTACCCCTTAGAGTGTTTTACAAGTAGATAAACAAAGTTTTCTTGGATGCTTCATAAATAAAAATGTATTTTTGCTTTTGTTAGCTTGCCTGCCATATCAGTTGTGAGACAAAAAGTGCCTATGGGCAAACAAAGGAAAGATGTTTTTTAAGAGTCACCTGCGAACATCGAGGCTAAGAAAAGGGTGTCAATATTAAAGACCTTTCTTGAGTCTGAGAGACAACCATTTCAATAGCGACAGGATTACAGACATTTGTAATGGACATGGTTCCTCAGGATGTTTGCTAAATATGACAGTTCCACCAGAGGAAAATAGTGCAAAACTTGAGACAAGTGACAACAACAATCTCTTGCTTTAATATGGATGCAGAGGCCTGATGCACTGAAGAGTACAAAAGAAAATGGAGAGGGATGCACGACTCTATTTAAAGACATTAAGGAGTTACTGAAGTTAATGAGTTTTTGATAGTCCACAGAGCAGAATATTAAAAATTAAAATACTTTACTATTAGGGAAAAAAAAAAACCAAAAAAAAAAAAAAAAAAAAACCAACAAAAAACCAAAACAAAAAACCAAAACCTTTTCTCTTGCAGTTGGGATTGTTTGGAGTACACATGTGATGTGTTACCAGAACTCATCTAGTGGATAGTAATAACTGGAAACATGGTAGATTGGAACTCCCCCTGTGTGCTTGCACACAAGTTTCCACTAGAGTTATTTCTTCTTCTTTACTTGAACATAAAATCAGAATTAAGAGTTCTTATCTGTACTTGAACTACACTAATGGGTTCTAGGGATGGGTTCTTTTTCAGATTAAGGTGTTCTCCCACCTTCAGAAGGATAATGAAGCTTTCAGTTGAATATAAATATAACCCATCCAGTATGGAATGTAATTTTCTAAGTACTAGATTTTGTTGGTTGTTTCATACAGAGTACATTTTGCAAGGCTTCCTAACAGTGTCCTGCTGAGACCTTCTATGCAATGTGTGGGGTCTGAGGCTGGAATTTTTCTGATTGTTGTCCACAGCTAAATAAAAATTTAAAAATGAATCAAGCATTTAATAACATTCCCTTATGAAATGCCTTTATATGATGCCTAAAATAAGAACTAGTCCTAATCTCTATGAAAATTAATGGTGAAATTATAAAGGCAAATTAAAATGCATTCTATTTACCCTCAAAAATAGAAGGTTGCTCTTTGAAATGCCTCCTAACATTAGAGAAGAAGCTTCTAACACTGATTTGTGAGATCTGGAGAAGATGCAGCACTTGTAGCTACCCTTGACTCATAGATACTCTCATTCTGCAGTCAGTCCCTAAGAAGATTGGCTTCATTCAAGTCTAATGCAAGGAAGGTTTCTCATAAAGAGTTGGCACTAGAAGTTGTGAGGGACCTGACACATTGTGGCCATTTGCTGTCTCTAAAATTAAAGATACAACTGAGTTCGACCAATACTTGCCTTTTCTCTGGAATCACCAGAGAGCTGTTGTGTGGTATACACACAGCTGGTACTAATGGCAGATTCCTTTCTCAGTGCTCTGCTGGGAATCCAGCATAGATGAATCCCCTGGAATTATGCAATTTTCTGGTACAAAATTTTATTTGCATTTAAGAAAACATTTTCTGAACATGTGAGCACACATTGAGGGTGATGAAAGTTAAAGGAAGTTGTGATCAAAGGGAAAGTATTGGCAAATATAAGTAACTTTCCTAAAATTAGCTACCATATTTTAATCTCTGTTTGTATTCTTCCATCTCTGTCCCTGCAGAAAGACATCTATCCTTCTTGGAACTCTCCAGAGTCAAGTTCAGAAATCAGTCACCATTCAGAAATCCCCTAACATTTCCTGAGTATTTTTCTTCTGTTTCTAACTTAAGAGGCTGATGGTGTGTTTTTGAGCCACAACGCTTGCTGGAGTATTAAGGTATACAAAGATAAAGAATCAAGACAAGAGGTAATCTATGTACTTAATAAACTCCTCCCTACTGTTAGTGAGAATTATTTTTTTTAAATTATTATACTGTATGTCAAATATATAACATGTCATACCTTGGTGTATAATTGTTGTTTAATTGGTATTTTATTCCTTCAATTGAGAATTATGTCAGGAATAAAATGTCAATATTCCTCCTTTAATTGACAGCTCATTTCTGTCATGTATTAAGGAGGATTAAAACATCAATTTAATGATGATAGTGTGACATTTTAGATATTTGACCCACTCGTGGGTGGAGGAACTTTATTCCTCTTATAGAAATTATGTTAATAAGTTATGATATTTATATGAGAAGAGGAATAAAAGAGAGAAAGGGAATTTACCCTGTCAAAATGTTTGCTATATAATACAGTGTTTGGCAATTGATTATTGAAAAGGCACAGAAACAGACAATTTTGCAATAGTGGGAACTCTGTAGCAGTTGGTACCCAGAAATTCTTGGATTTTTTTTCACCAATCCTTTGTTTGCTGAATCATCGTTTCTTCCAGGTGGCAAAGTTCACAGCTTTTAACCTCTGATTTCTTTTGTTGGAGAAGGTTTTGTAAGCGAGACAAAACACTGCATCCTCTTATGTCTGAACTAAGGACTTCGTTTTACATTTCCATGCAAAGCACTCATGGAGGTGCAGTGAAATACAATTTGAGTAACAGAACCTGTTAAGTTTATCTCTCAAAATGTTTGGCTAGGATTTTTTGTTTGTAAAATGTCTGAAGATAACCAGTGGACCATTTCCTAATTAGTTTCAGTGCTTGACCAGTGTAAGGATAGATATAGATGAAGTATGGATGATAGAGAAAAGGTCATAGCAGACTTCCCATAAAAGATAGAGATCTGTGTTGAATTCTTCTGAAAGTTCTGTCCAGCTGTCTGAGAAACACAGCCAAAAATACAGCTCCTGCTGTTCAAGTCCAGATGTGATGAAAAGTTGGAGCTGACGTACTGGTTTCCGTTTTCTGTACTTAGAAAACCTGGAAAAATGTCAGAAGACTGAAATTTCTGCCCTGTGTTGTAATGGCCTCTCAGTTCCATTTTGTCACTTAAAGTAGTTAAATTCCAAATATTTTGCAAGTGATTGCTAATGACATTCAGGTGCCTCCTGTACTGTTAATGTTTTATCTGCCTTAAAACCTGATCTCCTTCTCACTGCCCAGACCTTACACCATCCATTTTCCTTTGCTATATTTTCTACCAAAGTTTCATAATCACCTCAGTGCTTTTTCCCAGATAGCCTCCTCTGTATGATGTGATCTCACTAGGTTCATCCTTACCCATTAAAACCTCTCTTAAAGACACAGGGGGTTTTTGTGCTCCATGCACTGAAATCAAATCCCTTAAGTATCAATTACCTTTTGTTCTTCCTCTGCAACATCTATGGTGATCTACTTCTGAATATGGAGCACCCTGGAAGAAGGATCGACACTTACAGAATATTAGAAAAGTAAGTATCCTCTCACAGGTATCTCTATAAATCAGGAGTCAGTATCTAACAACAATGAAAAGAAGAATGTTCTATCACATGCTTGATCCTTTAAGTATGCAGTGAGGTAAACTGTTTTTGCTAATGCCAACAGCTCTACAGAGTTAAAGAGAAAAGTGAAGCTGTGTAGAACCTCATTTTCCCTTCACATGTGATATGCCAACATCCCAATCCAGAGCTCACTGGAAGCAGGAGTCTGTCTCAACATAAATTAGTTCCTTTTTAAACATTAAAAAACAGAATGTAAAGGACATTCAAAATCCATATGTAGTAATTGTTGATACAAACAATCTGATTGACTCTCAGAATCTGAGTTATAAATAAATGCATCCATAAGAGTTTTTTGGAATCTATCTCAAATTTTCCAGTTACCTGCAACTTGAATCCGTAGTTGCACACCAGCACTCCATGGAATTATGTGTGTTTCAAGGACCTGTTACAAAGACTTTACTGTCACTGCAGGCAGTTCTCCTGTTACTTAAATGCTAGTTTGTGAATGTTTTAAGGTTCAAACAAGAAAGCACAGAAGTCTCATGGTAAATATGTAATCACCATACACAAGTGGTCAGACTAGCTCATTGCAGAGATCTTTCTAGTCTCATACTTTTAAGAATCTCTGCTGTGTTGCAGAAAACCTTTGCAAAACTGTTGTAATTTTTCTCATAGAATTTTTATTCTGAAGAAAGCTTGTCAAGACATAATTGTCATTATATAGCACAATATTTTGTAGATTTAAAGATGTTTTAAGACTTACTATATTTCTGAAGCTTCCAGATTTTAAACTATAGAAATTTGTAACAACGATGCTTTGTCTTTTCAGTTCTTAAGGCAATTGTTTAACCTGTTTAAATTCATACCAACATTTATTCTTTGATTCTCCTCATAGTATTACTTCTCAGCAAACTCTCATATGTTTGAAAAGTGTTGTCAGTATACTTACAACCTTGTGAACTCCACTAATAATGCATAGACTAAATCACCCCAGAGTTTGAGAATTACTACAGTTACACATTTTGCCTGTTCTGTGTTTATACTGGAAAAAAACAGTGACTAGATAATAGGAGGCAAAAAATAACTAGAAAGAAGAGAGGCATATCTCTAGTCTAAACAAAACAGTGTATTTTAATTGAAATAACATTCAGTGGAACTGAACATCAAAACATTTAACTTTTTCAAAGTTTTCAGCATTAAAGAATTAAGATGAAACACAATTAGGAAACAGAAAACTGCAACATTGTAGAGGATGGTCACTTTTGTATGTCATGTGGCTTTAAAAACAAGTCAGATAAATGATGATGCCATTAAAACTGAACTAATTAAAGAAAGCTTCTTTTAAGAACTCATTAACTGCAACCTCATTTGCATAATGATGCATATTAATTAAGTTTTAATGAATCTGAATTTGCACCAAGCCTATTCATGTTGGCTTTGAAACAAATTGAACAAATTAGTTAAAAGCTTTTTGGAATCTACTTTTCACACCAAACAGGATATGAATGCAATCATCTCCACAAAAAAGAAATATTTTTCTTTTAATTTAATTCAAAGGTATGCAGACCCATCTATTAATTATTTTTAAATGCAATAATTTCCACCTTTTCTTTGCAAAATCAACAGTATTAGTCATTCTTGAGCGGCATATATTATAAATGTATGTTGTAGGATAAAATCATTACAGCCAATTTATTGAAAATAAGGTGGAAACATTTGACTTCAGGGTGCATTTAGTTTACTTAATACATGGATTTCAATTTTGTTGGTAACCTTTAGGCATTTTGGCTGTCTGCAGAACAACCACTAAAACTGTATTTTTTATGTTGCTATCAATTTTTCAAGATATATGTAAAATGCTAAATTGCATTTTACCCATTTCCTAATGCAAGATTTCACAGCATCATAAGTCTTATAAGTATTATAGGGGGAAAATAATTCCTAAGCTTTTGAAAGCTCCATATTCTTCCTTTGGTGTTGTTGGATTTTTTATTTTTTTTTCATACATCCAGCCATACGCACACAAGAAGCAGAATCCAATTTTAACAAGTCTGCTTTCAGCTCATAATAAAAACAAGAATTACAGCAGAAACACTATTGATTTCCTTATACTTCATTGTGTCTTCATCAAGAATGAAGAGATTTATGTAATTACTGCTCCATCTTTTGTTGTTAGAAAGCACTTTTTTGTAAGTCAGCAGATACAAAGGCTGGAATGGTTTTATTGTTGAGATTAAAAGATCATTTTTTTTCTCCTTCCGTTAAACTGTTTTTCTGTGATAGATTCTTTTGGGAGGTTGACAATTAGGAAGATGCTATACATTGAAACACTGCAGTTGTTACAGTTTTTCCAGCATTTTTTCTCGTCACCTTTTCTTATTAAAAACAATGAAACAAAATATATCACCCTTCTCCTCAGATCAGCCCCCTCTCTTTAATTTCTTCTCTGGTTTTTTCATTGTCCATAGTGCTGTCCACCGACATTAAGCTGATACCAATGCAGATTTCCTGCAGCAAAGTGCTGTCATTCTTTTCATACTTACCAGTACAAAATAACAAGTTGTTCTTCTATCGCCTGCTAATGATTTTAATTTTTGTGTTTCTTACCCTGCCATCAGCAAATATCTTTCTCATTCATGAATAAAGTTAAACTTGGACGTTTAATATATGACAGATTACAGTACTATGTTCCAAAATCATGTTTTCAGTGGCGCAAATCTCTCCTGAGTGTCCATTCCCCAACAGAAAACTACCTGTACTTTAAAAGGCAGTAAACGTGCTGCCAGCATTTTAAGGAATTTAATTACTGGTCCTTAGAGGCAAGCAAATACCTGGTTATATTGTAATTTTTTGCCCTGCAGTTAATGGAGTAACTGCACAGAAAATTTTGGAGTGGAAAAAAAATTTTGAAAAATAAGAGAGAGCTATATCCTGATTGTGAAAACGGCAAGGGCTCAGCTTGATTTTCCTCTCATTTGTTATCAGAATTCCTACAATATGACCTCCCTTTTTCTATAGATTTCAATCTGAGAAACATGTTGTCTTAGGGGGTGTATTGCTGTCCAGCATAAGAATGTTATTAGGGCTAAGAAAAACGCAGATTTCTCTCTGATTTTAAGGGCAATGGTTATATTCTGTAGTCTTATAGTACTGTAACTTGAAAACAAAATGAAGCTATTAAATATTTTAAGTACCATCTGATTTCCAAATAGGAATAAATTTTTATGAGATCACAACCTGGAATAAAGAAAAGGAATTGCTGTAAGTTATAGAGCCATAATTCTTTTGAATTTTAGGAACCTGGATTAACCAGTGAACATTAACACCATTATAATAACCTATAATTAAAAAAATAATAAAGGCAGTTGGGACCTTCCATTATGGTGTCTCTTTAAGTAGACAGATATCATTACAGATAATAGTTCTATATTTGCCAGATATGCAGTCACCTTAACCTATAGGCTGTTACTGTAACCAATCTCTTCGTATGTTACACTTGAATATTCATGTCTCCAGGCATAAAGTTTTTAAGCTTCTTGGAGTCATAAAGCACAATTTGCAAGGGATGTTTGCTTTTGTTCAAAATCACTTTTAATCTTATTTATCTGATTGCAGGAGGCTTTTCCTTGGGGAAGTGTTTTTTGTTGTTTGTTTTGTGGTTTGTTGTGTTGTTTGGTTTTTTTTTTTTAATACAAATTTAGTGTGCAGAGCTGGTTTCTTTTGGGGGAATTTTGACAGAAAGTGTCTTCCTTGGGGGAGGTCAAGAGTCGTTGGTATTAAACTAGACAAGCTGGTAGTGCAGTGTTAATGGAAATGGAAAGCAGATGTTTGGTAATTAGGGGAGATGTGAATGACAAGGCTTGAGAGGTATGGTACATGCGCGAGCTGGCACAAAGCAGCTGTTGTTACCGATTTCACTGTCAGAAATGTACACAAGTCAGACCATCCCCTGTGAGTTTGCGAGAGCAGTGACAATTAGAAAAAAATGTATTTGATTAAAATAAGTAATATATCATACAAAGTAATTTTTGTAACATTTCGAAATGGCCTGAATTAAATCGCATGAAAATAAGCTAGGTATAGGCAAAGCTTGCTGAACTGACATTCCTTAAAAGTACTGAAGTCAAAGATGGATACTGACAATTGATTTTAAGGCTTTATAGCCTGACAGGGAGAAAAGAAAATTATTTGGGCTTCTGCAGGGTAGAAAAAAATATATTTGATATTTGAAAAGTAAGAAATAAATGCATTCTTCTAACAATTCTACTTTTAGCAGAAAATATTCTTACTTTACTGGTGCTAATATATTTATTTAACAGAATTTTCATTCATCTTTCATCCATTTTCTGCTAATAGAACTTTAATCTTGTTCTGAATTACTATAAATTGTATGGAACAAATTTTTAATGTTTTACTTTCAGAATGAAATTCAAGTGATATGGACTAGCATAAGCTGTGGTAATAATGTATTTGTTATGGCTCATCCTAGGTACCTGTTTCCCATTAATTTAAATGAGAATAACACCTCCAGTTGGCATTAGATAACTTCAAAACCTTGTGTGGTATGTGCTGTGCAAATACAAAAAAAATATTATGGTCTCTTTGCTTTTATTTATCTCTGACAGCAGCTGAGAAAATGGGAAATAAAACCTAAGGAAAAGTGCACTCTTTAGTACTGTTTCAGTAGTGCCTGTAAAAACATCAAAATGAGTTGCAAAATGGTTCCATTTGTATGGGCTTCAGACTATTTATGCCTGGATGGAAGGGTTGCCACCTCAGTCATCAAAAAATGCTGGGCTCCTCTCTGGTTTAATGCAGTTTTCATTCTTCCTCCATTTGAAGTATTAAAGGATCCTAAAGGTTCCAGCCTTTCAGACATTAAGCTATGCTGCATTCAGCCCATCAGTGGTGGCTCCTTAAATAAAATTCCTTCTTGTTCATTAGTGTTGAGAGTGCAAATTGAGACTTCTTTCCTCTTGGCAGTGTTTTCCCTCTATCACTACAGCAAGCTATAATTTTCAAAGCTAAATTCTAGTGATAATAATTTCCAATGTCCACATATGCCTAAGAAATTGGTTTCTAAAGCACTTTGGGGAACACTGCATGTGAAAGATGGTGCAATAAAACATACACCTCTTTATGAATAAATGTTACATCAGGATTTAGTTTGATAATTTCATTTACGTTAAAGAAATGTAATGGTCAAAAAATACTAGAGATGACTTCTGGATAGATTTCCCAAAGTAATTATATTTCTTTGTATACTTGCAATTAAATTTGATTATGTCTTATCCATCTGAACATTTCTGAACAAAAATGTCTTCCCATTCATAGTAAAGGCTATTAAATGTATTAACTTTAATAAATGTAACATAAAGATTTGAGAGCACTTTTTTTGTTTATTTGAGAAAGTAATTCCCTGACACATACATTCATGCCCATGCACACACACATACTTTCCATCTAGTAATTTTACCATTTTATTTCAAAAATCACCTAGGAAATAACAAAAAATATAATTTCAGTATAAAAACCCAGTTTCTTTTCTTTAAAGAAAAGGCTCATTTCTTAAATTTATTATAACATAAAAGTTTAAGTGACACTAAAATATGTTCCCCAAGTGGAAAACAATCACTTTTCTTTGGACATGTCAAAAAGCATAATATATTTGCAATTGTAGGCATTCAAATTCTGGTAGAAATTGCAACCTCTACTTTTAAATTACTTAATTCCTTATTTTATTTTTTTGCCTTCTCCTGCTATATAATTTTATTTTGTCATGTTGAGGCAAATTTTGCCTTTAGATGTGCTCCTGTAGCTTCCTGTAACTTGAATGGTGGTTTGTATTCTAAATCAAAACCGACATTAGGTTCTTATATTTCTTATATTTCACAATAATTCAATGTTAATTAAAAAAGAAAAAAAGGAAAAAAGAAAAAAAAAAAAAAGAAAACGTTTCAGGAAACAGAAACTGAGCAAAGAACACATACGTATAGGCTTGTGGGTCACAAGTAAAAAATTCATATGGTTGGTGGCTACTTTATGACTGTGCCTTGTTTAGTCAATGACCCTTTTTTCTGAGAAGGCCTTTGCTGCTGGACTTTGTATGACTGCCTTTAATGTGATTGTGCTTTGTTAAGCCAATTGAACAATAGAATCATAGAGTTTACATCTAGAAGGGATATTAGATCATCTAATCTTCAATGTGTCCTATAATCCCTTTTTAAATATATCTACAGATGGTGTTTTAACACCTTTTCTTAGTGCTGGTTTAGCTGTTGGATTGCTCTTACTGCTGACATCTTATTTCCTTTTAATTTTGAACTGTGTACTTAAAGAATTATTGGTCAATTTGAAATTAATCTTAAATAAGAATGAAATTAAAGTTAAAATATGGCAACTTAGAGGAAATCCTCCCTCTTGAGTCATGAGAGCAGGAGGTCTGAGATCGGATCGTCCTGTAGTGTAAGCTGCAATAGATTGACTGCATGTGAGGAAGCTGTTGTGTGAAGAGAGAACTGGAGGAACTGGTTTAATAAATCTAGCAGCCACTGACATCAGTGTTCACAAAAACAGAGCTTGGAGAGCCCATGGGTGTTCATAATGTCTGCCACAGGGCAAAAAACAGGGATAAGATAATGTAAAGAAAGTGGATCCATGATTATGCTTGTCCTGCTGGAGTGCCCTGGATGCTGCTTATGGGTGCTACTTTAGCCAGGTTATCTTAGTAGCAGCTGATCTCATCCTCTGTAACGGGTTAGGAAGAAAGCAATCCACTTTTCTAATCCCCTAGGAAAATTCTCCGTGCTTAATGGTAGTTACTGTTGTGAAGACACACTGGATATTGGGTTTTGGCGTACAGTGTAAGTTTTGGTTATTTATACTATTTTCTGTACTGTGAAAATGGGCCATGACAGGAATTAAAACTGGTATCTGGTGTGTGTATATATATATGTGTGTGTGTATATATATGTGTGTGTGTGCGTGTGTGTGTAAGGGCCAGGCCAGACCCTCTTTAGCTGTGAACACTGGAGACATGAATTAGGATCTTAATGCTGTGGTTTGGGGAAAAGAAAGCAATGAAAAGGATTACCAGGGAAACAGGTGCCCAGACTCCTTCTGTCACACATTGAATAGGTCAATGACAAATCCTGAAATTAATTATGGGATGTTTTGTTTGAAGAATTTGGGTGGGAAGGGGAAAGAGAAGAGAACTAAGTAGGGTATATGGAGATAGATGTGCCTTACTTTTGAGAACTGGACTCTCTGTCCATGACTGTATTTGGTGAGTTGGAAAAAGGCCAAAATGGATACACTGGATTTTGAAAACAATCACTCTGGTTAACTCTAATAAGTGAGATACTACTTTCAGTATTATCTGCATAACACTGTTCCTTTTAATTGTTACTTGGAATTCATTCTACCTACGTTTAACAGTATGTTGATTCAGCTTTTATTAGAACCAAACACATGCTTCCTTGTACTTTGGCATAGCATTTTTCTACCAGTGGGAACCAGAAGAAAAACCCTTAATCTAGTTAAAATGTGATATGTATAAAGGAAAACATAAAGAAATGGTTCTGAGTTGGCTCCTATTGCCATATAAATATAGTACTTGAATTCCTTAAGAATTCAAACTCAGATCTTTTAAAGTGCATGCAAATTCTTGCAGAATATATATGAAAAAGTCACTATAACTGTAGAGGCACTTCTGCTCCCTTGATAAATGGGACTTCTAGACCATACTTTATTGAGTCTCTGATTTTTAATAATTTGAATCCTGCAAGATTTAATTCTGCATAATTCTGGCTGAAATCAGCTTTTGATTGAGTTGTAATGGCTGTGTTATTGTAAATATCTCTGCATGCTAATGTTGTGCTGGAATTCAATAATATTTAGATGAAATTTCTAGCCTCAAGCAGTGTGGAAGCTGGATTTAGAAAGCCTGAAAGTTTGTTGTCAAAAAGTCATTTATTTTTGGGAACCCATAACATGCAGTGTAATAAATGGTCATCCCAAGGTCCAATTTAAATATATATAGTAGAATGGAAAACAGTTGATACATTGTATTTTTTTTCACCCTTGAGCTGCTGGACTGAATAGTATTGATTTAGCAGGGTTTTGTAGCCTTAAATGATTTTGTACTGTAATCATCCACAGTGAGGATAGAGTCACTGATAGAAGATGAGTAGGAATAAATCATGCTATCAGAATAGGCAGCTCATAGCATACTGTGCTGTATTCTGATGCAACAGAAAAATTAACCTGTCTCCAAAAAACTTATTCCACGTGTAGATTTTTAGTCATATTATTTGCTTCTCAGACTGGAAAACACTTCATACATGCAGGGTAAATTTTTGTAGCCACCATCTAGTTTGTATTAATATATTTTCTTTCTGTGTAATGCCTTAGCATTACAGGGGCAGGAGGTAGAAGGTAGATTAAAAGTAAAAGTTTAATAAAAAACTAACAACAAACAACCGAAAACGCAACTCTGACATTAGTGGACATTTTAAACATAAATGTAAAAGGAATTAGAAGGAACTTTGTGATTGGTAAAAATAACAAAAAAAAAAAAAAAAAAGAATCAAGATAGAACATGACATTCAAGAAAATCAGTGTATTTCACTCTTAACTGTACACACATATTAACCCACATACTTGCTTTCAAATTTTGTGTCCTATTAGAAACCATGGGACTCTAGATTGGCTCAGTCCCCTGACTGAAAGATGATGGTGCCTCTCTCTGTAAACTGAGCATAAGGAATAATAATTTTCTACCACAGCCCTAAGTTTTGAAAGTAGTGTTTTATGAATGCTGTGTATATACAAATGTTGCAAAATGCTACCATTACTACAAATGGTGAGTTTACTTAGACTTACAAAGAATAATTACACAGATATTTAGGAGAAAAATTCCTTTTACCAGGTAAAATCCTGGTTTGTTCACACCAACAAGAAAGCTCTCACTGATTTTTCTGAGTCAGATTTTTGTCTGCTATGTTCCTCTTAGTATTCCTTAACTAATAAAATATTCCAATTTATATGGCTGCTTATCTTAAGATTTTACAAAAACAAAAAAAAAAAAAAACAAACAAAAACCCAAAAAAAGCAAAAAAACAAAAAACAAAAAACACCCACAAAAAACCAAAAAACCAAGAAAAGTAAGTACACCTGTCCTGGCACATTTTTCTTGAGTTCTATAGTTCATAATTTCAATTACTACCATACTTTTATGTCATCAATCTTTTCAGGATATATATTGCAAATCTCTCAGTGCTTTCTTGTCTAAGAAGGATTTTTCAGTTTTAACACTTCTCAGCTGTGTTGGTCAGTTTGGATTTTAGCCACCTCAGTCAAATATACTGCATAGACAGGCATCACTACTTGGCTCATTACACAACAGAGTAATTCACACCTACTATTAAAAAGGAAGTTCTCTACACATATCTTCAGGTTCAGATAAACAGCCTGATTCAGGAGCAATATTCACACCATCAAAGGAGAGCAAAACTTAGACATGCTTACTCTGAAATCAATAATCTGATATACCTACACATCTTCAAGTTAGCTGCTTTGGCTTCTGCTAGCTGCATAGACGCAGAAGTGTGCGAAGTTGTCATGGTCTCTTAAAAGCTTCCTTGCAGAACTACAGGCTATTAGTAATTTTGAGGCTTGCCTAGATAAAATAGATCCATATGAAAAACTTTGAGAAAAAGGACTGTAGTCCAGAAAAACCTTTCAAATAACAGATGGCTTCAATTTGGGCTTCTTTACTGTATGAAAGACTTCTTCCAACCATGATGATTCTATGTACAACTAGTTAAAAGATAAGCCTTTATGAACGATTGAATCAGTTGAATATGGTTGCCCTTATATTTTGATTTATTTGATTGAAAAACATAAGAAGAGGTGAAATGCAAATGTTTTCCTTGTAATGGGTACAAATATCTCAAATTAAAACTGCAATTAATATTGCAAGGCATGCCTCTTATCATTAAACAAATGGAACAATTTACCTCTGCATCTAAATATAGGAACAGCAATCAGGAGACAAAGCCTGCTTCTGTAGTAGATCTTAGTGGCAGAAAAGTCAGTTCTATTCATGTAGTGGGCCTTGCATGGAGAAAAACAAATGATGCTCAAAAATTCTGTGGACAATGTTTATTTAGAAGGATTATCCTCCTTTCCCTGTTTTCATCCTCTTCCTTTCTTCCCTTAAAACCTGAGGTGAAATGAAATTTAATCACCAGCTTTGGTTGTCGGTTGGGTTTTTTCTGAGCCATCTAGTATCTAATTTCCTTCTTTTTGTTTGAAAGCAAAAGGTGAGACTCTTTACAAGACTTATCCTATTTCTCTTATTCCCTGTATCTGTTAGTCAGCCTTTGCTGATTATTTGTGCTGTATCAAGCTACAGTATATTAAAAGTGCTCTCCTCTCAAATGAAATGTCTTACAATTTAAATCTCTCACTAGGAGTGTCAGCATTGCCATGGGACATCTCCATCCTCCCAAAGCAAACAAAATTGACACAGTTGATTTGGTGTATAAATGTCTGCTGCTTTATTAAATATGCATTAAAGTGCAACAGTCATAAATTACATGCACTCAGCCCACTCAGAACATAATGTGTACAGCTAAATAACTTTCTGACTGTACAGCCTAAGCAATAAGGCCAACCTAAAGACTGACTGGAAGCTGAAAGTCAGTTCCCTAAAGTGGCAGCTATTGGAGTATCATTTTATCATGCTGGTAAGCACCTCACCTCGCTTGTGTGGTGTATATCTGAGCAGAGGAGGGAGGGGAAGGGGAAAGTGAGATTTCTGCAATACTTTTACTTTAAATTATCCATTTCATTTACCTGTACATGCATTCCTTGACAGCGAAGGATGGGTGATTTGCTTTTCAGATCTTTCTGTTTGCTGTAAAGAAGGAAAATCTTCTCAAATAAAGAAATATAAATATAAATATATATAAAATATATTATAAACATCAGTTGACCAAGTAATCAGCTATAGTTGTCCTCTTCCCATTATCTCTCTTTTTAGGTTTTTGGTGGTTTGTTGCTTTGGGTTTGATTTTGGTTTTAGTGTTTGTTTGTAGGTTTGTTTGTAGGTTTTGTTTTGCTGTGGTTTTTTGATTGGTTGGTTGATTTGGTTTGGTTTTATTTTTGTATTTTTTTAACAATGTTGAGCAGAGAGATTTATTTGCCTGTTTCTGCTTATTCTGACTAAAATTCCCTCAAATGTCCTTAAGCCAATTTTAAAAGAAAAAATCTTTTGTAAAAATAATTAGAACAATTATATGAAATTAGTTTGTATTATGAAGAGCAAGATAGCAAGATGCTAACTTTCTGACAATATCTGTAATTTGTATTTATTTTATTTCCTGTTGATTCACTGCCATAAGTGTCTTGGCTTTCTCCCAAACATCTCTTGGCAACAGAGTCAACCAAATTAATTTTGTATAAGACACGTTCTACCATAGTAACTTCATGATCTTTCTAATGATCTCTTGTGTGATGCTCTATACTTGGTTTATTTTCCCTCGTTTGATAAATGTGAAAGGAAGATCCTGGGGTACATATTATAATTATGACCTTGCCTCTTCCTTTTGAGACCACCTTTAATCTCCCATGATCTGTCATGTTGGACAGAGTCCATCCTGAAGAATTTTTATTCTTTGTCCTCCATAAGCTAGTTCTTCACTATTCCATTTTTGTTTCATATCTAATCCTTGTGACCTAGTTTAACAATTACAGTTTTCTAATATGTATTGCATAATATTGTGTAGTTTGTTTCCTGGTGCTATTACTAGCTGAATTTAGAGAACAATGCGGTTCTGACATACGAGTTGATTCTTCAGCTTTAACTATGGATCAATATTTTTGTTATTATTTTTTTTCCCCTGTCAGATGTTAAATATTAAGTTTTAGCCTTCTGTCTATTTATCTGACCTCTTCTAAAATGATAGAAACAGACATTATATCACAGCATATATTTTGCATGCTGAAAATATAGATAGGTTATTTTGAGATCAACTAGTTTGCTGAATGAATAACCCTTCTTTAAACCTATTCCTTATTAGCTACTCAGTGTTAATAACTAGACTTATAAAATCTTAGGCTGACTTCATCAATGAGATCACATTTTAAGCATCTCTGCATTATTATTTACATGGTGTACCCCAGATTTAGTAAAGCACAGTTTTATCTTCATGAAACATAACTGATAATAAGTAAATTTTTTAAACATTTCTTTTACTTCACTTACACAGATGTACTTTGCACAGAGGTTTGTAAATCTACCAGAAGGCAAGAAAAATACTCCCTGTGGCTTTGTACAAGATATATGGAAAGGCTTGCAATAGTGTTTAAATAATGGCCTTTTTCTGTCTGGTTAGATGTTCTTAGTCCAAACCAGTGCATGTTACCAAAGGTCTCACAGAATTCTTGACAGACCTTCCATATTTAGACCTCTACATACAAACATTTACGTGATAGCCATTACAGTCAGAAGTGATCTGACATCAGAAGGTCTGAGAAGACATTGACATCCCTTGGGACAAATAAGGCTGACAGTCTTAGTTAGTTGTTTTCAGTGTGTGCCTTGTGGTGGGAAGAGGACTATTATTTGACTAAATACTCCATGTCCTGTATGAACCACTGACTTGACCTTTAACTTCTTTCTTGAAAACTTTTTATCCACTGACCTCTGATAGGCTCTGTAACCTTCTGACCAGCCAACCCCTACTGTCCAAAAACTCTCAAGAGAGGAAAAAGACCCTTCTTTGTATGCAAGAATGTATGACTTATATTGCATAAAATTTTTGAAAACAAATCACAGTTGCTTCACTACTGGTAGGTTTGTCTACTGGAAATATAAAGATTTCTTTTATTTTTTTTCTCTCCTAACAATTGTGTGGCAACTTGCATGATATTTTTCAGACAATCTGTGTGCCCAAACATGGCAGAGTTGAATTATTGTCCTGCTCTTATAGCTAGTTTCTTATATGATATAGGAGAAAAAGAATTCAAGGAGAAGAAGTACATACAGCTACATTCAGGCTATTTGATAAAGTCTTACTATGATTTTGGGAGCAGGAAAAACAAAACTAATTTACTCCTACATATTGTAGTCTGCTAGCTGCCTAGAATGAAAGAGTAAAGTGGAAAATTTTATAATTAAGTATTTAAGTATTGTAAGTTGTGTGTGCATGAAGGAGGCCCTGGAGAATGTAGCTGTCTACCTGATACCACTTTTAGGATGAGTGAGCAAATAATTCAGACTGCTGAAATTTGGAGAGAGTAGCTGATTATTGATGAAATAGGTTTTACACAGAAAAATAAACAGCTGTAAAAGTACAGGTTCCATGTCTATAAGCAAAGGTAATATGTATCTAGGAAGAAAGAAGTGTAGCAGTACAAAATTGTTGTGTGAGGAGAAACTCTGGAAAGGACTTATTGGTGAATATTCAGATGTGCACGTGTTATAAATGGTGTTATGGTCCAATAAGCAAATGACATCCGTAGGGACAAATATGGATGAGTTTTTTGAAATAGGGGAAGCAATTCTCCACATATTAAATACAGAATTTAAAAATTTCTTACAATTATTCATCCCTCTAGTTTCTTGCTGAATTACTACAAGATTCTTTTTAAACCCAGTGGATTTTGTAAGGGATTTCTTTTCTGATGTCACATTTTAAATTCAGGATTCATTTTGCTACAGCAGATTCTCAGTTTTGAACAGTTTCTCAGCTTGGTTCTCTAATTCAATCCTTCACATAGATTCACTGACTGCTTTACTTTTCTGCTTAACAGGGATTACTACAAGTTGGTTTTCTTTTGATCAAAGGCAGTTGGATATTTTTCTGTGCTGTTTTGGGGGAACCAAGTCCTTGGGCTGAATCTCTATAAATAGGATTTCCCATAAAATGGAAGCCTAAAAGAAAATGCTGGCCATTTTTCTCTTGGGCTTCAATTTTTGTATTCTTTAAAAATGTAATTTAATGTTTGTGTGTTATCATACAAAATATGTCATGTGTAGTATCTTCTTTCCACAAACCCCTGTGGAGGCAATAATAAGTCACAAAGCTGTAATTGCTGGTATTATGTGGGATCGATTAGACTAGCTAGGAACACACATCTGCATTTAAAGCAGCTCATCCTCATTTGAAGTGCCCTTGATAATAAAATTTCTATCTTTAACATTTTTTTATCAATTGATTTTAGTATACTTGATCATTTAGGGTATTATGTTCAAAAGTGTACTAACAAGATGAGTCTCAAAATAATAAAATTCCTGTAACAGAGGGTATGGTGAATTCTTCCAAAGTTCATGTCAAGGGGCAGCCCAGCTGGTACACAAGTCAGGACAATGAACATACAGTCTCAAAGTCAACTTCTTCATCCATGCAGGAAACAAGATACTGTAGCATTCTGCCTCTGCAATGGTATCTTTTCTGTTTGTTCCTTCTACTACTCCTTCCCTCCGCTAAGATTTTAGTGGATTTGTTTATATTTCTGTAAGATTATTGCTTAGAGAAATCGAAAGCTGTAGGGATGCCCCGTGCAGTGGAACTGTTCAGAAAAGCATAATTCAGTTTTGGTCAGGAAAAGAATAAACTCTCTGTGGAAAAGAGCAAATACAATCTTTGCTTTTTCACTGCTCTGAGTAATTCAGGAGGCAACTGCAAAACGTTTGTAAGTGACAGAACAAACAAAAATAAGAATATTTAAAGTAGTGACTTTTTTGAGATACTCTCCTGAAAAAAACAGATGTAAGATCTGATGCAAGATAATCAACACTTCATTGTATATCACATACATTTTGTCTGCATGCCCTTAAAGGACTAAGACTATTCTGTTGATACATTTTCACAATAACTAGAGATACACATGCAGTAGATCATGAATGAATTACAATGTTGGTGGATCAGTAAATAATAATAGTATTAACAGCAATAATAATTAAAATGTATGCACACAAATACACAATACACACATCCACATTTTTTCTTTCTTATGTCTCAAGGTTGTTTGTTTGTTTTTTGTTTTTCGTTTGTTTTTTATATATATATGTTAAGGCATAAGCAAACTGTCAAATAAGTCTGGTAGCAAATACTCTTTCTCTGCTGTTTGCACTTTTTGAACATGTGCAGCAAGTATACCTTGTGAGAGAGCATGGGAGTTCTGAGGGAAATTTCAGTCATGCATATAAAAGGAGTGTAACATGAGTCAGTTAAAAATGTGATATTGCAGACTAGAAAAAATTTCGACCAGAACTGGCCCAGGTTTCAGATGAAGCACTAGACTAATCTTGTTTATTTATGCCTTTTACAAGCTGAAAAAGAAGTAATATGAGTTATTTGGTGCATAAGACTGCAGAGTGCCTGCTCTGCATTTATATTTCACATTGAGCCATAACCACAGAACATTAAAACAAACTGTAACTTCTGTCCATATCTGGTATTTTTGTTCAAAAAGTCTGCTGAGGAGTCAACAGTCTGATTAATGTGTTTTATTTGTGTTGTGTTTTTTATTGTAGGCCCTACTTTTATGGACAATCTTAGTTGTTTTGGCCATCCATTTGCTGTATCTTCATAAGAAATACAATCAATCTGCAGGTTTAACTTTTCTTTTATAGAAAACTTTGCCATATTTTTTGTAGTCAAAATTAGAATCAGGGTCAGTTAATAGTGAAGACAGCTATAGAGCTGATTTAGTATGGCATATATGCCTCCAAAATAGATCTGGAGATGTGTGGATACTTCCTTGATCACATTGTTACTTGAGTGAGTGATGTTTTGCTGTTAAATTTGGGGTGCCAAATGTGGCCAGGTACATTTGCTTTTTAAAATTCCTTTGAGATTTTTTTAGTATAATGCTTCATAGATAGAAAAGTTGTTATTACTATTATATGCTGCTTAGCATTAGACCCATGTCAATATCTTCTCAAGACAAGTCCATTGCCTCAGAATATCTCTCAAGTAGATACTTTGATTTTGTTTAGGAATGAGATGTTGTTGTTTTGTTTTTAATAACTTTGAGAAGTTATTAACAGTAATAAATTTAAAGTTACTGTCTACCAAATCATGATATCAAGACAGCACCAGTGAAACAAATGATCTGCACTGTGGAAATACTTTTGAAGTTTCATGTACACAAGTCTGAAACAATATTTTATTCTTTAGAACTTGATAAATGGTCAGATATTAGTACATGAAACATTCCTCCTTATTGACAAAATAGTAGAAATAAACATTTTATCTGAACAAAAACTTTTCTTTATGCTTACATTTGTAGCATGAATGACTTATCTGTTCCATTTTGTGACAAACAGCTGAATTAATCCTGCACAAATATTCAACAGGTTTTACAGAGCACACCCTAGAAAATAATAACAGAATTGTCTAAAGTAGTACAATTATAAAGGTAAGCTTCAGGTCAGACCATGTATTTTACAGAAAGAAAGTCTTTTTAGTTAGTTCCATAGTACAGAAAATATGCCATGAGAGCATCTGATTTTTTTTTTACAAGTTTGAACAGATAAAGTTTCATTGGGTAGGTGGTGAAGTGTTTGATTTACAAGAGTAGCATAGAATACTGTTTAAACAAGAAATTTTACAGGTATTAGTAACTTATCTGCTACATATAACTGAATCCAGAGGTATTGGTCCAACAAAAAATTACAACAATCTTTTTATTGACTTAACAAATGGAGACATTTGAGTGGTTCATATAAGATCACCCTGGAAAAGCAGAGTTTTCATTATATAACATGCAACCTGGAACCATCTAATGGAAGATGAAACTATATTCTAGAATCAGGTGAAAGTATTTCTTAAAAAGAATTAAAAAGTAGGAATCTAGAAGTTATATAACAGGCAAAAATTATACTGATGTAACAATGATTCACTCATTTCTATAGACAAATTTTGCCTTTTAAAGGGTTGAGTTTAATTTACACAAAAATGCATATTCCCAACCTGCTCATTTAATGACATAATATTGAAATCTCTTGTATACCTTGATACTTCAGTACTCTCTCTTCTAGAGACTATTAAGATAAACAAAGTATATATTTCTAATAAGAGTTAATAAAACAAAATGCTCAACCTGTCCCTGTATTGAACTGGATTAAATTGTTTTCAAAATTCTGAACTTAATTCAGTTTTTTAACTTGATCTGGGGTTTAATCAAAATCATGTTTACAGTATATTTTACAGTAATGTCTCACTTTCCATTTTAAAACACAGTACGATAGTAGAGGAGGAGTAAAGACTACATAACAGCTTCTATCTCTGCCACAGCTTCCCTGTGTCTGGAGAAAGATGTTACTCGTGCAACTCATTTTACAGAGCTGTGAAATATGGATAAGTATACTCTTCCATAAAAGTTGCTTGGAGATTTGTGAGTGTGCCACATATCATTTAGTTCTATTCCATGATGCTATGTATTATAACCTCGAATGATTAAGAAAGTTATTAGGGTATAATTAAGAAAACAGTTAAAGTTATTGGATGTGTTTTTCTAGAGATTTCTACAGAACAAGCTGCAAGTCTGCCCAAAGACTGAACAAACTCTGGGAAGATTCCTTGATGATTTTGCTTTTACAAGACCTTATAGGTGATTTTAGAAGTTTTTGCAAGTAATAGTTTGGCTGGCTGTTGTAGTTTTTTTCCTACACAGCATAGGTTCTTCTCTTGCCCAAGCTAAGATGGAACCTCCTGTTTTTCTTCCCTGAGTATTTCTTACATAAGAGACGGAAGACATGTATGTTAGGCATGTTTTATATGGAGGTATATAGCAAGGTATATACAACCATTCTTTCATTGACAGTAGATTTTTTTCCCCCATGTGTGTACTGAAAGAGGAGTTCCTATTATAGCATGATCGCATATAGAGGGCCAGTTCATAATCATACCATAGTGTGATTAATTATTATGGAATACATTAATCATATGTGGAAGACATAAGAGACAACCAAAAATAGAAGGACAGTTCCTCTCTGAACTTCACAGCTGGCATCCTGTGTGCAGTTACCTGGGATTAGTTTCTGAGGAGTGACTGAAGTCTTAGCACCGATATCTGGTTTTGCTCTGGGTACTATCCTGTGATCCATTTTGTTTTAAAGGCAGCTGATAGATCCCACAGTGCCAGTGCTGATGTGAGTCTCCTTCCCCTGTCCGTAAGGACACCATCCATCAGTGCCATCAAAGCTATCATCCTGCTTCATGTTTGTGAGGGAGCTGTGTGAAGTGTTTACACCTCATAGTTTGCCAGTAAATGACAAGAAGCATCAGTTTGTATCTCATGAGTTTGAAACTTTCATGAAGATGAATGTAGTGTGTCACATCAAATAAGCTCAGTGCCCTGCACTTATGTATTGGGAACCTGTCAGAGCTCCCCCTTCGTGGAGTTCACCGCTATTTCAGTAGAAGCATTCATTGTTAACAGAACAAATTAGTTACAATTTACTGCACGCTAGTGTGCTTTTCCTGGGTATTTCTAATATTTAATCAAGTGGATTATTAGTAGTGATATATTCTTTTATATTCCTGTGTCTGCAAATCTCACATTGGTTACTTCTTAAAGAAATCTGAAGGCTGTATTGAGCTCGTTTTCTTTTGCATATATGATTTCACAATTTTTTCTGTCAATGTCACATGGGAATATTTTTTCTCAATTTTGTGTTAGTTTGCTGTATTGGAAGTGAAGATCAAGAAATTTAAACTGTGGAAGCTGGTGGGAACATATCTAGACACTTTGAACCTTTACTACTTTTGTTTTTTAAAACATTTGCTGTTGGTGTTGCTTCAGTTGACTTCTGTTGTCATACAGAGCACAGCCTTAGGATGTAGGATGTAGTATGCGAACAGGAATAATAGTAAAAAATAAGCACTATTTTTGATTGATTTCAGTTTTTCTGCATAAATGTATATATAGAAAACCTAGGACTATATATGCTGTTTCTACTCCCACTATTTCTTAAAGATTTAGAAGACTATTTTTCTTGAACTACTTATTTTTAAAGCAGAAGACTAGGGAAGACAGCCGTAAGTGCTACACTGAAAACTGAAAATAATTTGGCTGCTAGTATAAACTGAACACAAGTGTTTCCCTCACGTATTATGGAAAGCTCACTAGCAACTTCCTTTTATTCAAAGTCCATCGCCCTTTTCATGACAATTCTGTGAATATTTTAAGCACAGATTGTATCTGCATATTTTCTATTTCCTTCTGCTGTATATTTCTTCTTACTCAGCCAAAATCTTGCCCTTCTGGTTTTGCTAACCCTTGTTTTCTCTCACACTTGAAATTATATTATAAATTCTATGTGTCAAGGTCCATTCCTTTTTATGTTAGTCTGATGTGCCTAGTAGAATTTCATGTACTGTAAAGCTAATGGTTAAAGAATTAAAAAAATAATTTTTTATATGCAATTCCATGGATGGCTCTGATGTTGATATGCTTGTTTTAAATGACCCTAAAAGTGAGCTCTTCAGGCCAGTTAAGAAAGCTGAAAGAAAGTAGGAATGTAATGAAGTATTTTTAATATAAATAATAGCAAAAAGTTTGAATTTTTATAGTGATACCTTACCATGACCAAATGAAGTCTATAGCAGAGGGAGAAACAGACCTTAACTTCTCTAGATTTCAACTATGGTACAAACAATAAGGAACGAACTTTAATGTGTTATACCTCATTCACTGCTTTTATGTTTTGTACAAGAGAATAGATAGCAGTCTGAGCAGTTTCACTTTTTGAATCCCATGATATTGTGTTTAAGACACTTCTCCATATAACTTTTATTGCTGTTTTACTGACAGAATTTTATATTACATTTTTCATGGTTTTAAACAAGAGGGAAGGAGAGAAAGAAGGGAGGGAGGGAGGGAAAATTCCTGGCATGCAAAACCATGCTAGTGTCCATAGGCTTATCAGCAGTACCAAGATTTCTTGGTTCAACTTTTGGCTTTGTGTGGAAACATGGTTTGGTAACTGTGGAGAGCACAGCCAAACACATAGATTTGAAATTCATCACATCTAAGTGCCTGCAACTTGGATCTGCTCTGTTAAAAACCTGTGGTTTGGTTCTTGCTGCACCACAAATGACAGGTCCTGAGTTAATCCATCTGCAAAGTATGGCAAATCATACTTGTCTCTTTCTTAATGAGGCCTTGCTGCATAATAAGGGTTATGTAGTGCACAGAATTATAAACGTCAGATGAGAAGCTGCAAGTAGAACTTGTGGCTCACTGCCCATCATATTTTTGCTAGGTCAAAGGGTGCTTTGCAGATGTAATTTGCTTGTGTACTCTGGAGCTGTATATGAATTTTTGCAAGGCTGACTACAGTGGATGCAATTAGCATACTGGGAGTTCCACGAGCTCTAGGCACGCCTAACACAGTTAGTAGCTCAGTGTGTCTGGAGCAAAAAACTCAGAGGAGTTGGTTTGTCTGGAACTGTGGGATTCAACTGCTCTTAGTGCAGATTTATTTCAATTGTGACACTGACTGAGGAACTCCTGCTGATTCACTAAGGAGCTCAGAAAAGAGGTAACCTAGGCAGAAAGAGAAATTGTGAATGATTATAGAAAAAATATTAATTTTAGGCAAAAATTCAAGAACTTTATAATTCAAGTTGATGGACATCTACTGAAATCACTCACCTGAGATTTCTTATGGGTTTTCTTTGTAGGAAAAAGGTTGAAATATGTCAAAGGGATTTTTTTCATGTAAGGAATGGTGAAATATATTGTAGTAAGGCCTGTTTTGCATCAGAAATTGTTGAGGAATGGTTGAGCTGGACAAATATAAAGACACTTGTAAGTGGTACAAGGCCCTCTAAGCAGATCCTTAGTTGATGTTAATTGCCAGAATTTGCTGAAACTGTTGGAGATACAACGCACGTATCAGCTAAGGAATTAGTCCCATGAGAGAAGATTCAGGCTGGTCTCTGGTAACTGGGTAGAAAGGAAGTGGGGGCATCTTCTGCTTATGGCTTTCTTGCATTACCTATTCTTGTTTTCCTGACATTGTTGATGATCTGAAGATACCTGACTGAAGCTGGGTCATGTAGATCCTCATCTGTGGAGGATGAGACTCATTTGTACCTGCTCACATTTGTCTTCATGACTTATAACTAGCAGCCTAGCCATTTTGAAAGTAGTAGGGCTAAGGGGCTTTTAATAGTGAGCATTCAATGTAATTTAATATTTGCAAGTACATGGCACATATTTTATTTTCACTGAAGTTATCAGTAAAGCCCCATATTCCATAAGATACTAATACAGTATGGCAGATGTAAGTATATCATAGAGGAAGGAAGAGAGCTAGAGTAGTCATATGTAAGCTATTAGTTTAATTATATTTTTAAGTGGTTATTTAAATTGGTTACTTGAACTGGGTTTCCAGTGTGTGTAGAAGCAACAGTAGAAAATAATTTATCTGAAGGCTTCAATCTTTTATTTAAGTCAACAGCACATAAAGCATTTTAAGTTTGCTTTTTATTGTTGAAGTCCCATAATCTATGAGGCACACTTGGTCATAAAGTAGCTTGTTATTAAAATATAATATCATGTTCATCTGTGATTATTATTTTAATTCAGTGCTCAGTTGACTTACACAAAGCTGCCTGAACTCTTTCCGTAACCACTCTCCATTCGCCTACATTACATTTAATTTATACAAAGATGATAAAAAATTTGATTTATTTTACAACAGATCAGTAATTGTGCTCTACAAATAAGTCCGTAATGATAATCAACAGCATTTTCAACATAATTTAATTTGTCTTCTCCCGAGAGGTAGTTAAATGCAGTAATAATAACACTACTGTTATGGACTCTGCTGCAGTTAATCATGGCCTGAATATGCAGACAGCCCTAATATTGTATTGACAGAAATTAAATTAACCATCAGCTTGGGCAATCAGTGGCTGTACAGCTATTAAAAGTAATAAAGGCAACAAACCCCAACCATAGCCAATTACATTTTGACATATAAATGAAAAAAGACAGATGCTTTTGATTTGAACTTTTTATTTCATCGGAAGTAAAGAAGACATATCTTTTCATATACATTATTTCCCATGCCTTAATTAACCAATAATACACACCACAATGTAAGAATCATACTGGCATAATGTAATATCACAGGTATACTTTGAGTGCATCCTAATCCAAACATTTCATTATCTCCATATCCAGTGCTTTGGTATAGCATGTTGTTGCAAATAGTATATATCAAAATGCATGGAGAAGACAAGGTGCAGCCAACGTTCAAAAATAATTTCAAGAGACTGGAAAAAAGTATCTCTTTGGTTTGAGTGTGACAGGCTTTTCTTTAAATCCTGCCAATATGAGAGACAAAACTCAAATTTTCTAAAAATGTTAAGGACATGGGATGTATTTTGGAGAGCAGAAATAAGCAGAGAGAAGAAAGAGTTATTACTTTTACTGTATAGGTGGTTAGTAGTTCATAAATTTTTTCTTGTGAAAAACGAAACACCTGTCTTTTGGTAAAAGTTTTACAGAATTACAGTATCATAGGACAACTGTGGTTGGAAAAGACCTTTAAGATTATCAGTTCCAATAATTAACCTCACACTGCCAAGTACACCACTAAACCACGTCGCTAAACACCACATCTGCATGTCTTTTAAATACCTCTAGATGTGGTGACTCAGCCACTTCACTGGGCAGCCTGTTCCAGGGCCTCACACCCCTTTTGCTGCAGACATTTTTGTAATATTTTTCCTAAAATTTTTCCTCCTCTAACAAAACTTTAGGCCATTTCATCTTCTCCTATCACTTGTTACTTGAGAGAATAGATAAACCCTCACAACACTATAACTTCCTCTCAGGTAGATGTAGAGAGAAATTAGTTGTCCCCTCAGCCTCACTTTCTCCAGGCTAAACAACCCCAGTTCCCTCAGCCACTCCTCATATGACTTGTTCTCTAGACCCTTCCCCAGCTTCTCTGTATGAGCTCCAGCACCTCAATGCCCTTCTTGTGGCCCACTCACAGTAATGGCCAATAACTTCCCTAGTCCTCCTGGTCACATTATTTCTGATAAAAACCAGGATGCTGTTGGCTTTCTTGGCCACATGGGCCCACTGCTGCCCACTGCAGCATACTGAGCTGGCTATTGACCAATATCCCCAGGTCCTTTTCCACTGGGAAGCTTTCCACTTACTCTTCCCCAATCCAGTAGTGTCACATGGGGTTATTGTGACCCAAGTGCAAAACCCAACACAGCCTTCCTGATTTAGGTTTTCCTAATTATATCTATTTTGTTTAGGAAAAAATACACTTATAAGTGTATTCAAAAGTGGCTAGTTATATAAATATTAAAGTACAGTTTAAATACCTATATGAACTACTCTATATGATGTTAAATTATTAAAAATTATATTTTTATGGGGAAATAGAGTAGGTCACACTTAAGGTTCATATATATTTTAGCAGAAAGCAATTTTTTACTTCAGCAAACAAGAGGAGTTAACAGGTAACAAAATCTGAATATATGAATATGCTTGATTTACCTCTTAGTAGTTTCTTTAGGGTTACTGACTGAAAAATATGCATTTCAGTTTACTGTGGTTTTACTGTGGTTTATCTTAGGGGAAAACAATATCTCAGAATACAAGTGAAATATAATAACATTATATGTCATTATTCTTTATCAAATTCAAACTTGTCACATATAAGTTTATTTTGAGAATTATAGACTTATCTTTCACTTTAGACAATGTTTCATAGTCTTATATGTCAGTTATGTGGTGTGCCAGTAACTTTCTGAAGTTCGAAAAACTTGACTTTTGTACAGTCATGTTATGATGACCAAAGTCACTGTATTGTAAAAGGGCTTTATAGATCAGAACTGAATTTGGTTGCCTAACCCAAATCCATAAGAAGCTTAGTTCAGATCCAATGAAAAACATAAATACCTGCTTAATTTGACACATACTATTACTGAATCCATATGATTTTTTTAATTCTTGAGTACTTTGCTAGAAACAGGCCTTAGCCAGAAGTGAAAATAATTCTTCACCTCTAAATCTTTTGCTCCTTAGACTTATTAAATTCAATACAGTTCACTTACATAGAAAAGGAGAATAATCCTGTGGGAACTACAAGATAAAATTCTGTGGCTTGTGTTGTGCAGGTCAAGCTAGGAGCTCAAGGGTTTTAGAAATTCTCTTCTGGCCATAAAGCCCATGAACTGAAGTTCTTAAGAAGTTTGCCCAAGGCAAAGATTTTAAACAGCCCTGACTATACAAATGTAGAGACATGGAAGATGTTTTCGTTTTTAAAAAATCAAATTGCCTGTGAGCAGCAGAACATGCAAGGCCAGGTTTCCTAGGGTACTTGTTGGGTTTTAGGAGCGACACTAAAGCCCCAGGAACCCCTGCAAACTTCAGACATCCTGTATGTTAATCTCACCAGCGCATGCTGGCTGGCTGGCTGGCTGCTGCCAGAGGGGATATGTGATGGGCAAATTCTCCCTGCTGTTGCTAGATGGGAATTCATTAGGGACTTCCCTTCTTCAGTCACTGATTTTCACAAAACATCCAGGAATTTAATGATCTTTAAAAATTTTACCCTTTCAAATGCAGCTGCAATTGGCCAGCAGTTTGAAAAGATGCAAAGATAAACTGACAGTCATATGAGAAGAATTCCTCTTATTCCACAAGAAAGCAGGCCAAAATTCAGTTCTCTCCAGCTGTTTTGAAGTCAGTCATTCTGTAGTGTATGTGACAAATCATGGTGTTATAAATGCTTTATTGGAGCTCATCTAGAGTCATCTTTGTAGACAGTGTATTCTTGCCTCACCAGTTAACAGTCTATCTGTGACAAATTTCTTCAAAGAAAAAATTTTGGAGTACCTTTTTGATGTACATTCTGTGTAACATCTGCACTTACATCTAGGTATAAATATAATAATATGCCATCACATGTTAACATAGGTGTAGGGCTGTGTGTGGGTATGTTGGGTAATGCCAAATTGAGACCTCCTTAAGTTGTACAGGATTGAAAAATTCCTTCTCTAGTTATGTTTCAGGGCTTTAACTTCCTTAGACTTTGCAAATACCTTTTTTTATTATTATTATTTATTTCCTGAAGAACAATGGTTTTGTAAATATGTAGTACATGAGGGCCAGTATCTATTATGACACTTCTTGTGGGGAAAGACAGATATATCACTCAAGGCTATTTCAGTGATGAGTTATCTCTCCCCTCTGTAGTCATGAAGATGCATGTCATAACAGAGATCAACTATCATTGTAATGTAATTTTTCTCTATACAGCTTGTGTGTAAATGGTGTTGATTGCTGACAGAAACTCAGAGGGTGGGAGATATTATTCCTGGTACTCACAGGGCAGGAAATACTACTTAGGCAGTGAATATTATATTTGATGCATATTTGCTTCCCTTCTATCCTGCAACTTTCTTCCATGTTTGCAAATTTCCATAAAGCAATCCATTTCATTAAATTGCAATCTGGAAATTCTGTTCCCTCAGATACTTATATGTGTTCAGTTGTATTTTTTTCAGAAGAGTAAGATACACAACACAGAAATAAACAACAGGCTACAGCTTTATTAATTGTAAATTCATTCAACAGGATAGGAATCTTATTATAATGGCCTATGGGAAAATAAAAAAAAAACATTCTTAAATGTGCATACTGGATGAAAAGGCTACATTTTGCCAACTTCAGAATTAAACATTAGAGTATTTCAGCCCTTGCTGTCCGTAAATCTATAGATGTGAAACAACTTGCCAGGGAATTACACAAGACAAATCTAGAAAATCTGTGTTTGTAACCAGCCAGAGTATCGAATCGAAGAGTATTTCTTTTTTGGCCTCTCAAATCATACTGATCTGGGCCACCAGAGATATTTTAGTTAATACAAACAGCGACGCAATAATTTCAACCAAAAGCAAACCTAAACGATACCTGAACCGAAAAGTGTCCCAGTATTACCAGTTATTGCTTTCTGTGAAAAATTCCTCTCAAATTTCTTCAGTCCTGTTTCAAAATGGTCTCCAGGGTAAAAGAGAACCTGCTAATTTTGAGGAACCTCTAGAGAGGGTGAGTGAAAGCAAAACATGAGACCAAACAGTCTTGCAACTAGGAAATTGGAAACTATCCTTTGGTTTCACAGGCTGACTAGTGAAAAAAAATTAGGCTCCATCTTACCATTTTGCTCTCAGTGATATCAGGGTAGCTGATTCCTACATATATGTGTCACCTATTTAGAAAAGGTTTGATGATTTTTTTCCCATGTGGCACCTCATTCATAGTTTTATGATTCTGTTTGAAAAATAAATTCTTTCATGTGTTACTACCATCCTTTCTGAAATGGAGGAGTTTTGACTACATATTTGTATTGTCTGTGCTCTCAAAATTTGACATCTTATCACAATTGAGTAACACCTCAGCAGGGTAGATTCTAGGAGGAAATCTTCATGAATAACTTGGAAAATTATTGACTGGAAGAAGGAATTGCTTCTGAATATATAGTTTTGTTCATGTTGCCATTTCTGCCTTACATTTTATTTTTATCTAATATTAATGAAAGCATGCCCAGATTGGTACATAGGAAAACTCAAAGGCTCTGGAGAAAAAATTGGTACTGATCTTTCACATTGCACTCACTCAAAGAGATAGGACATAAAACTACACATGTGGATCTGTTGTATTGGAGTTGATCAGTCAGTAAACTGGGGATTAATTAACTGTCCACTTTCAGTAAACACAGAAATTTATTATACTTTCCTTGGGAGTGAGTACCTTAAGGCAGATGCCACAACTGCTGTTCTGCTACCTAGCCTGCATGATTGAGATACCCAGCTGTTTGCATTATTTCCAATCGCTATATGAACACAGCTACCCACTTGCTCACAGGACATGCCATGGGAATGGGAGGTGACATTTGGCTGGCTCTAGAGCTGCAGGCTTGCTGTCCAAATGTATCTGTATAACTTAATCAGTGGGAAGAGCAGCGGTTGAACACTAAGCATCACCCTTGTTGTGCTGGCAATGTCCAGAAACCAGAGTGGCAACAGATCAAAACATAAAACCATAACTTAAAGAAACAAAATGAAATTTTGATAGCACTTATTTAAGAATGCAATCATACACCAGCTTGTTTTAAGTGTGTTGTTATTCTAAAACTATAACAGCTGAAAGAGCCCTTGTCTGGATAAACTTTTTGTATTAGCTGTCAGTTCTTCCACTTTTGTTCATTCCTGAAAAGTGCTGAAGGACATATTTCCTTCATACTCCATTATGGCCAAGTAGTTGCTAGACTGAAATATCTGATACTGGAGTCTAATTCTTTTCCTGTTTAAATTTTGCCGTAAATGCAAAACTGTATGAATCAACTCAAATGGTGCAAATAGCAGACTTGTAATGGAAACTCAAATCTTCTCACAAATAGAAATATTAAAGATAGCACGGTCACTATAAGCTTTTAGGATTTCTGGGTATGAGACTTCACCAGGGAAAAGAAGCAGAAAATACCACCTCTAATTTCTTCATCAAATACCACTGCAGAAAATACCACCTCTAATTTCTTCATCATCTTTCTGGAATGCTTTTATTTTAAAAACAACTCATCGACATGCTGTAAACTACTGCTACATTATTTCTCTCTTTCACCCTGGCTTTGCCATCTATTCCATTGCAGTATTTCCTTTCTGTCCATGACATCATCTTAACCTTCATAGGGGAAGGGGCAAAAGAGACAGAAAAAGGAAAAGAAAAAAGAGACAACAACTGCTCCCCCCTCCCCCACTACCTTGGCAACAGAAATACCTTTAAGTGTAACATAATTATCATCTCTCTGCCCTTTCTCCCCCCGCTGGGACTATTCAGCAAACCCTACAACATACACTTAAATCTTCAACTTCTCAGAGACACTACACGCAGATGGGAAAGATTTGATTAAAATTACAGTGCTTTAGGTTCAACTTCACCTATTAAGAAAAAAAAAGAATCTGTTGCTGGACTTTTTTCCCTGAGAAATAACTAGGCCACAGTAATTACAGACAGGGCCCTGCTGTGCACCATGAATAGGATTCCTGGGGTGGTATTTTCCTGTTACCTGTCTATCTAGGGCTGTTGACATCAACATGAATGATAACTATGCCAGGTCCCTTTTTTTTTTTTTTTTTATCATTATTATTTCTTCTTTTTATACCTTAGAAAAAGAAGGGGAGGAGAAAGAAAATAAGTCATAAGTGTTGTGATTTACATTTTTTGTGTCAAAGATGCTTTCATGTACTTTTCTATACATCTGTGTGATTATTTTCTCAAAAGTTTTTTTTTTTCTTGAAGTTGAATTTGGCCTTGAAGCAAGGAAGAGACCAACACAATCTGAGTAATAGGCACAGAACATTAGGCACTGTGGTAAATGTTAGCACTTTTCCCAGTATCTAAATCAGTAGGAGCTTTCATTTTTGAGCATTGACCCACTTTAAAACAATTGCCTTGTACAATTAGATGTTCTCCACCAAGTTAATTTTGTTTGCATTTCAAGTCATGTTAAAGATCAAATAAAAGCTGTATTTTATTAGCATTTCAGCTGACACAAGTTCTGAACTACTCAGCAAAACTTTTGCTATGCGTTACATTGCACTGGTGAAGCGGAGACTGGAACTATAGCTGATGGCACACCCCAGGAATTGAACAGAATCAATGAATTGGAAGTGCTATCTAAACAAGAAAGTTAAGGAAACAGCAATAAACATATTAAAAGAATGCTAGGATGCGGCTAAAGGAAAGTAATGGATAGTTAGATTGAGTTCTCACCATAACTGGGTTGTATGTAGGAGATCATATGAAATTTAGCAGAGGTACTGTCTAGAAGTATTGCAAAAATGGAAAAACCTTAAAGATGAAAGGGAGAATAACAGCAGGAGTTGGGATGGAATATATGTAATGTTTTTTGGAAGAAGCAGACAAAAGACAGCAAGGACAAAGTCCTTCTCTCTTGTTAATCTGTACTTGTGAAATAAGTATGAAGCACCATGTCCAGATTCTCCAGCAGAGTCTTGCTAAGCTCAGACAAAGCTCAGACTGAACTAATAGTGGAAAGTTGAGGCACGTGATAAATCATGAGAGATGGGAGTCTGGATATGTTGCTTAGATGAATGGAATGCAGAAAGAATCTCAGTAAGACTTAGAGTTTCACTGTGAGGGCATAGGCAGGGGGACCTGAGATGAAGAGGGTTCTGTCTTTATGGGCCTGAGTGGCAGACAGGCTGTGGATATTTTCTGCAGTGACTGGGCAGAATGGGAGGAGCTCTTTATTGCCCATCTTAGACTAGAGTGGACTAATTTATGCCTGTAAAGAGCGTGTGAAAGAAGCTTAGATTTTACTTTGAACATCCATAGTCTGGTAAGAGAAACAGGAATTCATAAGATACCTGAGATCTTAGAGTTCAGCCATGAAGGGATGCTGTTGTCTGGCTGCAAAAATTTACAGTGCTATTAATTCAGAGATTCTATTGCTTCCTTTCCATTTGCTATAGGCATGTTAAAGATGAGCGTGCTATTCCAACAACAATCTGAAATAAAAAAAAATTAATGGGTTTGCTCTGGGGGTTGGTATATCAGGAGTTAGAGAATGAAACTTCATGGTATTGTTAGAGGAGAAAAAACTCTAATGATTTCCAGAAACACCACTTCAAGAGAGGAATGAAGAACAGGAAGAAGTATTTGGGTGAGTTCCCTATGTACCTCTCATGTGAAATGTACATTAATGATTATGATCTTTCCTCTCTACTTATTGAAAGGGAGAGGGCTGAGAGATCAGTCTTGTGGATGAGAGCCAACCTCCTGGCACGTTGAGGTGCCCTAGTTTTGTCAACTGGGGCAATAGGAAACTCATCTGCACAGTGTTGTGTTGTGTTTATGAGTCACATCCTCCATACTTTTTTCATTCCCTTTGTATTTTGATGGGAAAATCTAATACTGATTTTATTTTCTATGTATTGTCCTGAGCTTCCATTCTTCTGTAGTATCTTTGTGCCATTTTTTGTCTCTTATGAGACTGTTCAGCTCTCTTCTTTGCTTCCTCCCTTGCCACAATAGCTATTCCTATTGCCACATTTGGCAATTGATCCGTGTATCAGTCTCTAAAGTCCTGTGATGAACTTGAACTCTCTAAAGGCAAGACAAAGACCTTTTATGTCTCTTTGTTAGTTGAGGGAGTGGCTTCTGCCCTTTGAAGCAATTGACATGTGCAAGGAAACACTTCTTCAGGGCAGAGCTATCATTCTCTCTCTTCTCATCTCTCCCTGTCTATCACTCCTTCCTTAATTCCACAGCAGTAATTCAATGCAGTGAAAGAATTGCTCCTGAAGCTCTTACATATATTTCTTATTTATTTATTTATTTATTTATTTCACACCTTCTGGACAAATGTGAAATGTAACCTTGGAGTTTCCCAAGTACTTTCACTGCTCTAGTGATAATAGATTTGTGCATACTGTAGTGATGCTGAGCTGATCCAGTTGTATTTAGTTCACATTAATTGCACCCTTTTACTCAAAATAGTATAGCTCTGATCTAAACCTATTAAACTAGTGATATATAGATAGAGAGATTAATATAGCTTAGAAGAACATAACCTTTGTCCGTAGAAATGTCTTAAGATAATGAGTTTTATTCAGGGGGCTGGATTTGTAGAAAGGTGTGTTTTGGATGGAGACAGCTAATTGTACACACTGAATCAGCAGGAAAATAACCTTGCGCAGGCAGAAGAGTTTCACCTACATAAATGGAGATATAAAGATCAAATAATAGTTTAGATTTGATGCTTGAGATTACACAGGAAATTAAGGATAGGACCCACAAAATGAAGAGGTAAACTAACAGGTAAAGCAGAAAAAAAATATCTTTGCTTGTATTTAAAAATACAATTCCTCTTACATGTGTCATGCTGACTAGACAGAAAAACTGTCTTGACTGACTCGAGTTATACCAAAGATGCATATTCTTTTTTTTATTTGTAAGTTTTTAAGTTGCATTATAGCCTTACCATGAACAAAGTTCTGAACTCTCTGTATCTCTAAGATAGTATTTTTACTTCAGGGAACAGATAAACCAGATGAACTTACTTATTATATTTGTAATGTACTTGTTGTGATGTCTGACAACAATTGATATTATATCAGCTAACAATCTGGAATTAATTGGAATTTAAGAGAATTTCTGAATTAATTAGATTGAAATTCCCTAAATAATAGATCTACATTAAAATTTGGCTCTAAGAGCCAAGGTTTTCTGAATAAGACCTGATATTAATGGAGCTTCATGCCGCTTTAGGTCATTGTTATTGGACTGATGTTGAATATACCAGAAATTAATTTTAATGTTAAACATCACAGCCCCTAGGACCTAATGTTGTGGTTAAAAGACACAGAACTGAAAAGGTCACAGTGCCTCAGTGCCTGACTCTTGGAAAGTGAAATAACTGGAAGAAATTAGATGATTATGGGAAATTTTAGGAAATTAAACCTACTCCAGGCTTCAGGCAAAGGCAGAAAATTTCTGATATCCCCACTAGTTTGAGTTATTCAAGAGTGCTGTACCAGTCAGGCATCTGTAAATTAAATGCACCTTAGATATAAATTGTCAAGTGTGCTTGTCTCCTGCTATAGCCAGTCTGTGCTGATTCAGAAGAAGTCAGTTCTCTCCTGCTGTTGAGGATTTGTGGATTTAGAAGACATAAATCTTTCCTGACCAAGTGAAGCCCTGAAGTATGGGTTTTGATATTGCTCCTTGCCTGAAAGTAGAATTTGTAGTAATTTAATAGAACTCCTTTATGGATCACGTAGATGTACAACTCAAAACAGAAGTCATCTACTGTATTTTCCTCTGCATCCCTTCTGGAATTTAAGATGTGATCCAAGCTCTTTGCTCAGCGATGGTTGTTTCCATTTGAAATCTCCAAACAGGTGAGTAGGGATTTTTGCCCCCATAAGGACACTAATGGATCTGAACATCCCTGCCCAGCTCCCCCAGGACACTCCCACCCTGCCCACAGCCCAGGACCCAGTTTCATGTCCCAGCAATGCCACAGGCTGGACAGTCTCCCACTCCCCACAGCCATGTCCTGTCCTGGCCATGGTTATCACTAGTTCATTGTAGGCCAACATCCCAACAGATAGTCCCCATGGAGATAGGTATTCAGTGCTGGGGTCTGGGACTGTAACTGCTGCCCCCACAGCGGCTTTGCTGCTGGATGGGATGGTGGGATGTGGCCCTCAACTCCAGGCTCCCTGACCTGAGGGACCAGTGTGTCCTTTCTGTGCTTCCCACACACTGCCATTTCTAGTGCACTTGCTGTCTTCAAAGAGCCATGAAATAAAGAACAAATATTTTTTCTGCTGGTCAGATCTCATGGAGGGCTATGCTCTATCTGACTCTTCATGCTGCCTAAAGGGGATATTCCTTGTTTCAGGATTGCCATGTCTCACATGGGAAACATTCAGAAAACATTTTAATCTTTCCCACATTACTAGACCCTGGTTGCAGTGGCTGAATTGTCTGCATGATCAAAGGCAGGATGGGAAGGATGACATTATAAGACTTGAAACTGGGTCATATCCCCTTGTTTCCTCCCCCTTCATTTAGTTGCCTCCATTTCTTCTCTCATCAGACAGAAACCAACAACTTGGAAGTCCAGGCACCTTCTATTTGGCCAGCTGATAGCACTGCATCCAAAAAAAAAAAGAAAAAAAAGTGTCATTTTCCCCATCTTTTCTTATCATTATAGAAGAGATGTTCTATTCTACTTGCCAGCACATCCATTACCAACATACTTACTCTCCAACCTTTAGCATCCACCCACTGTTTAACCACTGACTTTAGAAAGAAATGCATACTCAGGAAGGTTGATTGTAAGCTATATTTTGTAGTTACAGGTGCAAAGTGAGGAGCATATGAGCACAGCTACATAGACATCAACAAATAGCTTGTGTTTTGATGGTTGCATGCCTTGGAAAACCACCTCCTAAAGTAGTTTTGAGCATGTTTCTGCTGTAAGGGCTTTTCTTTCCCCATGTAAGTTGTCCCTATAAAAAAAACTATGTGCAATGGAAGATCCAACAGTCCAGGCTGGGTCAGCTTGAGGGGGTATCTGTCAACTGAATCATATGAACTTGAAGTACAAATTAGTGAGGGGAGAAAAAAACCTAATCTCGAGCAGTCTTTGCATTTGTCCAGTCTGTATAGCATATTGTGTTATTTTGCTGTAATTCTGCTACTTAATGGAAGCTGTCTCATTATCATTGTATCTTTTGACTTCACTCTGGTGAATTCTTCACACAGTGCTGATCAGTTACTCTTACAAGTAAATCTCTTGCCTATAATACAGTTGCTTGTTTGAGGTGCTGTTCACCACTAGGACTGAGTGATACACAGTTTGGTCAATAGCAATCCTTTGTTTTATAAATGAAACTGTGGATTTTGTAGATCAGAGGTATTTATTGAATCAGTACTGAGAGTAAAGAGTCCTGTGAATTTTCACATTTTGCAAATAAGGCATAACCTGGTGAATATGAATTTGATTTGTGTCTATATAATGAGTTTAACCCAAGGGAACACTAAGTATTTTTGAACCTGGTGCTTCATGGCTTTCAGTACTAAGAACTTATGCAACTGAATTCAGTATAAAAATAGTATGAAACAATTTTACAAAAAAAATACGTAGAAGTTTTTGCACAACTTTATGCAAAATAACTTCTTATTATACCACAGTTCAGAGCAGTTCACTCTGCAATAGTGCTTTCAGGTAAGAACTTAAAATTGGAGGTCATGTTTTCTCCTCATGAATATTAAATATCCCAGGATTATTTTCATAATCATACAGATTTGCAGGATGCCCTTGAGCAGTGCTATCTTTCCACCAGTACAGGGCAATTCTTCACCCCAGCACAATCAAACAAGTGTATATAAATTGAGACTACGCTTTGAAAACAGTAAAATTAGAGACATAATGTGAATGTTGAGGAATATATTCGAAAACTGTGAAAAATCCTAGGGTTAAATACTGGCATTGTGCTTGAATTTTCACTTCCCCGAAGATTTCATTCTGGGGTTTCTTTCCATTGAAGCTGGACTAACTGGGTCTCCTGTTTCTTTCTCCACTTGTTCTATCCTGCAAGCATTGTGAAAAAAAAGGGATGTGACCCTATAACAACATATCTTGCTCTTTAAACATGTGTCTTCTGTAGTCATTCTTGCTCTTCTTATTGTCCTAGTGCACTTTAAGGAGAGAGAACGTAGTCAAAAGATTTTGATTTTTTTGGACACAGGCTGTAGAGCCATGGTCTCAGGAATTTTGAGCATACTGGATACTTCTGTCTCTGAGTATACCTGTTTCTTTACCTTTCTTAGCAACGAAGATAGTAGGACAAAATGCAGAATTGTTTTCAGTGTGAAAGATAAAGTAATTTTTGGAGAATGATTGATTTGTAAATTCTGTAGAGACCTATACTCTTATACTGTTTGGTACTGGAGTAGACAGGCTCCAGGCTACATCTAAGATATATTCACTGTATTCAAGGCTATTTTTTAATATATTTTAGATTTATTTATGACTGTATCTTAGATGACATCTTCTTCAGATCTCTACATCTCATGAAAGTTTGCAAAACTGACCTAAAAGCATCTTCTGTGATGTATGCAGATATTTTTCTCATCCCTTCTCTTTCAACCGAACCTAGTAGCTGCAACATATTAGCACGTATTTTATTTGTATACAGTCAGCCACCTATGAACATATATATACACAGCGAGTATTTGGTAGCTTTGCGACCTTGAGATAGAAGCCATTCATCAATGACTAACCTAAGAATACACATCCTGGCATGTTTTATTCATAACCCTATATGTGTGTGTAAATATACACATATATGCAAGTAAATATTCATTTTGTACATATTGCACATTATAATGACTGCAACTTATAATTCCAAAAATGAAAACGGGTGGGAAAAATTCTTACAGGAGAGTGCTGTTTTCTCCTTTGATACCTTTCCAAATTGATGTTTCCATCTCATTGTTTTTGTGTTTGTTTTTAACTTTATTTAAAAGATTTTTAAAAGGGATATTATTTAACAAAGAAGAAAACTTTACCACTTTCTCATGTAAAGCTAATGTGACAATAAAACTGTCAACAAGGAGGCAAGATCAGTCTCACAAAAATCTCGAAACCTCTAAGTGGAATTTGCATAAAATAGTTCTGGTATTATTATTCACTGTTCTTTCAGTGACAGATATGTCAAGGCCTTAAAACCTAAAAGAACAATTATGCTATTGTATCTCTCTGAGGATTCAAGGGGTGTGTCTTTGGTGAAAAAGTGCTATTAGAGCTTTGAAAAGCAGTAAAAAGACAGCCCAAGGGGCTCTTTAGCTAGTCATTTTAAAAAGAATGCCTGGGCTTTAAGTGTCTTAAAGTACATTTATTCAACTCTTACTTTGTGTTTTAAAAAAACCTACTAATAATTAATGGCTGTAACATTTTTTTTTAACATTTACATTAGCTATAAATAAAAAGTCTTAATAAAACCTTTATTGATTAACTTAAACTGTGATTCTTTTGTGAATGCTTCTGTATTTCTGTCAAGCATACTGCAAATAATTATATATAAGCTTTTTGCTTAAGCTAATATTGAGGAAATCATCGAACAATTATAGACCAAAACAGGAACTAATCAGTAAATCCATTACTTGAACAAGCTAGCTTAACATAACATGTCTGACATTAAAAATGAGGGATTGATAAGTAATGTATCATTACACTTGGATGTGCCATAAAAGTCAGCAATCCAAATGTAATTTTATATTAAGCATGTTCATGATTTTAGCTTTAGACTTGTTGGAATTTGTGTAAAAATATATATTTTGAAGGTCTGACAAGAGAACAAATTGAAAAAAGCCTGTAAAGTAAAAAAATCACTAAGCAAAGAGAGGAGATGTAAAATAAGTATTAAAAAATGGATTAAACTTGAGAATATAGAACAGAAAGACATTAAAAAGAATTTAAATAGGGAAAATCAAGACCTGAATTAGGAAACTTTAATTGTTGCCAACACTATCCAGCTAATAAATGTACTTTAGACTAAGACCAAAAATGGCATGAAATTAATTTAGTTCATACCCTTCAATGTAGAACAGTGTAATTATGAACTTGGCAGCCAGGTGCTGGATTGGCTAGAGACCAGCTTAATATACAGATTTGATTATAAAATGATTTATTATAAATATGGCAGGTCTATCTCTTTCTTACCAGGGTTGTAATATATCAATATAAGTAAATGAAGACAAAGTGTTGGCCTTAGCCAGCTATTTTTGTTGTAAAACCATACATTGTTCTTACATAGAGAGTACACTGAGGTGATATTCAGATCCCACAGTACTAGACTCTACAACTAGTGGAAATACATGGAAACACTTGGAGCAGTCTATTTAAAACAGAGAAAAAAGCAGAAATTATTACACTTTAAATTTCACAACAGACAGAATACACAACTTCCATTAAAAATCTTATAAATAACAGTAACTTAAACTAAATATTCTTTACATATTCTGCACACTTATTATGCAAAATACTGTAAAAGCCAAAGTAATGCTAGCAATTTGGAAAAAATAAGCTGTTAAGTTTTTAATGGTAACTACTCTAAGAGAGTGTGAGTGTTTAGAAAGTCTGATGAGGTATATATATGATTATATTCACATAATTTCAATTTTGTTATGCCAATATTTAAGTTAATCTGGCAGAAGTCTATTTCTGATTTTGGATATTAACCTATATTTTATATGCTATTCACTTAGTGCTTAAATACTTGTTCTAATTAAACTCACTATGAATCTTTAAGGATGTAGCATCCAGTTATGCAAGACTCAGGTTTTGCATTAAGCAGTTCACTTTGCATTTACATTGCTTGAAGTTTTGTCCCTTTACAGACATGTAAAATCAGGGCTGTTGTTTTGTGATTTTGGTTACATGTTTGCTGAATGTATGCAAATTCTTATTTGTGCATAGATTAATAAGCAGAGCTATGCTTCTGTATCAGAATTTAATTTATTGCAGCATTCTCATGCTGGTACTTGGACCAACATGCATTTTATCACACTATTATGTGATTTAGGATTCTGCAAAAATATATTATGCAAGTGTGGATGGATAGCACTTTATAAACATAATACTGAACCATACCTCTTATCTGCCCTTGAATTTTAGGATTGTCATTGACTTTGCATGAAAAATTCTCTCTACCTTTCCTCATTGTACAGTAGTGTTGTCTTTTAAAGATTAGAATTTATAAAGCAGAATATAATTGTCAGATTTTAAAATACAGTTAGGCTTTCTTTCGAGCTGCATTCTTTGTTAAAAGCTGCTTAAATTCACATATATTTAATGATGTCTTTTTAATGACTTTTCCCTATTTAAGCCCTTTCTCCATAATTTAATTTTTCTTCTGCTTTTCTTTTTGTCCACAGCTAATATAAGAGCATTCTGACAGGACCACAATGAATTAAGGAAATGGGACAGTTAAAACCCTCAGTTAAAACACATTCAACTTCAAGGTTGATAAGCAATGTGGAAATGGTGGCAAGGTGGCATTTGTCCTAGTGGACAGATTTTGTAGAGTAGTAGGCAATGAGCTTGGTCAGAATGGGGCAGTGGTCAAGCACAGACCTGGCTCTGGGAAGCCTTAGTGGAAAGGCAGGAGGGGAAGCACCTACAGATTTTGGACTGAATTCTTTAGGCAAAAGTAGTCTCTCAATCTCCATTCCTACCCCAGCATTCTTACCAGCCTTTGCTGCAGATTTTCATGTAGACATTCCATCAGAAGAATGTACTGACAAGGAATTTAACTGAAAAATAGGGCAATGGCCTTGCTATTTAGCTAAAAATGTATAGCAAGGAAGAGACCATTATTAGTTTGACAGAGAAACAGGGAGGCAGCTGTCAAAGCTGGAATTACCAAGGTGGTGGGGAGGAGGTACAATAGGGCCTACTTGAATAAGTAAGCAGAGCAAAGCTTAATTGTCATAATCAGAAGACTGATGAGGTCAAGGTGTGGGAAGGATACATCAGGTCAGATTGAAAGGCAAGGCAGTTATTCTTGTAGAGGACTGTACAAAGAAGAAGATGATATGATATGTGGGAAGCTAGAAAGGAATAGCTGTTGTGAAGGAGATAATTAGTGTAAAAGCAGTAGATAAGGGCCTGAACAAGGGTTTTAGAGATACTGTCAGAAAGAAACATTTGGCTATTGAGGACACAGTTTTAGAAGAAATGGCAGAATTTGGATACAGTCTGCTTATAGGGGAAAAAATGAAAAAGAAGAAACCAAAGAACCTATCAAAGCTGAGGGCCTGACCAAGACAAGAGGTTGTGGTTTTATTATACACAATGAATGCTGTCAGTGTGAGAGGCACTCACAATAGCATTTCTGAAATGTGACAGTGCTAATGGGGTTGCAGCTGTGTGACTCAGAGAAGTTGGCCTGTTTCTTTTCTGAAAGCAGGTGGACTTACCTAAATGACAAAAATAACTGTTGTCCCAGATGTACCATCTTTACTCCCACTGAATTCTCTAGGAATTACTCTTTCAGGAATAGGATTTCTGTTCTGTAGAAACAGTCTTCCTTTCTTTAAGTCTAGAAATCAACATACATATTTTGGATATCTTTAAAAGCATATATGTACACATATATGTTTTGGATAGGTAAACGTAACTCAAGAATTATACCCTGTATTTGTCAGTAGTTTTTTTCATGTCACCGTTAGTATGTATGCCCTTTGGTATAACCTTTAACATTAGAAATAGAAGCAAGCATGGCAGATAACTCTCTGATCATGTCAATGGCCGCTTCTTTTGATTGTGTAATGGAAACTGCAGGAAATATTAACTAATCTGTTCAGATCAAAACATTTTTTGTGTGTCTTGTAGCATCTTGACGTCAGTGAGGTATTTACCTTGGTATAGAAAGTGTATTAAATATTTAAGGTTGTGTGTTTGTCAGCTTACTAGTTTTGGAGCTTTGGGGACAGGGATTATTATTTACTGTATATCATGAACAACACTAAGTACAAGAGGGCCTTGACCTGAAAGTCCTTCAGGAGCTGCTGCAATAAATAATCATAGTTGAGGAACAGTCTGTCATTCTAACATGTTGGTGTTATTGTTTTAGTTTAAAGTAAAATGGAAGGATCATCTTGACAGTACTTACTGGTTCTGGTTTTTGATAGTTGATATTGTTCTTACTGCAGTAAATTCAGTAAAAGATACTGTGTTAAGATCTTACCCAGTTGCTGAAAAGCCCAAACTTCTAATAAATGCAGGTGTGTTCCAGTGGTCAGCATTCTTCACGATCAATGCTTCATCTTCTATGGCAAACAATAGTAAGAGCTGAACTCTGTCTTAATGCTGTCATTCCTAACAGGGACAGTGGCTAAGCAATAATTATAAACTGAAGCTAAGAGTGTTGCTGCACACTAAAAGCTGTGCTATGTTTTTCTATGCAATATTCTGCTCTATTCTTCATAGACTGGATCAGCTTCCTATTGCATTTCTTTGACTTGGTATGCCTTTGTTCAGATATTTTTTTCAGAACTGGGCAGACTGACCTGCACGCTTGGTAGGTGTTTGGAGATGCTCTCCACCATTCAGCTGAGAGTACTTCCTTTCCTCTCACTGAAACAATGGAACAGATCAATGCTGCCCTGGTTGTGAAGTCAGCTGTGGGTCTAAGGCAGGTTGTGCTTCACTATCAGTGCTACAGGAGAACCCTGGGATTTGTCCTGGCTCCCAGGGAGTTTAAAGAGAAGGTGAGGAGGCAGTACTGAACAACAGAAAGAGAACAGACCCCCAAACTTGCCTTCTTGAAATCCAGCTGAGTCCTTGACCAAAAGTTATAGTAGCATCCCTTAACTTGATGGTCTCTTAACACTTTCTGGGTGTCAGTCTTTTAAATAATTCAGATGGTGTCACCTATCATTAATCTATGCCTCCTCTGCCAGTCAGGATTCTGACACTGTCTGTGGGTGGGTAATAAGACATCCAGTACCTGAAAAGTTTCATTGTACTCCCTGCTGTTTCAGATCTGAAGAAAGGCCTTCATGCCTGAAAGCTTGTCTGGTCTTTTCTAACTATGTCAATTGGTTTAACAAATTCTATTACCTTTCTGTACTAACCTTGCCTCTGGTCTATTAGTCGTTGCATTGTGCTTTTTCCTCAATTACCCTTAAATACAATCTCTTCCTCTTCAGTTTTTTACTTTTTTCCCTGTCTTCCTACTTTTCATTCTATCAGCCCTTTTCATATATTTATTTCCCGCATCTGCTGCCCTGTTTCATTTGAAAAGACAGAACATAAAACACAAGTCTAAAAGTTACATCTTCCAACTGTGCCGGTTATACTGTCTAGGCCTGAGCCACCTCTCCTACCTATAAGGCTTTGTCTTTTTCATTCCATTAATCCTTACTTTTGGAGGCTTCAGAGTTCTAAAAGAAGTCTGTTTCAATGGATAGCAGCATTGCAGGACAGACTCTGAAAAAAAACTACTTAGGGACAGATTTGTCTTGACAAAAACGTCAGTCAGAAGAAGTTTGATCTGACACTATTTTCATCTCACAGTTTGGAGGAAAAAGTCCTTTGAGGATTTTAGAATACACCAGAAAATCATTCAGGAAGGTAAATATTTACGTTTGTTTGATTGTTTTTTTCCCAGTCCTTGAAAGAACATGCCATAACAAAGGAATTCATGGAAGTTGTCCATTCCAGAGTGACTTTTGTATTATCATGTTCCAATACACTGCTGCAAATACTTAAGTAAAAACATTTCTCATCTGGAAATAAGAATAGGAATATGATACAGTTTTTACAATTGGATATAATTTTTAAATTACAAAAAAATACATTTAAGAAATTAAAAATTGTAGTAAGGTTTAAATTTCAAAATATTTGAAATTGCAGGAAAGCACATTCCAGGAATCTAGGATTTTTTTTTTTTTTTTTTTTTTTTTTTTTTTTTTTTTGGGGGGGGGGACTTTTTGTCTTCTTGTAAGACCATGACTAGGAATTCTTCAGTATGCAGTCCTTCTATTCTGTGATCCTACTGCTGCTATATTATTTAAATTCAAATGTTTCCTTTAAATTGAATGGATTATGCAATATCATGACTCTTCTGGAATCTAATGCTTCTGTCTTTTCTCTCCTGAGCTTCAGGGACAGGCAAAGTCAGAGATATATTGTATTGTGTCTGACAACTGGAAATTCTTTCATTTTCTTGATGGTAACATATGGAAGCCTGTGAGTTGCTCTGTGGCTTTGGAAAAGGCATTAGTAGATTGCAGCTCATTCCAGACATTCTGTCAAACTTCAGTATTGATTTTGAGGAATTTTCTTCACTTTTTTAGATGACTGTGCGTCCTCTGTGTCTCCTGGAGAGTTACAGTGTTGAAGAACTTTTTGACAATGCATGAACTTACATGGCACTAGAAGTCTTGGTTTCCCTGCCTCCTGTGGCTGCAGTGACATCTGTTATTCAAGAACCAGGAAGACTGAGAATCGAGAGTACGATCTTACCAAGAGAGCCTTGAGGACAGCCTCTGCTTTAGACATATTATTTAATTCAGTACTAGTTTTACATATAAATTGATTGCAAGTAAAGTATTTTCAGTATATGCCTGAAAAACTTCCTGATTATTCTCTTTGCTGTCTCAAAATTGTTCTTACCTCCCCAAGGCATCAGAGAAGTTAATGTAGAAATGACCTGTTGGAAGATTTCTAAGGAGCTGTCAATTCAGGCACTTAATGGAAGGCAAATTTTAACTATCACTTTGCCATCATACTGGAAAGATTTGTCAATGAGTGTACTAAAAAGAAGTATTCAAACCAAGTTGTTGCAGTAAACAATACTGCAGCAAAAACACTATTATAAAATTTCATGTGACCTTTTGAGAAAAGTGCTAATTTCATGGGGAATTCTAGGAAAAAGTGCCAATTTCATGCAAATTCAGGGGGGAAAGATAGGTTGGAAGGTTTTACTTGAGAAGTATAAAAGCTGTAATGACTGTAAAATATTTACAAGCCCAATAATAATGAAAACAACACTCTTGCTAGTGTATATTAGTCGCCTCATGCCATGCTGGGAAAATGCAGAAACATGATGTTTTACACATGTAAGTTGAAATGCAGCTTTACATTAATTTCTGAACAGGTCTAAAAATGGTTCCTTAAAGCAATGTCTTTTGGAGTTCTCTGCAGGCTCAAATAGTCCTGACTCCTCGTTGTAGGTTAGAAGTACCAGGGTCATCCTGAGTTTAGGTGTCTAATCTATGTGAATAAACAAGAGTTGTTGATTATTTGAACAGAATATATGAGGCTTAGCCTTCTATTACTGCTCCTTCTTTTTTTACTCTTTGAGGTTTTGAGGACATTGGCAGAGCACACTGTATGAAAGCGGTACATTCAGTCAGTGGTGAGAAGAGTTTACTGTTGAATTTGATATGAACATGAAATTAAAGAAGAGAAAAATCAGAGTAAGTTTTGTGGTTATTTAGATTTCCAGTTATTTACTTGACTTCCCTGCTATAATGTAATCAGTAAGAGAACTGAAAAATGTAACATGTATCTTCAAAAAGGCAGAAGCTGTGGAATTCGGATGTGTTTATTCCAAAAATTTAATTCTGTCTTTTCCTGGAAGTCTTGTCTGCTTCCAGTGGAGAATGCTCAGAGATGACTGAAACTAACAAAAGAATATAGATAGCTTAATATAACTTTCACTAGACAGATAGTAATGCCTGCTTATATGTGGTATGCGTGCTTTATCACCCTCAGCATGCTAACTGAGATTGACTCTGGAACAGTGGTCAGATTTCAGGTAGATTTAGGCAATTGTTTGAGCCCCTTAGTCAGAACTGAGGAAAATGCAAAGCTGCACTCTGTTGCCAGCACCAACCTATAGAAATCTCTAAAGCTAGTCTTATTTATAACATTTGCCATCTTGAGATGCAATTGCATGTGAATACATTATATTGCATGTTTTTAAGTATGCTGAAGTAAAAAGAGAAACATGTTTTAATAGATTTGTGTAAAATCAAAATTGTGGAATTACTACATGAAGCATGCTTACTGTATCTGACCTAGTATCTCTCTTCCTTTGGAATTTGCTGTTAGGACTCCCTCATCTACATTTACTGACTATTATTCTCCTAGTGTGCTTCAGTTGGATTTCAAATTGCGTAAAATAGCCTCAAACTTAGAGTATCTTCATGGTTTCATGGTTGGAGAAACTCCTCCAACAGTTTCTCTTCAGAGTCACAAAAAAACCCCGGAATATATGTCAAAATCTAAATGTGTGTCCCCAGCTATCCCTAAAGTCATTTGCAAAGCACTTCCATAAGAATGAGGAGATGGACAATAACCGCAGTCTTGTTTAGAAAGAAATTATATTGTGTGCCTCATGCAGAATGCTTAACAGAGAAATGATTCTTTATGGAGTTGTAACTTTAAAAGGCAGCTTTATAGACTTACAGAATAACTGTAAGTCCAGCAAAAGATTAGACATTATCTCAGAGAAGTCCACTATAGTTTAGCAAGAGATCAAAGAGTTCCATTAACAGTGCAGTAGGAGGCAAAATATATATATAGCAAAGGTTTATGTAGTGCTGATGAGGCCCCCCTAGGGAACTAGAAGAGACTCAGTAGGTGAGAAGAAGATAAAGGAGGGGGGAGATGGGTGGGCAATTATTGCCAGTTTAGAAGGAGGAGGCAGAACAAATTATTCTAATGGTAGTTTTTAGGAATATATCTTGAATGCACAAGCTGATAGCAATAATTGAATGTGATGAATTCCTAGACAGTGAACTTCCTTTTAGCACAAACATGTCAAGACAAAAATATCAAGTCATGTAAAGGCCCTCCACCCCCTTCCTGACATCATGGTTCAACATTAGTCATGATTGGCAAACTTACCATGAACTTGCTGAAACAAATTTAAAAAAAAAACACACAATGGGAAAATGATGAAAACTTCCTCCTGTTTTTCCACTGGTTGTGTCTGCGGAGACTCTTAGAGGTGCATCTGTTTTGTAACTATTAAATGAGAAAGAAGTAAAGGGGTGATAACATCACAGTTCTAAAAACCTAAAAGTAATAGATACTCTTGGTAAGGCCACAGATCTACAAGGACAAGCATGCTAAAGCTATAGAAATGATTAAAAAGTTATACCTTCTGGCTTTCATGATTGTCGTTAGTAAAATCTCAAAACATTTCAAAATACAGCACAGAATAGGTCTATTGTCTTTGCTTGAAGATGAAAGAAAATCAAGAGATCTGAGGAACCAAGGAAAACTCACCTTGAGTCACAATGAACATTTGTCAGTACTTCAAAGAATGTTCCTTCTTTCCAGCTCAGCTCTTGAGGGCTGGACTCTTCTGTCTGCACCAGCACAGTGCTCACCTTCCTCCAAGGTTCCAGCACAGATGCTTTCTGGGCACAGGGCTGAGGCTATGGATTTGCACACAGAAGATAGCAATTACAGGGTATGTTTCTATCCTGGACCCCTATATGTGACAAGGTGTTATAAAAAAATAGCAGGGAGGGTCATAAGAATGAGTGTTTTAACATCAAATAATTCCGTTAAAATCTGGAAGTAACTTGGGACGTCAACATCCAGGGAACAAGGACAACCAGGGCCCTATGAGGATCTGGTGGTCATCTGGGTAATCGCATACCTACTGTTTGATACAGTGAAATCAATGGCTACTGGTTATTGCAGAACTGATATACTGCACTGATAATAATATCACATCTGATGGGAGGGCAATCCACATCATCAGTACCAGGTCACTGCTGATGAGCTCTAGCTAAAGGCATTGAAAATGATGAACACCATCAACTGCATTTAGCTCACAGTAGAACAAAGTGAACTATACCCACAACACAAGATAAAAAACATGTTTCCATTTCAGTCTGCTATAGACAATTTTTCAATGCTTGTAACATTAAACTACATATTAACTGGAAAATGGGTTCAGGGTCTATCCTTGGTTTCCAAAGCTTCAAAAATTACATTTATGGGAAATAATGCCACTTCTGCCTCCTTCTCCCAGCTCTCAAAAAAAATACCAGTAGCTTTCTTTATGCTCATGCAAAGATCTAGAGGGTGTAACTTCATATACATTGAGTTTTGTTTACTAGAAAGAACTAGATGCTTTGGCAAAGGAATCATTGTGTTGACAGTTCTGTATAAACATAAGGAAGAATTTTTTCACTGTGAGGGTGACAGGGCACTGGAACAGGCTGCCCAGGGAGGCTGTGGAGTCTCTTTCCCTGGGGAAATTCAAAGCCCACCTGGATGTGTTCCTGTGTGACCTGCTATAGGTGACCCTGCTCTGGCAGGAGGGGATGGATTAGATGATCTTGAGAGGTCCCTTTCAATCCCTAACTTGCTACGATTCTATGATCTACCATGCTGCATCTTTTCTTCCTAAAGTGGGTAGAGCCTTAGGCCTTGCATCCAATTGTACAGTACAGGATTTTTGAGGTTGAACCAATTTTATTTCTAGTTCACAAATTACTTGATTGAGTCACATGCAGTCATGAGGTGGAAAAGTAGTGATGGATGACTATGATAAACATACTTGAAAGAAAAGTGCCCCAAGAAAGCTGTGCAGATTTATTCAGCTGCATAATATCAGATCTCCATGAAAAGGGTAGCCGTTTATATGCTAGAAGAACTCCCACTAATGGAATCATAATTAGTACAAGCTACTTGCATCCTGTGCAAAGTTAACTTTCCCTCATCACAGAGAAGAAAGCAGTAGTATTTTAGTAAAGCTTGGCGATTTGCTACATTTATTTCTAAATTGACTTTAAATTAAACCTTTTCTCCAGCAATAATTGGAGATTGTAATTCCTTACTAGAGCTGTATTTAGAATTGTTCTTGCTATGTATGTAGCTTATGAGATGATGAAATTAAATTTTGAGGTGCAGTGGTGTGGTTTGGTCAAGGACCAATTTTACAAGGACCTGCTTTTACTTGGGCAGCAAGTACCAGAGACTGCAGGTTCACCTGCTGTTTCTGTCTGAATTAGCAGCATCAAAGTATCTTGTGTACTTCTCGCTCCGGTCCCTTTTACATTTGCAACCTGGACTAATGTAAGCACTGAATGAAATCAAAGAAAATGAGTGATGTTGATATTTTTTTCTGGAAAAGGGAAATTTTTTTCAGTCATAGGGTTTTGGTGTGAGATTTTGGACCAAGAATTGTCCCAGAACTCTGAGGCACTGCAATAGGCTGGAAGAGAACTGATAAGAGTGAGCATTTTCTGTAGTTCACTACTCTGCTCAAACAGCAGGACTTGCAGCAATATTACTTTGTAGGAAAGGGTTAAGAAGTGAAAGATAAGGAGCTCCAAGTGTCATTGTTTTAATACCAGTAATGTTATGTCTCCGCTACAATGCATAAAGAAAAGAAGAAATGCTGACAAGAAAAAAATATCACACTTTAAAAAACTTTCCCCAGTCTAAGGAGATACTTTTAAATTTGTGCCAGTTACAGTAATTAGTAAACTTGTTCTTAATAGTGTTGTTAAAATGTAATTTTTTCACACTTTCTCTGACTTTGACACTGCTGCTTTTTAAACTTCATTTTGCACTTTGTTCCATTGTTCTTTAATCTGCTGCACTTTGCATTTAGTATCACTGAAATTTCGCACTTACTATGTCAATAACATCTGGCAAAATTGCCACCTATTAAGAGTAAGTGTTCTTTTTTCTCCTGTGAGAAATGTGATGGTGTATTATATTGGTTTCCCTTGAGAGGCTAAGGAGACAATTTTAAAGCAGATAAATGCATTAAAGAAATAACCTGAACTACAAGAGAAGGTTAACGAAAGTCAGAAACTTTTTACTTTTTTTTTCACCCTTTTTTTCCTTTGATAAAAGCATCCTGTGCATGTGGTGAGTGAAAAAAATAATTCAGTTATGCAATCTTTTGCACATTTGGATGTACATTACATTTCATAATGCTACTGGAAGACACGTAATGTTCTCATAGGCTTTTATCTACACCAATATTTTTCTGCCCATGTTGGATATGTGTCAGCTTAAAGATGTATTGCATCAAGGTGAGCACTGCCGTATCATCGTGAAATCACAGGAGCAGTTTTCCAGAGGTACTGTGAGACAAGAATAGTCCTGACTTTGAGTTCTCCACCTCCATGGTCCACCACTTTTCTGGTTCACTTGTGCACAAAGCACCAGACTCCTTCTCACAGCAGAAATATTCTACTGAAGGAAGATGGGCTGTGCTGGAGTGAAGTCATCACCTTAGACCTCTCTCTAACTACCAGGCCAGCTAGAAAACATTTTGCTCTCTTGCTGGAAGACTGACACTTTTTGGTATACTGTCTCCAGTTAGACCTTCCTGTATTAGGACATATGCATGTACAACTTCATGGGGTCTGGCCTTTAAAAAGTGTAACATTTTCTTGAACTGCATGAATACCTTGAGTGTGCCAGTGATTCTGATATATGCGTTGCTAGTAATAGTAAATGAAACTGAATTTACAGAATGAAGTACATCCTGAGTGACTGACTTTCCTGACTTTTCCTGACTTTCCCCTTGCCGTGGATCAAATCTGAGTGAAATTGAGACACCACCCACCCCATACACATGCTGAAATGGAGCTGCAAATGTGAGCTGGGAAGCGCTAAGGGAAATAGAGTTTCTTCCAGGCACTGTCAAAGACATAGGGAATCTTTCTACTGACTTTAGGAGACCTTGGTCCTAAGCCTGTGTTATAAATGCAAACTATATGGACTGATTGAAAAGACAAGAGGGATGAGAATATAATGAACTGAGACACAGGGATGTGGGAGATGGTGGAAGGGCATTCCATGACTACATCCTCATGTGAGGACTCACTATTTCAAACACAATTATATCTGACTTTGCATGAGGGATGTGAATTCATTGTCCGGCCACATTCACAGCTCCAGTTAGCATAATGAGAATGGTGCATATATTGAATCACAGAGAAAGTAGGCTTGATCAGAAAAAGATCTGTCCCCATGGAAAAGCAACTTAACAATTAGACTAAAAAAATGGGTTGTTCTAAAATCGGTACATTTGGTCACTGTTCAGCATATTGTTAAAAAATATATAGATGCATTCTTCATCTCTGTGAAGATACATGTATGAGACCTAAAACCAAAAATGGCTTGAGTCTTTATGTTTGAATTCAAAAGAAGTTTTACTTGAGTAAAGAAACATAGGGGGATGAATTCAATGTCTTTGATACATAAGTTTATTATAGAAAACATCTCATCTGAAATAATATGAATGTACAATATTATAGATTTGCTATCTGGCTATAGTACAAAGCATCTAGCTATGGTTTTCAACTTACGCATAATATTTACAATGGCATTTACTAGCTTGTTTCAGTATAAATCTACCTAGGTGATGTGCTTAAACTTCGAATGTATGTCTTAGAGAACACAGAAATAACAGAAAAAAAGCATGCTTGAACATTTTCACCATTTTCTTTCTTCCATGTATACAATTAAGGCTCAGATATTTGCATCTGAATTGATCCTGTACTATAATAAAGAGTTTACATACCACTGGTTACAAGTAATGGGTTGTTGAAAAACAATTGTATTTCTTGTCCCAGATTTTTCCTTTTCTCAAATTTCTCTTCTTCATTCTTTATTTGCTGCAATTTAAAAATCTTTTCCCTGACATACATGCATTTTCTTCTGAAAAAGAGACTCAATACTTTTTAATTTAAAATAATTTTATATATATAAAATATTATACTTAACAATACACAAATAAGGCTAATGAGCACAAACATGAATCAAATGCTCATGTGTTGTCCTGTGTTATCCAAAATGATCTTACAGGGCTTATCATTAGCTTTCCCTCTAAAATTAAGTCACCTCCTATTTCTTAATTTAGAAAAGATGACCTGTTTCTTTATTCTGAAAATCTACCAGGAATTTGCAGTGGTGGTTCATTAACTTCCAGTTGGAGACAGAAACGGAGACTCAAGCAAGTTCTTAAGATGACTGGATGACTACAGTGCCCCAAATCAGTCATTTTTCTGTTTAAAGACATGTTTTGGTAGATTACATGCAGTTAGCTCACGGGAACCTTGCTCATACTTTGCAATGGTGTTCTTGGTAGGTAGTTCCTGTGATTTCCTGGAGAGCATTTGAGAGTAAGTCAAGGTTTGGCAACTTTTCAATGTTGAGGTGCCAGGTGGTATTTTTCTTCCACAAATTAGAAGTTAAGCATGCTGTTAGAAACTCAGCAAGAGCTGGGAGATACTGCCTTTCACAGAAGCAAGATACTGCCAGTCATCTTAATGGAGGTATCATATCTCTGCACAAAGCTGAAGTTTCTCAGCCCCTGTTGAGCATGGTAAGTGCAAGAGCCTCTGATTCCCACAGGTGCACCTCTGAAGATGCACTTGGTCTCCCAGCACCCACATCTGTGTGAGCTCTTCTGTGTGATGTTGAGACTGTCTGTGTATCATCCTGAACATTCAAGATGAAGGCTTGTGATCCCTAGAAAAAGGATGTTGTTAATAGGGTGGTGATGCCATAATCTAACCGTGGTCAGGGGAACTGGTTTGTCACAGTGGTGTCCTTGTCTGATAGCTGTTTCTCTATGTGCTATTTTTGTTGTCCCCATGCTGTGTCTCCTTTTTGAGGTTGTTTTCTTCCAGATTCAGATTTAAATAGGTGACTAAAAGCTCAGGGCTTCACCCTATAGAGTGTATCTTTAGGCAGTTGCATTCACAGAAGGTGCTTCAGGGAAAACATATTTGTTGCAGGTAGGCAAGTGGTTTAGCTGCCAGCACCCATTTTCTAGCACCTGAAAGTTGGCAAAGACCATAGTCTACTTTCCCTGTTCAGATGCAGTCTGTCACCTGAAAGCTATTGCATTCTGCATTTGAGTCTCTTTCAAGTCACCAGAGGTCACAATCCCTTGTTCTGGATTCTCTGAACTTGTTAGTGAGGGGCATCTTGTAAACTGGCAAACACTGAATCTTCACAGGGATGCCTCATGATGCAAGGTTCTTTAAGTCCTCCACTTTTTGAACAAGAGCAAAAAATGTTAGAAAAATGGCATCTTTTATAACCTGTGAAGTTCACAGGTGTCTAGCACTGCTAAGCAGCACCTTCACTCAATGAAACAGAAACACAAAAATATACCACAAAGAGAGGAGGACTTTTCTGAAACAAGTAAACATAGATTCATAACGGTGATCTGACCCATCCTTCAGGCCAAACGTAGTCTCAGTGCACCTCAGCTGTTTGAATGAAGCAGGTTTAGCCAAGCTGTGTCTCCTGGGAGGACTCTTCAGTAAGTGATTACATGGCTCCAGCCAGAGTCCTCTCATGCAACCAGTAGGAGTTCTGCTGCACTATCTGAATTCACAGCAGTAGGAAGAGCTTTGGAGGACAATATCACCGGAGTGCTTTGACAGCCGATACCTGGCAGGAAGCAGAGTGGCCTGTTGGTTTCTTGGGCCTGAATGTGGCATTTCTCGAGTGTGGACATCAGCTAGATCTAACTATAGAGTTTAGGGTTTATTGGAGGACTGTTATCAGAGTTCCAGAATCATTTCAATACTCAACCAACAGCTCACCTACTACCTTTTGAGGAAAAAAAAGGGTGCAGAAACCTATTTTGATACTTTCTTCATCAACCTACCAACTTAACACCAGTTTTAAACAAAGGAATGCAAACCAGGTTGACATTTAGCAAGATTGCTCTGATACATCAACTATGTCGCAAGCCTGAAGACAGGTGCATTACTGTAGTGAGATAAGGCAACAACCAGGTGCTGCTAATCAGCAGGCAGTAGGTGTGAGCCTGCATTCAGCTCACCTGTGCCTGGTTAGGGCTGGGCCCAACTGCGCAGGGGCAGGATCAGGAGGCCAATAAAAGGCCTGGCCTCCAGCACAAGCTCAGCTCACTGGCAGAGCAGGCCAGAGGAGAGGTTGGGTGAGTTGGGAGCACGAGCACTGACCCAGACTGACTGACCCTGAAGGCATCAGCTTCTGCCAGAGCTCTGGTCTGACTTCAGAGAGTCATACCCCAAGAAAGGTTCATCTTGCTACACGTTACCACTAAGAGGGATGTTGTTATGAATGTTATCATTACGGTGTGTCATGGATAACTAGCAGCATATAGTTTTTGCCTCAAGGTTCATCTTTGCTGTTGTTATACCATTATCACATGTTTTTATGATATTTTTTTAGATTAAATAGTGAATACAGATGTCTTTATTCAATTAACAATGGAGTAGCCATTGAAAGATGATTGAAATAAAATGGTAAGAAATATAAGGTCTGTCTTCTCTTAAATATGAAGTTGCTGCGTGAGAGAATGCATGCTGTATAGAAAGTGATGGAATGAAACCATTTAAGAGCAAAACAAATCCTGAAGCCTGCCCCAACTCTTCATTCAGCAGGTACATATTCAGAACTTACTTAAGCTTTTTGACCCATTCTGCATGACACAGGTAATGTATGCCCTAAGTTCTTCTGGATATTCACATGTATAATGTTAGATATGTACTTTCTGATTGGCTTCAAATGACACAGTTTAAAGTTTGGTACTGACTATAAGTGTCTCACAGCAGATTTTATCTGAAGTAATGAGCTCTTTTCATGTGTTTATCTTTCTTCTAGTAAATGACCAAACTGAAGGATGCATTTTAGCCTGCACTTTTGTTGTAGCTTGATTCTGATCAGATCTGACTGTAATGATATTAAAATTATTGTTGTTGCTAATTATTATTTATTATTATTATTATTATTTCACTAGACTATTAACAGTAACCTGGAATAATATAGTATGTGCATGACAGTGCCATAATGTCATAGAGAACCTGCATATAGAGCCAAAAAAGCAAACTACAACTCACTACTCTACTTATTAGACAGACAGAAAATATCTTCTCTGTCCTTATAGCAGGTAGGCAGATATGAAGTGGAGTAATTGTCTGTCCCTTATCAATAATTAGTACTTACATTCTGTTCTCCTCTTTCTAGTTGCTACATCTTGTTCATCACCATACTTGCTCAAGTCTTGTTCTGTGCACTTCCACACCTGTCATGTGTTTGTTTTCTTGTGGTCTTCTTGGGCAGAAGGAGCACACAGAAAATTTTTGATTTTTATAATTTGTATATTTCTACATATACATTGCTAATTTTTTTGAAAGCAAGCATGGTTGTTATCATGGGTCCTGGGACAAGGTGGTATTCTCTGCCTTGCTCTTCCTGCAGCATGTCAGCTGCAAGTAAAAACCAGTAAGTGCTTGGACCATGAGTGTATGTACCTTTGCAGGTGACTGGGTTATACTGGTGTTTTTCTTTTAATAGTCCTCTGACATATCAATTGTCTTATCCATTGTAGCTTCTTTCCACTGCACAGGCATGTGCAATCTTACTGTAAATGCCCAGCAGGGCATCTTATCTGAGCATCTTATCTGCCTTATCCACAGAAGTGTCTTTCTTGGGAATCTCTACCTCCTGACTGTGAGGGTAGGGCTGGGGCTGACATTTTCTCTACCTTTCCATCACAGACAGGAGCCATTGAGGAACCTATGTTACTCATGTAATTTAGCATATCTTGGCAACAGCTCAGTGCTGCAGTCAGCCAGCCTGTTCTGGCCGCAGATGGTACCCTGATTTCTCCCTGCTTAAGCATCCCTTCAGCTCACACCCAGGCTCTTGCTGAAAGTTACTGCCCCCTTGGGTCTACCAGCACGAGTCACGGAACATCTTTCTAGTACAAAACAGTCAAAGTGATGCAGGTTAAGGAAATAGTTGTTATTGAATCAGGTTAGGGGGCAGCTAGGTTTGCAGGCAGTGGCAGCTGTGAGGGAGAAGATAAGAGGTAAGGAGGGAAGGGGGGTTCATCTGCAGTGGAAAGAGGGTGCCCGAGTGCCATGTAAGTGGTGTCAGAGCCCCTGCTAGTCTTCTAAGTTGGGAAAGGGGAGAAATTTTCTTCCCTCTCCCATTTCTTTTCCTGAGCCAAGTCTAACTCTTGTATAGAAATGAATCAAACTCGGTGATAAAACTTATTTATTATTTTAATGGGCAGAACAGATTTTATCCCAGTCACTGAATTGTTTCTCTAATGTGCTAGTCACAGTTCAAGTATGAAGGGTAGGGTAAACTAATTTGTCCCAGCAGCTGGCTGTTTTTTTATACTAGGTTAATTGAACTTTTTCATTTTCCTTCATCTGGTTAATATCTAGGGCCTATACCTGTTACAGATAACTCACAAACACTCTATCTTGAGCAGCAATTAGGTCCAATCTCATATGAAAACTATACATAGTTCTGGTCAGAACTTCAGCTGTAAAACCTTTAGGAAAATAAGTTACTATAGGAGGTGATTGATGTACTGACTAAACAGGTTGCAATCTTCCCCTGCAGTAGGTGGTGCTCACTGCTTAAATAAAATTAAGTAGTGACAGAGATGGCCATACCATTTTTTCTGGTTTAGTTATTAAACCAAGGATGGACAATTTGTGATTAAAAAAAAAAAAGTGAAAGAGAAAAGCCTTGTTTCATAGAGTACATTCTATCTACCTAATCTTTCCTGTTGCAGTTTTACTTAAAAATGCCCTTTCTAAAACTTCTCTGTATGCTCTCTTGTTGCAGGGACACGTGGTATATTTTATTGCAGAGGTAGCTGCTTTTCAGTCATTTTTAAAATACCGTGTGTTTTTATTTCAGTGCACTCTAGGATGGTTTCAGAATACCAGAAATTATAATTGTTGTTTATTTCAAATCAGTAATAAAAAAATATTTTTTTAAATATTTATTTTGTAAGCAGATGTTTTGGGGTTTTTTGTGAGAAAAACTGGTATTATATATAAGCAGTAACTTCACCTGTTTAGTTGCTGCTTCCATAGCCTCAGAGCAAAGTGAAATCAATGAAAATTTGACCCAAATGTTTTTGAAAGCTCCTGTAAGCGGCTGTATGTGTTTTAAGCACTTAAATGCCTTCAAATATGTGTTCATCAGCCCTGCATCACTTGCATGGCTCTGTGGAGCTTTAATTTGTTCACAGGTCCAACTATTTGCACGTGCCTCCTCTCAGCTATGATGCTCTGACAGGCGTCCTGCTTGCAGACTTGCCCAGTATTGTTGCTTGAGATCTCAGCAGGTGCCAAAGTCACCTGCTTTCCCAGTTTCACCACCAGCTTTCTGGTTTTCTGAGCAAGCCTGGGGCTTTGACCAGCAAAATGAGGGCACTGCAGATCAAGAATCTTTGCACGCTCAAGTGTGCTGATGAGAAACCGGTTCCAGTACTGGATCTTGAACAGAGGTGGTCATAGAAACTAAATGGAACCCCACATGTTACTTTGAACTGAAACTCTGGAATTCATACTGGAATTTTGGGTCCAGGCCATTTGTGAATTTTTAGGAAAGTTTGGATCAAGATCTGAATTCTATGACTTACTTCTATAATGGTCTTGAACTGGATGCCAAACTTGTGAGGTCTACTCTAAGTGCTTGGATATTGGCCAGGTACTTGGATATTATTGCCTTAAAAACTAAAAATAATTTTCTTAACAGTGAAAACCTCTGTTTTGAGACTTGTTATGAAACAGCTAGTCCAGTTACCACAGCAAAATAAAAATGGGAATTACATTCAAGAATGTGTGTTAGAAATCTTGTAGCTTGATATACTATTTATAGATTTGCAGGTCATTATTGCTGTTCCATAAACATGCTTCACCTGGTTATAATACATATTTATTCCTTCATGTTTCTAAAGCCCTTTGAGATCCTAGTAAAGAGCCACTAGAGAAGTGCAAAGTGTTATTAAATGAATTTAAAATTCCAGCTGTTTTCCCTGCAATAGATTTTGCCTAAAGTAAGAATGAATATTAAAGTAAAACCAGAACTTCTTCTAAAGTGGATCTTTGCTGACAGCCTAATAAAAGTACATTTCTTGATTTCTTGGCATGCTGTCCATCTCTTCTTCTTGATGACACTTAATTTTACTTCAGTTTAGTTATTACTTCATTACTTTAATAATAAAAGTTCACCAAAGCTGACACTTCATCTCACAAGGTAAATCTCCACTCCAGTAAAACTGTAGTAAACCTCTTCTTTCCAGTCAGAAGAGTATTCTTCTGTAATGTTGGGGGGTTTTGTTTTTTTTTTTTTTTTCATAAATATTGGTATAGAGATTAATAACATCTTCTACGTAGAAATAACGCCTCTCTTGAGTAATATGTTGGTCTAAGAGCCCCAGAGAAATACAAATAAAATCCTTAGCTCATTACCTTAAAACTGCTATTTTCTAGATGCAGTGTTCTGCACGGCTTGGTTTTGTTTTGTTTGCAGCCATAGTATTTCTATTTCTATAGAACATGTTGAAACCCAGGCTGTTAGAGTGCTAATATAAATTGTAAAAAGGGAACTAATTTGTGCTGTTTTCCAAGGATACAACCAGTTTTGTTTTTTTTTTTTTTTCATTTGAAAAATCAAACCCAAACAACCAACACCGTGATACAAAGGTTCATGAGTTAAACTGCAAACCCTTTGTGTAATAAGGAAAAAAGGCACCTGAAAATACGCATAAAATGTGTTTTAAACTGCAACAATGAACTCTTTCAAAACAATGCTGTCACTGTTTCAGTACTTTAAAGTGACACTGTGATTTTCAAGTATTAATAAACATCCAGGGGGAGCTAGGGAGTAGCAGTTTTGCTTTTTCTAATGTTATATAAGGAAATATGAATACAGAGAAAAGTGGTGTAAATGAGTAATTCTTGTTTTCGGGGTTGGGTGTTTTTTACTAGGAACTTCTGATGAGAAACTGGTCAGCCATTCTGAGACTGGTGGAAAGCCTGTCAAGGTCACTGCCAAGGACAAGAGAGTCAATTAGTATGCAGATCAGAGCCAAGGAGTTCAAAGGTATTGTTCCAATTCAATCACATTAGCCAGGCCAGTAATGAACAAACGGCATGACCTTAATCAGGGAGCCTGAACCACTCATTGAGGGGAAGTCTGTCTATGTGTTTGAGGGGGGACAGGAGGAGGGGTTAGGGTGGCAAAAAGGATGTGGTTTCTTTTGTTGTTGTATTTTGGCTTGGGCTTTTTTTCCTTTTTTTTTTTTTTTTTTTTAAAAAAAAGACATCAAGCCCAGTTTGCTTAATTAGTCACCAGTAATGGAAACTTATTTCTGGGTCCCTCTGTTCTGAAGTACAAAATTGCTTTTATTTTTGGGTGAGAACTGAAACAGGATCAAATGGACAGACGCTTAGAATATTTTAATAAAATGCATTCAGTGATATGCTAAAGGGCTTGCAGGAGGAGGGAGATAACCTTATGTAAAACACCAAACCAAATTTTGCAATTACAGTTTTTTTCACATCGTGCTAATTTTATTAAAGTCTACATGAAAGGAAAATTCTGAATTATTTTTCTCACATAGACAACATAAAGTAATTCATGTTCGAGTTAATAATGGAAATAATATTTATTTAGAACAAAAAAATATTTCTTCAGCACTTTCAGTCTGACAAATATCGCACCATACATAATTATATTTTAGCTATCCAAATTGCTAAGTTGTTTCGTATGCTCAGCAAAAAGCACACTGTCTGTTTCAGTGTATTCACTTTAGTAGAGTCAAAAACATCATTCTGTGTTATATTCACCTTAACAAATGCCCATTCTATTATAAACTTACAAAGTAGGTCTTTCTGTTATTTTTCACGTATATGTATACACACTCAAATACTTTTACAGAAATGTGTACATACCAATGACAAAATAATAAAATGACAGGACATGTCTGTCCTCATTTATATACTGTAATGCCTGCGTGTTTCTGTAAACTGGTTTTAAAATGCATACTTAGGACCCCATTGAAATCAGGACTGTGTTCCCTTTCTCTAAACTAACAGTCATATTAAAACAAAGCTTCAAAATGTAACATTTTTCTTTATTGAATAATGGAAATTATAAACACATACTTTCTTCATACAGACATTAAAAAAAAACCTTCACAAGGAATCAATATTAACTATTGAAAATGTGAATGATGCTTAAAATATATTTACATGGTTTGTCTACAAATTACTGGTTTTATATATGATAACTTACAAGTTTCCTGTACCTCTCTGGGCAACATTTGCTCAACAATTACTTCAACTGGAGCAGATTATCAAAGAAAGCTGCAGGCTTCACTGTGGAAACTGTTTGCAGAAATCGCTTAATTTCTTTATAAGTGAATCACAGTAAGCAACGAGGATTTTAGGAATCAAGGGGAGGGGGCTCTTTTTTTTTCACTCTCTTCCTCTCTCTTCTTTACTGGGGAGGTATTTTATCATATCTCACAAAAATGGAAGAGGCATAACAGAAAATAAACTATTCTAGGCTATGAAGCACCCTAGGGGTTCATGAATGTTGGGGGAGGAACACTGATTATACAATGCAATAACATATTGAGACACTATTTCAGTTTTACACTTGGTATCAAGTAAATACAGGATATCTCACCCATGAAGGGTGATTATCTTTCATGAAGGGAGGAAATGAGTTATTAAGGTCTTTCTCAGGAGCAAAACAAGGATAAGAATCTTTATTAATGGAAGAAACAATCTGTGTTCCCCCCCCCCCCCCCCCCTACAGTAATATACTTCCTTTTTTGCAAAGATCTGGGGTTTTTTGTTTGGTGGGGTTTTTTTTTTCCTCTCTTTAAATTGTCTATATCTCAGAATGGAACACATATCAGTTTTAGCTGACACCAATGCACTGCTTGAGAATATTGTTATAAAACATGTATTCATTGCCATTTTTATCTAGATCACAATTAATAACATTTTAAAGCATGCAATGTCTATCTAGTCCCATAAAAACACTTGTAAAGTATTTGATATTTTATTTGAGGATATTAAAAGATTGTTTAAAAATAAACATATACCAGCAGAGCAAAATTTTCACACGATTATTCAGATAGTCAGTAGGTCTTCTTTGATCATATTATTATGATGCTTCTGCTGGATTTCAGTCTAAGACAGGCGTATTTTTTCTTGTCTCTCTCTCTCTCTTTTTTCCCCCTAAACAAGGTCATAGATTTTTTTAAATGAGGACTAGAAGTTCCAAGTAGAAGATTAAGTAAGTTCTAACAGTGTTATAAAAGTAAGTGCTTTTTTCTATAATAAAAGGTGTTTAAAAGGTTCGCTACAGCTTTAAACAGAATTACAATTTACTTCTTTCAAGTGTCCAGGCCATAAATTCTTCTCAATTCCCTCTCTCTCTCCTTGTCGGAATTAATGAGATCAGATTTGATCAGGGCAGTGATGTGTTCAGAGCCAAATCACACAACAGCGCGCGTGCGGTAATGGAATTTGCATCTAATGCATACATAAATCAAACATCTTTCTGGACATTTTCATATGCATAATGTCATTTCATCCAGTTCTCTCTGTGCAGAGGGGGAGATTTTTCTCTCTGAGAGAATGACTTTCTTTAATGCTTTCATTTTATTTTCGCTGACTACAATCCCCGAGAATGCGCTCGGTCGGAGAATCTTTCGGGGCGCGGTTGACAGTTCCTTTTCCAAGAGGGGTCCTTCACATTTATCATGCCTCTTCCTCGGGGGCTTTGTTATGCAAATGTGGCTGAAATTGATAATTCCAAAGTGCTTCATTTCGGTTCCTTGGCGGTTGGAGATGGTAGATAAAAAGAAACTGACAAGACACACTGATTGCCCTCAATGCTTGTAACTCTCTTGCTAACAAGGCTCGATATTGTTAAAAATTCCTATTGTTATCAGGGTGGCAGTTCCATTATGCAGGCCTTGCAAATTTCTCATTTGAATATTAACCCTTTAATCACCCTGCTCCCCTCCCCCTGGCCCCAAATCAGTTGCCCTCGAATGGGTTAGAACACAAAACAGTAAATTATTGCCCTCTTATTAGTGCAAAGTGGGTGGTGGTGGGGGGGTTGTTTTGTTTTGATTGTTTGTATTTTTTTTACATTACTTTTATAAATAATTTTTCAATGAGAATTTTTTACTTTACAAAACAAGCTTTAACAAAACAGGTCTAGCAGAGGCAGACAGAACATGGCTGTTTCAAGTTAGGATTGGGAGAATATTTACACAGAAATATCTGTTTGCAGAAACCAAGTTCAGTAGCTCCTGGAGTGTGGAGAAGTTTCATTGTTTTTAACTTGCATGTACTTGCACTTTATGTTCTTACTTAGGTAGGCCTCGGGGAGAAGATAGTCTGTCTTTATATACCATAGTTACGCAAAATTTTTAGCTGCCTGTCGTACTGGCTGCAATATACCTTTCTCAGGCTAGTCAGCAACTAACTTCCAGAGTATAGGCAGGTGACTAAAATAAAGAAGTAGAGAAATAGATAACTTGAAAAGTACAAGGGTTTCTGGAGCCATTGTTTTTTTAACCTTGAAGGACACATGCCTGTAACTTTACTTCCACAGTTAGGTGCTTCCTATATTGACAGGTTTCACTTATGTACTTGTAAAATACTGCTAGTAAGTGGAAGGGGAAAGACTGTTTCAGGGGCTCAATGCTGCCAGCTGCTGAGGTTCACAGGAGCTTCCCTGATATCTTCAGCAACCCTGGAAATGACCTACAATCAGGAATGGCATTCAGGCTCAGGATTAGGTCAGACTGCAAAAGAGAATGACTGATTTACTCACTGATAAATGAAACTGTGGTGTCTGGAATTTCAAATATCCCTCTAACATTCCCCTCTGTGTGTGTATCCATAAAAGGTGAATTCTTTCCTACCAAGCACATGCCTTCAGGCTCATATTACAATTATAGGTTAATTTTAGTTTGTCATTTTTTCTGGGGACACCTGACATGGTTCCAGTTAAAGTAAATCTTGGTGTGACATAGGTAAGTACTGAGGATGCTGGAGGAAAGTGGAGAAAGGAGGAACAGACACTGTAAAATAAAGCATAGTTCATTTCTAGCACCAGGCAGCTACAACAATATATTTCTCTACAATTATGAAGAAAATACATCTCAACAAGCTCATGTCAAAGGAACATCAAAGTTTTCCACGATCTTAGTTCTGAAGTCTTGCAGAGCTGTATCTGCCAAATTATAGTAAATAAAAAAAGACTCTTGCACAACAGTAACCTCTTTTTATATTGGACCAAGGTTTTCTCCTCCTTCCCCTACTAAAAGACAAGCGAAAGAAAGAAAAAGAAAACCCTCTCATGTTGTAGAAGCTCATATTTCTTTCTTTCATTTATAGGTGTGATGGCAGATTAAAACTGTGGCAGGAAGCAGTGATAATGCCCACTGTAGAGCTGTGTAAGTTACAACAGCTAAGTTTCCCGTGTTGCTGCTTTTTCTTTCAATTATCTGAAAACACCCTCTTAATTTTTAATGTGTTCATAGCCTCATTCTGTTGCAAAACCTGCTACCTTTCCCCCCCCTTCCTACTTCAGAAACAAATTTCACTAAACCTGGCTGCTGTAAACTCATTATACAATTCTATCATTTATTCTGTCCATTAGAGTAACCAGTGTTAGTGCTTTTCCCCCCACTTGAGTCTGTCAAGTACTGTTATTTATGCTCAATGGTATTGATATGTCTGGTTGTATTATGGTTGTGCACTCAAAATCGTTAATGCAATCTAAACTTGGCAATAGTGACTGCATCAGCTATCAATAATCAAAAAGCCACATGCAACTTGTAAGTATTAATAAGACTCAGTAATTACATAAATATAATTAACATTTTCTGCTTGCTATATAGAACTATCAGGAGTGATGGTGGCTTTAAAAAGATCTCCTTTTTCAGAACCAGAGACTGCCTATATTATGAACAAAAGATTTAAAGGTTTGACAGTATGATTTTGAAGTTTGCTTATTTTCAGTTACCTTTGGAAATGACTATGCTGTAACCTGGCTATATAATGTTATCTCCTCTCCCTAGGTAGAAGGCGGCTTAAAAGTTGATTTTTCTTTCACTGCTTGGTTTCTATGGATTAATTCCACCACCAAAAGGATTTTCTGTTTTTCTGTAACAAGAAAACCTGTTAGGTAATTTGTGACCATAGAAATGGAGCAATACAGCTAAACTAATATATATGCAACGGCTTCATTATGCATAAGAGCAGGCACTCTTTACTTTTCAGCCTAAAACACACAAAGCACACATTAGAATGAAGAGGCCTGTGATGTCTCTTCATGTGCAGAGTGTAAAGGTACATGAATGTCCTTGCTTGTTGGCATTTAATTTACCAGTTGCCTCTGCAGTGGAGCCTTGGCAGATTCAGCTTGAATCTGAAAGACAGGCTGTCATACTGAGAGTCTGCTGCCTACTGCTGAAATTGAGAGGCTTGGCAGATATGCAAACAGTAACTGGGTTTGAGTTGTTTTGATTACAAGTTAAACAGAAAGTCATTGGCAGGGCCAATATAAATCTGCTGAGGTTTTTTGGCAAAATCTGTGGAGGTATTTCTATAGATTCTGCAGAATTCTGTAGCACCTTGATTTCACATCAAAGAGTGTCCACCTCTGAACCCATTCTGTGGATAAAAGTGTCAGAAACGTGAGCGAACACATTTAAGTTACTGAGAGCTTCCAGATTCAGAAATATAAAGCACATTAACAGCATGATGTACCACATCACCTTTGTACAGTTGTTAAATTCAGGATCTCAATTTTCATTCAAGTTCAGGTGCATTTTTTGAGAAGTAAAGAAAAGAGAGGTATAAACAGCTGAAACAGGAAGACAAAATAGATTTTAATGAAAGTTCCAGGTGAATAAATGAAAAAAAGGATTGGAATAGTTCCTGAACTCAGCTATATTTGTTCAAATTGTATTTCACCAATACATTTTTTAAATTACATTAACTGAGATTTTCTGAAGTTGCTCCCTTCCTGGCATGCAGAGATTCAGGGTGGGATAATTCAGTCCTCAAATGACTTTTTTCTCCCCTTCTTTCATAACTTTGCCTGAAACATCATATTTGGCCAGACACCCAGACCTGATAAAATTGAAGTGTTCATCCCAAATTTATTTATTTACAGAGTTTGTCTCCCTGCCTACTCTGGAATGATGAGTTGATAGAAGTAACCCAAGCTGACACTGTACATGAAAAAAAAAAAATGTGCATTTTTACAATGCAACCTCTGCTTGATTCCAACTTAGTGTTTTGAACACTGACACATCCTTTGCTAAAATTGCCTTGCAGTTTTAATGCAAAACTACTTTAATTTTGGAGGGAGGGAGAAGAATACATATAATTGTCAATCCTATTGTTTCTGTCTGGCTGACTGTAGACAGATTTCTGCAAGGCTGGATAGTAACAATACATTGATTTAGAGAGGAAAGAACACCTCCACAATTGCAAGGGCTAAGACACCTTTATTAGAAAACTGAGAAGCTACAAAATGTGGCAAAGTTCTTGGAAAGAACCAAAATGTATGGAATATATTTTTTTTCCCTCTTCTACTTTTATCTGCTACTTTACCTACTACAGCTTTCTAAGTGGGGAAAAAAAAAACCACAACCAGCCAAACAATAAAACCCAAACAACCCCACCCCTGATTTTGCAGAAATTATTATATAGCTCATACTAAATTTTACAAGAACCTAATTTGGACAAACTGATTAGAATATAAATGTTGTCTAAATGCTCTTTATTTCCCAATATGGCAGACAGAAAAATATCGTTATTTTGAGAGACATAAGGGTTTGTTTTCTTTGAAAATTACTCCATGGATATTCTCTTTCTCATATTGAGCATCCTTTTCCCTTGAGCAAATGGAATAAGAGTTTATATGAAAGGGCCACATTGCATTCTGGATAACAGATAGCAAGAGCATTTTAGGAATTTCATTTTCAGATCCAGATTGAAAATATACACTGGCGTTTTGCCTCCTTTTGCTGCCTTTTTCTGGTCTATATACTTCTTTTCAAAAAAGTGAATTTAGGAACCTTTAAACAGCATGTTCCCCCAATACTGCAACCCGATGCAAATTTTTAGAGAATGCTTACAAATGTCAAATCTCTCTGAAAGTGATATACTTTATTACTGTTCTTTCTTATAATACAAACATTTCCTTGCAGCTCAGATCTTATTTTTCAAAATACACAAGATTTTGATATATGGACAACAGGAGAATATGTATTTTAGATATAATGCCGTAAGTGCTTAAAAGTTATTTCTGAGCTGATTTAACATGGAAAATCTCCAGGTAGATTAATTTTATAGGCTGCTTTTATGGGTGTAACATTTCAAGATGAGAGAGCCATGCTTCTGAAATTTAGTTTCGGCAGATTTCATTGGCACCCCCATCTCCATCTTTTATTACCTTGAAGTTGAAATTTAATCTCATTTTTTTTTCCTGATTTTTACTTAATTCCTGGCTGAAAATGGCTGGGGATGTATTTTTGTGTTCAGGTTCTGTTGCTCATACTGCTGTCTCATTATTTGCATTTCCAAGGAAAAAAAAATTTATTTCAATAGAGGCACTTAAATAACCATGCTTAGAAATTACAGATTTTTCCTGGGACAGGTAACTAGAAGGAGGTTAAGCATATATCCCCCAAAAGCCTCTTTCCAAATGGCTGAGTTCACACTGGTGGAGTTCACAGTGGTAAGAGCAAGCTGCCCGGAAACCAGTTGCTCTATTGTGGTGAAAGCAGAGCTTGAAACTGCAGTCTGTGCACAGACAAACTTATGACAGAAACTAAACACCTATTTCTAACATTGCCAACAGGGGCTGTGTTGCAGTCAAAGGAGAATGTGGGCTGTACAGAAGCAGCATATTTAGAGATGTTTCTGTCTTACTCTTAGTATGGATTCAGCACACACTTCATAGATGCTTATAGTGAATGTCTGTGAAAGATAGTACACATGCATGCATTATTTATGTTTATGTATTCCTAAAACATAATCCAGAATGCATTGTTACTCCATATGAAAAATGGCTTTTATGCATGTGTTAAGAATGTTTTATAAATCTTAATACCTCAGTCATTTGGTTGATAGTTGTAATTTTTTAATTTGATTGTACTGCAGAGATGGTCTGTAGTCTGGTCTGGTGGCCTGCAAAAAAATGAGTAATGTGTTTTTAGATTTCAGGAATATATGCGAGGGGAAGGGAAAGGCAAACATTTTAAATCAGAAAACGTAGGGGGGTATGTATGTGGCTGTGAACGTGCACATGTTTGGAAATTCACAAATACATTTTCATGCTATGGTCTCAGTTTGTAGGACTGAATTACATACCTTAAAAAATTGGTCTTGATAATATAAATGCTGAGAAACTCTCACCTATTTTGGTGCCTGCTGTAATAAAGAAATTCTCTGGGAGAGAATGACAGAGATTCAAAACCCTAAAGAATGATGATTTCCTCACTGCCAATACAATTGCATAAATTAGGTGTGCATAAGTTCCAAATGATTTATAGCACTTGAAACTTAAAAAAAAAATATTGCATTTGGTGTTTCTTTAGAAAACACAAAAAGCTGATGTTTATTCACAGAGTAGATAAAAAAATTGGCAGCTAAATTCAGATTATAGCAGCTGTCTTGTAGAGATCTTTATATACCTCTTATATAAATTATTTTCTGCACATTTTCCTTGAGACATATTTCATTAGCCAAATTTACATATACTGTTTGTTAATTTGAAAAAAAAAATCCTTTTAGTTTTTCTCCTCTTGCCCTCTCTACTGTTAGCCTATTAGTGGAAGTGGCATTTTATTGATTAGACATTTAATAACAATATTCTTCTGTATTTGCTCAAGTATTTAACTGTTTGCATGGTAACTGGTGCAAAGGTCTCTAAGAATGGTACAACTGAAATGAGAGAATGGAGAAATGTATTGGCTATGACAAGAAGAAGTAATTGCTTTTCCTCAAAGGATCAGATGTAGTATAGTTGTTTGAAAAACAATCTAAGCAACATTTTGTTCACCATTGATTTTAAAAGCATTAAAATTAGTTTTTATGCAGCTACACTTATTAAGCTTTTATGTATACTGTGTAGGGTGAATAGTTAAGAAGCAATAAAGCATTCTGCAGTAAAATATACTTTTCCAGTTGTCAAATGAAATAAAATACATATATTTGGTATGTTTGTTTCCTGTAGAATATTGTGTCATTAACCATATTAATTACTTTCCAAATAAAGCGATTTTATTTGTGTATCTTAACCTTGTATCTATAGATAACTAATACAACTGTTATTGAAAATGTTGTTTGCAGGTTGTGTCTTAATGCTGATGAGAAACACGCATCAGCCACACATATCCCAAAAATTCCCACATTTTCAAAATAATTTTTTTCCTAGAAATTAGTGCACTGAACTCTTAATGTAATTTCTAATCTCAATAAACAGAATCAAAATGTCATTCTGTGCAGTTTTCTTCTGCACTCCCTTTAATATCTTGTTAATATCTGCATGTTAATATCTACATTCATATACGAACTAGTTCCTCTAATTTCACTGTTGTTAATGGTTCAGAACAAAAAAAAAAATTGGAATACAGGAGCAAACTAGTTCCCAAGGAAAGAAAACTTACTTGGTTATAACTCAGAAGAGCACAACCTTTTATTTTTTATCTCAAAAATGAATATAGGATTTTGTGTACAGTACAGCAATGTGCCATCAGAGAGAATAATGCATGTAAAAATGAATTTCACTTAATGTGTTCAGGTGTGCTTGTGAATAAAAAATGGAATTTTGAAGAGTCAATTAAAATGCATTTAAATTCTTTAACACCAGAATTCTTTAATGTAAAAAAAAAATTGCTAGACATTTTGTCAGTATTGCTGTAAGCACTGTGCTCTGATCATAACCAGTTCCCTCCACCTGTGACTGTAGATGGCTCAGAAATGGATACAGCTTCCTGTTCCAAAGAGGAGACTTCTCTTGAAAACATGGTAGTACTTATAAAGTAAATAAGCTTTAATTAAATATCATTGTCTCACATTAATCTTTATAGCTGTGTTCCCCATGGAAATAAAAGTGGATATTCAATTTGTTTTGATTATGCATAAATTTTAACAGAAGCATTATTTGTATATTGCTGTGTTCTTCATGATAGAGGCATATTTGTGTCAGCATAAACCATTAAGGCAGCTTCTCATTAATGTGAAATAGCACTGACTCATTTCTGTTGGATATAAATAGATTGACATTTAGAAAAATTAAGTATTATTTTTAAGAATAAACAACAATTCATATGGGGCTGGTGTAACTTTCTCTTTTAGTCTGAAGTCCAAGTTATTTTCAGAGTTAACTATGAAATGAAACACAGAGTGTTTCTGCTATTAAATAGGTATTATTTTTGGTACCTGCTGATTTCAAAGATCTTTGTTCACACACATTAAAAATACATCCTAAACCAGGATATGCATAATGGGTCTGTATGTACAAACACAAGAGGGATCAGGGGTACATATTTAAATCCTGCTTTCACAATATCTTGGAAACACGCTTCAATCAACAGGATATCTTTATCCTCATGAAATTTTACTTGGCTCTACCAGGTTCACATAGGAGAATTTTGTGACAACCACGTTAGAAAAGTCCACTAAAGTCTAGCTTAATGTTAGGGTACAACGCCAGGGTGCATCCCACTTCATCAAACTCTGCAGTACTGATTGAAAGGTCCTTTGCTTTTGGCAAAGGGAAGTTAATTCACTTTTGGTAAAAATACACCCTCTACTGCTGAGCTAATGCTGTCCCCTGTGCTAATTATTGCTGGGGGAATTTTATGCTGAGGGAATTATAGGCTCTTGCCTCTAGCAATGTAGTGTTGAAGAGATGATTGTGGAGGCAGACCATAATCTCTGTAATAGAGAAGTTCTGCATGACAGTTGATTGAGGATGCTTGCCCTCAGTGCAGTAAACTGGGGTATTTTGTTTTTGTGTTGGTTTGGTTTGGGTTGGTTGGTTGGTTGGGGTTTTTTTGTAGCTGTGCTGTAAGATATACTTTGTCTGTCCACTATGGCTATGCATTTGCAGGAGATGTCAGATAGTGTTTAAATAATGTGTAATGGCTTGTTGCTCTTTCATCATCTTGGGAAAGTGGCTCTCACCTGTGACAGTCATTATATGCTCAGTGCTGAATTTTAGAAAACACTTTTAATCCTGTCTGTGGTGCCCACACAGTTAGGCCAGTACATACATTCAGCACAGAAGCATTAGCTCAATGTACAACACAACATTTAGGGCTGAAGCCTGAACAAGCCACACAGACATAAGCCTTGGGAAACACCCACAGAAGAGACAAAGCCGTGAGCAGCTCTATCAGGTTAGAGAATAGTCCCAGGACCAGAGTTCTCTGCACCAGGACAGGGACCATAACAATTCCCTTGCAGCTCTGTTTTCTTCTCCATAAGCAATGTGAAGGGAGAGAGATAAATAAAAGAAGTGAAACTACAGCTACAAGGAAGGACACAGTGGAATGTGTGGCGTTTTATGGGCAAAACAAAACAGCAGCACTCCTCTCATTCTTTCACGCATAGTTTCCACTAGGGCTAATAGGAAAAAAAAAATAGAGGGTGCAAGACAATGGTTTTGGATGGCTGTTCATGCCATCACACCATGTATGATCAGAAATCTAGTCTTCATGTACATTCAAGAGAAAGCTGCAGCTTTTTAATGCTGGAGTTTTGAATTATCCTCCAGAAGCTCTTCTGACTACATAGACAACCTTGACACTGTCCCATGCTGGACAACAGTGGAAGTCCAGTGTCTTAACTAGGTAGGCATTCAGTGACTACATTCTCTTAATAATTCCTCCCTTTATTTCACTTAATGGAAGGTAGGAAGCTGGTCTTAGGGATGCTGGCTATACAATGACCAGGTTGGGAGCATCATAACGACAGGGCACAAGTGTGGTCTCCACAGATGTAGAAAGAACTCCAAGAATCAGTTTCAGAAGTTGGGTAGACCAAATCTTAAATTTCATTTGCATAACCCAAACTATAGAGCTTTCCTGGATTAATTGTTTATTCAAATCTAATAGCTGTGGTTGGATAAGAAATGTTTCATCTTTTTCAACTAACCAAGAAAAATTTTCCTAGTTGTAGTGGGGTGGAATCCACCTTGAAAATCACTAAGTTGTTTCAGTGCTGTTAAAACTGTGCATCTGATATATAACTTTTGTCTTTAGCTATTGATTTATGAAATCTACTTTTCTTTTTCTGCTGGATCGAGATTCCCCTAGCATAAAGTTCCTATTATCTCTAGAGACATGCCTAACCCATAATCAAGTTATCTCCTCTCTTTCTCTAAATTAAATAAATAGAGTTATTTATGTCTTTCACTCAAAGCCCTTTTCTCCAGTTCCTTAGTTACTCCATCCAAAACTTCTAAGATTGGTTCCACTGCTATTAAAACCACAAGTAACTTTACTACTTCTTATCTGTATTCCCTTTTTATCAATCCTTTTAGCTGCAATGTCACACATTAAGCTCATGAGCAGCAGGTAAAAGGAATTAATGAATCTAGAAGTCAATTTTTTAAAGTTTATACCAGAGTGAATGCTATTATAAAGCCTTTAATGAGAATGAATCTGTGCAAATATCACTGACAGCACCTCTTCAGCATTTGTTTTACAGTAGAGATGGTTGCACATTAAATGCCTTTTGGCAAGGGACTTAAGGATTCTACTGGGAGCAATACAACATCTACCTTTTGGTACTCTATTCCTTGAGAGATCATATTGTTTCCTACATGAGTAGGCCAAAACTTGCCCTTGCTCTGAAAAATGTGTTATTTTGTTAACACTCATTTCCAGTCTTTCCAACCTTGCTGGTAAAATGTATTGCAACAGGCTTGTTTGATGTGGTATGGACACAGACAAGAGCATAGCTAGCCATGGCTGGAAAAAAAGAGAAAAACCAGAAGCTGCAAGTTACACAAAAGTGTTCTCATCTGAAACTCTAGATGCTGATTAGTTGCCATGATTTCTTCTCTAAATTATAGCCAACTTGTTCTGTGACAGAGGCTACTTCCCAGTATAAGTGAAACTCTCTACGGAGTAGTGATAACTCAGTGAGAATATAGGGAGGAGGGGGTGAAAGAAGCATATTCAAGAGGATGTGGTAAGAGGAAATGATGAAAAGCCATAATAACATAGCAGGAAACCGCAGAACATGCGGCAAACATACTGAGGACTGCATGCATTTTATGTGTCAAATTACCTCCAAAGCAGTTCTTTGGAATTTAGAGCATAGTAAGAAAGTATATTGCAAAGCTCACAGGACCTAATTATGTGGGACAAATTAGTCTGCAAGACCTTCTTAATCTGTCTAAAGATGTGGGTGTAGTAGTAAGTTAATGAGCAAGTTATTATGAGTGTGTGTCTAACATTCCAGTTGTGCTACATGTAAAAGAGGCTATGTGCAATACACAGAAACTGTTGGAGGTTTTAATGTGTACCTGAAACAGATAGTGACATTAGGGTGATAAGACAAGAGGAAGGACTTCAGAGGGGTTCATTTAGGCAAAATGGTCTCATAGGTCCTGAAGACTTGTAGCAAACATTATAGAGCTATAGTTTAACAAAGAATAATCAGCACATTCTGTATCTCCATAATAAAAAATATTTTCCATGGCTTAGAAGACTCACCTACTACCTCTAAAGACAAGATCTTTAAAAGACTACAGCAGAACTCAGTTCTAAGAGCAGTTAAAACAGACATCATACCTGCAATGGCAGCCCTCAGTTGGGAAATAACTGGCAGCAGTACTTGATAAGCAAAAGCAATGGTTTGTCTTTTCTGAGAAGTTTCAGATGGATGGGAATAAAGATTACTGAGAGACAGATTTAGCAGGGACCCTCACAACACACTTTGTCCTCTTGCTGTCAAATGGGTAAGAGAGACAAAATCTATAGTATGGTTAATATGGTTAATATGGTTCTTCCACGCAATAGAAGAAAAAAGTGATGCAAGATGATGCAGCACTTCACAAGCATTTGCAGTGATCACACAGAACCTGAGATGGACACAGTCCTGCTTGAATCACATGTTTGTACTTGCTTTGATATGAAATAATTATGAAAGTTGTGAAGGAAGGTGATTTTCCCCTTTTACTCTTGTGAGACCCCACCTGGCGTACCCAGTTCTGGAGCCCGCAATGTAAGAAGGACATGGAGCTGTTGGAGTGAGTCCAGATAAGAACCATGAAGATGATCAGAGCATCTCTCCCATGAAGACAGTCTTAGACATTTGGGGTGTTCAGCCTGCAGAAGAGAAGGCTCCAGGGAGACCTTATATCAGCCTTCAAGTACCTGAAGGGGCTACAGGAAAGCTGGGAAGGGTATTTTTTCAAGGGCATGGAGTGATGAGACAAGGAGTAATGTTTTTAAGCTGGAAGAGATTAGATTTAGACATTAGTAAGAAATTTTTAACTGTGCGGGTGGTGAGGCACTAGAACAGTTTTCCCAGGGATGTTGTGGATACCTCATCCCTGGAAGTATTCAAGACTAGGCTGGATGTGTCTTTGAGCAACCTAATTCAGTAGGAGATGTCCCTGCCCATGGCAAAGGGGGTTGGAACTAGATGATCTCTAAAGGTCCCTTCCAACTCAAACCATTTTAGGATTCGATGTACCCTTTGCTGTCCTTCATTGAATGCTCCCTGCTGACATTGGCTGATGAACATTATTATTAATTTCTCACCTAGTTCAATTGGTAGGACCCTGTGTAACCCAACTACTATGACAAGGCATTCTGCAGATCATGTAACATTAGTTTTTCAGTGTTTATTTAGCCCACACTAGTTTAAGCATGACAGGGGAATACCAAAAATCTGTTTCATGGCACTATGTATACTTACATGGGTGAGGGAAGCAGGGAGAAGATGGAATGGTTGTAAAAATACTCAAATGAAGTGTCTTACACCTTATATCTTCAGAAACCCGATTCTTACCTCCAACTGAAAAAGTGTTAATAGAAAACTTTGAATCACTAGACCTTAGACCATTGATCAAGCCAGTCTTTTTGCATGGAGTGTTTAGTGAGTTTGAAGTAAGTTTCACTGTAAAGACAGTGAAAGATAGTGGAAATTGTCTGTTCTCTCTGTGTCTGTCTTATTCTTGTTTTCTATTACCTATTTGTATTGTTTGCTTTACTTCATTCATCTGGAGACATGACTGAAATTCAGCCCTTCAGTTACTCAAAAAACCTTTTATCTGTTTGGTCAAGATGTTTACACAACTTGGTCTAAGATATAAATAGTTCGTATATCAGCCTGACACACTGTTACCTCTCCAGAAAAGCTTAGACAGCATAATCTTTGAAGAAAAAGTTTCAAAAAATACAGAGACTAATCCCTAGCAATATTCCCTGTCTGGATGCAAGCATGGTAGTGAATAAAGTCTTTTTTTTACAAAGTCTTTTTTATAATTAAGGCAATTTCCTGTTGAACAAATAATAGGGTTGTGCGAAACAGTGCTGTTCAAAAAGAGTATGTATCTCGAGAGGTGGACTATATTAATTTTTGCCTATTTCTCAGTTTTAAATATACAGTGGGTCATCATTGCCGTAAAAGTTATTTTTACCATGTGTAACAATGTTTCATTGGTTCAGAAAAAATGGTAACATAATTTTCTTTCTTGAAGCAAACAAAGTGTTAACTGTTGCTCTAGGTATTGATCTTCCTCAGTGACTGCACTTCAGTCCATCACCACAGAGCCATCTGTCATCTGGGGAAGCATAATTTTAAGCTTTTCTATCTGTTTTTAAAATTAATGTTCATAGGGAGTGTACTTGCACTCAAAATGTAAATAGAAGTTTTATCAGAGCTCTTAAATGTTTTACAGTGTCAATGTAACTGTATACTGTGAACCTGTAGTTCCAGGTATCAGCTTTTCTGTGTGAGGTCTTCTATTGAATAGAGATTTGGTTTAAGATAGACAGCAAGTATTTTGCATTGTCATATTATGTCCAAAATTCTAAAGTGTGTCTAAAATATTTGGACATTTTTATCATGGTGAAACAAATGTAGATATATCAAGTTGCTTGTCATTCATTTCCTAAACTGGCATTTGATTGGGTGACAATCTAGAAAGATATTACATGGTGAATTTTTTAATGTTAAAAAAATACAAATTATATATGATATAAAAAGATGTATCTAATGAATCTGAGAAGCTCTACACAAGATTTCCAATAAGTCTGATAGCAGTGTGAATGTACCAACTCACATACACTTCAGGCAATTGCACAAGTTAGTAAATAAAATTGTAAGGTGGTTTATGAGTGAACATTGAAAATGATGCTCTCTTGTGTAGAGAGCACTAGTGCATGTGAAACCCTATGTGCTTTTTACATAATGTGCCTCTCTAGTTAACATATAACATGAAGTGTCACAGATCTTTTAGAGCTTGATTCACTATGAAAGAAACACAACCATCTGTGGTGTGAAAGTTTATGACTCAATTGTCCACACCTTACAAAGTGATTCAGCAAAGACATATCTGGGCCGTGGAAACTTTTCTTCCCTCATTTCATTAGTTCTTTTTTTGAAAGAATAAACAGATCTTTGAAATGCAGTATGAATTTTAACTCTTGCATAGTAAGACAGTGTGTAGATTTAAACATGTGCTTTTAAATATTATAATTTTTATTGTTATTATTCCTTTTTTTTTTTTTTTTGCTTCACAAGACCATTTCCTGTTTATGAGTCATATTTTGAGTTTCAAAGAGGGATTAAAAAAATGTGAAAATGGCAAGTAATTTTCAAAGTGATGGGCGTATGGATAGATGAGATTAGACAGAAATGTGGGCAGACCTTTGAAGAAATATTGTTAGACAAAATGGGACTTCTGCAATTACTTCTAGTCCAGTTGTGACCCATTTTGTAGAGGTTAAGCAGTGCTATTTTTTTGCCTTATTTTTCCTGCAAGTGCAAATATAGTATGTAGAGCCTCCATTAGTATCCCATCCTCATCTCCTTATATAAACAGTGAGCTTGTGTCCAAAATCATTAGGTTTGATATTATGGATAGCAGTTCCTTCCCTTCCCTTCCCTTCCCTTCCCTTCCCTTCCCTTCCCTTCCCTTCCCTTCCCTTCCCTTCCCTTCCCTTCCCTTCCCTTCCCTTCCCTTCCCTTCCCTTCCCTTCCCTTCCCTTCCCTTCCCTTCCCTTCCCTTCTCTTCCCTTCCCTTCCCTTCCCTATTTCCTTCCCTTCCCTTCCCTTTTTCCTTTCCTTTCCTTTCCTTTCCTTTCCTTTCCTTTCCTTTCCTTTCCTTTCCTTTCCTTTCCTTTCCTTTCCTTTCCTTTCCTTTCCTTTCCTTTCCTTTCCTTCTTCTCCCTGTATTTATAAAATAAATACCTTCCCTTTGATAACAGGCCAGCCTAAGTCAGCTTTACTTCATATTTGTTAAAGGCAAAAAGCATTCATGTGGATAGGTCCAATAGAGCAACTGATACACAGTAACTGTAAGGATTTCTCAATTTGCCCTCTTTATTTAGTATTCTTGCTAAGCTTGGCTGTGAGAAGAGTTTTTCTTTAGGACTCCCTGCATTTTTTCCATCTTCTTTTTTTCTTTTCTGATTGGGGTGGATCCACACCTGACATTGTGAATATCTGAGTTTCAATAACTTTAAGTCCCACTTCAAGTCTTACTGAGTTCTAACACTTCCTGACAGATTGGGGCAACCCTGTTATATACTCTCTGGAGAACTGGTAAATCTTTTTGCTCTTCGTGCTAGCTGCCAAGTAGGAGCTGAATGCACATCTAACTTCACTTTGGAAATCACCTTGTTTCAGGAACATGCTATTTCTCTCATTTGATATTAAGTCTTTGCCAGAATACAACAGTTTCAAATGAGCCAATTTTCTGAGATAGAAGAGCAAGAAAAAGTCAATGGTATCCCTCTGGTTTTTTTTTTCTTCTTTTTTCTTTTTTTTTGGGTGTGTGTGTGTGTGTATGGGGTGTTTGGGTTTTTTGGTTGTTTTTGTTGTTGTTGTTGTTGTTGTTTTTTTAATCTTGGCATTCTGTTCATGGAGAGATCTTTATTGCCAACATGTCTGCTGCTTCTCCATCTCTCACCCTTCAGGTTTCTTAAAATAGCTAAGAACACAGAGTTTCTAAGCCTGAAAAACACACTAACTGGGAAAAAGGCTCTGTATGAAGTTAAAAAATATATATTTATACTGTAAGCCCTGCAGCCTGGCTTCCTGCCCACATTTGGGCATCTGTGCTGTCTCTGGATACTCCAACTGACACATGAATGCCAGATCCAAAGAGGAAGAACTAAAGGGCAATGCTGGTTCAATGCTAAGCCCATGAATGCAGTGTAGTATCTTTGAGAGGTGAGTTTTGCCAACATTTGAGTCTTTTCATTATCACAGGCCTCTGGAGGGTAGGGTTCAGTCTTTATTATCTGAAATTAAAACTTCTTTTATAATACATGCTGTCACTTCAAGCAGAATTAATTCATTCTTTTTTTCATGGATTATATTTTGAGGTGACCACATATTCAAATTCTAATCCAAAAGAAGACACCCAGGGCATGGCAAAAGACAGAGGATTTGATATATTACACTAAGATCCATGTTCTGGATCTGTTACACTAAGAGCTGGAGTTAGTACTGAACTCATGGAAGCAGACATAAGTTTCAGAAAAGAGCATAGCAGCTCCTCAGGTATAGGCACAGGAAGCAAATTCTCCTCTTAAGGAAGGGGATGGGTTCTGAGAAGGAAAAAATCAAATTGGATGAATGCTGGCTTATGAATGAAGAGGAAAGATAGGAGGAGAAATTCTTGATACATATGCTAAGCTGCAGAGAAATATAGGGAATTTGGAGGTTGAAAGTAGACTAGCTGAATTCAGGATTGAAAATGCTTGTTACTTCACTTCTCTGAACTAGTTCTGTCTTCTCTCTTTGAAATTTTAATATATTTCACAAAGGATTTTATTTATGATCAACAGAGACAAGTATTCAGCAAGAAGCAAAAAAGTTGTTCCCAGATGGATGAGTATGACTAAGCCTCATGATTGCCCAAACAGACATTCCTGAAGCCCTCAACAGCAAATTGCATTCTGTGAAGATTTCTACTGGAACTGCTTGCCCTTGGCCCATCCCTTACTACCTGAAAACACTTGGCAACAAAGGATTTTGGACTTCACTGGGTTTGCATGACACAGAACTATAAAAATATAAAGACTGTCAGCTCCAGAGATATTTTTATCTTCCCTGTGGGATTCAAGGGTATGCAAAGAGAAGTTAGCAGATTTATGGTACCAAGTTAGGAAACAATTCTGCACTGGCTGAAGAGCTTGTTGAACTTGTACAATGCAGAGGGTACAGGCTTGGTGGGTTATGCCATCTGCCTAGAAAAAAAAAGGCAAGGGAGAATTTTAACAGCTGTTTGTTGAGTCAGATACTCATCCCTGATTTTTTGTGCCACAGTGGCAGATTACTGCCAAAGAAATGCATCCCCTGTTGCTTAAAAGACCTGACCTGGATGTTATAGAGTTACACCTGCTGGAAATAAGCCTTATGATGTACCGCTCATAAGATGCCTGTGATTCTACTAGAGAAATGTCCTGAAATCAGCATGTTGAGTTCATCCTTGTTTCTCTTTGTAGCTAGTAGCGACACAGCAGAAGGCAGCAGGGATATATCCTAGCTAAATCTACAAGGAGATTAGGGCCTGAACATGCTGCTGCATATTATATTCAGGTTTTCCCTGAGTAGGCTGTTTTGTTGAGCATGACATCCTGCATGTGAGTCAGTCATATTCTGCATGAGTCATATGTTGAAGTGTGAAAGCAATGCTGCATCTCTGCCGTTGTTACCCGTTGCTCAGAGGCTGCCATACCACATAGTTCAAGCCAATTGAGCTCACCTTCCCAGTTTGAGCCAGCTCTCATCAGCTGCCTGAGCCTTTTAAATGTGCCCCAAGGTGTTGCCCAACATATAGCTAAACTGACTGCCATACATGTTTGTGTTTGAACTCAGAGTAATCAGTCTGTGAGTTAGAACCTCCAAGTGTTCTTCTGAAAGGATGGCAAAGTCTCCAAAAAACCATGGGCATCTTCAAATTTTATTTTTAAAAGGATAGTAATTTAAAGAGTCTTTTAAAATACACACATCTGTAGCACTAGGTAGCTGAAGTGTGTTTGTATTCCTCATACATCTCACATGGAAAGACTGCAACACTCGTGTGTGTTCAGTAAATTGCTTAAATGTCAGGTAAAGCAAGAATGGTTCACACTTTCAAAGTCTGAGAAACTCTGGTGCTGTCATAACCTGAAGGTCATTAGTCAAACAGGAAACATCCATTGTGGACTAAACAGACTGTCAGTTTATAGGTGAGTGTCAAGAAGTTACAGAATGTTTTTTTTTCTGCAGACATCAAGATGTTGCTTGCTGTGGTCATCACGTGGAGGCCTTAGTTATTTGTGACAGATATTTTCTTCCAGTTAGGTGGTAATTAATGCTTCTGGCTTAAATCTGCTTAACTAATACAAAGCAGAATACGATTACATTATACCTGTCATTTGTGAGTGTCCAGTGATCCTCCAACATTATGTGATTCATGAAGCTGAAAGAAATTATTTGCCTAAGAAAATATAACTTCATATTCTGCCTGCAGAACCCCTTAATTCCTGTTACACATGCCAGCATATTATGACTGCGAGCTGTCAAATTCAAATGACTAAAATTTTGTTTTTCTGTCTTTTCATGCTATGTTTGAGAAGAATAGGTTGGGAATAATTCCCTAGCTATATTTCTTCAACGGGTAAATTCAACTTTTGTGCTTTCTCTCTCTGTTTCTTTCTAAGTTTGTGTTTACATTAGTGCCTTTCTCTTTCCTTATGTTTCTCTAAGAGAAAAAAAAGGATGATTTTCCTCTCAGAAACCACTGTCCATTTTAAAGAACATAATCTGAGCTGACAGCAGACAGATTTGATGCAAAAATATTTTTTACTGTCTGATTTGATCAAAACATGGATTATTTAAAAGAAGGAGGAGGAAGAGGAAAGGTAAATAAGAAAAAAAGTGTCCTAAAACCTCATACCATTTCATGTGGTTAAATAACCTTGACACTTGAAAGTATTTTTGCCATCCTCCTTGAAACAGAAATTTGTTGACACAGTGTCCAATAAAACAGATACAGGACTAATGTTAACATACTGCAAATACTGCACCAAATAGTATCTATTGATCCCCTTGTTATTATGCTGGTTACTGAAATGCTGTATGTAAAGCAAAGGAAACCAGTTTCCAATTTAAGTCATTAATAGATTAGTTTTGAAATTTATGTTACATGTGTCCAACAAATCAAGAATAAAAGCATGTGAAAGGCTGTGTGGAACGTATTGAATTACTCATTCTTTCCACAGTAAAAGCCTTTAGCTAAAGATTGACCAAAGAATTTTAAATATCTCATTATATATATGTCATTGTTCAAAGTGTCCCTAAATGGGATTAAACAATAGTCACTCAAGAGTTTCCTGCAATGTCTATTCCCCCTCTTGCCTCCCCCCCGCCTTTCCCCTCCTCACCTTGACTTAAATTAAGGCTAATGATATGTTTCCAGTGTAAGGTAAAGGAAGGATTTTCCTTGAATGACTTTCCAACATTTTCAAATATAATTCATTCTAAGTACTTCTATCAAATGATTACTTACTTCATCTCATTGTCTTAGAGGATTTAACCTAAAACACACGTGTGATATGGACTTAAAGACCATGTTATAAACTGAAAAAAATGAAGTAATATTCACCTACAAATTTCTGTTTGTGCTCAGTATTAAAAATAATGCTAAGACTAATTTTTAAAGAAATTACTTTTAACTACTGTTTTTCCTTTAATGTGTCCTAGTTTGTCTTGGGTGATGATTCTTCAATAACAGGACAGCTGCCCTCGTGGGCTACAGGGGACAGGGAGGAAAGGGGACAGCAGAAGGCATAATGGAGAGAGAGTATTTTTTGTGTAAATGGCTACTTTTGAGCTCCAGCTCAATGACACCCCCACATTTTTAAACAAAGCCCTATTTAAAAAAAATATTTCCCTTTCCTAATCCTGTTGAAAACATATTTCCACAACCATAGGTATAGTAACACTAAATATCTTCATAATGTGGGAAAGAGCAAATAGTTTTGGGTTCTCACCAAAAAAAAAAAAAAAAAAAATCAGGATAATTAAGGTAGCGAACATATTGCACTGCTATATTGGTTCAGTCACCTGATCTGTCTCTCCAATCACTATTTGCACGATATACATGGTTTTGATGGGCTTGTGATAGACTGCTGTCTGAAATTCTTTAATCTGGGTCTCCTGTTTGGCAGTGCAGCAGACTTTGCTATTTTGGTTTTTGAAACGAAGCCATACTATGGGAGGATAAAAGATAGCTGTGACTCTGTACTGACTCATGAGTATGAAGGAAAGCCAGGTAACCTTAAAACCAACAATGGCCTTGCTGATGCTGCCACTGGTGCAGATGGACAGCAGACGTCATTCCACTAAAATCTGTGGCATTACATCTGTGTGGAAGTCGTGAGCCATGAGCTCATACAGGACTGAAGGATGGGAGGGCAGGACGGGACAACTGAGGGCAAAAGGACCTTCGCCCCATGGCCTTTCTACCTGGATCTATAGGCATTTCCTCCAGCTTTTTCTTCCCATGTGATTAAGAATGAAAACTGACTATCTGGCTTTCAGTGCGTGGGTTTGAAGGGGTGCATTGCTGAAGGTAGGTTGAATTTAGGAAGTCAGAGTTGCCAGTTGCCTAGTGCTTTCAGTTGTGAGGATTTCCCAGGTCTTTCCTTTGTACTGAATGCTGGTGAGGTTTTGGTTTGGTTTGGGGTTTTTTTTTTGTTTGGTTTGGTCATTTTTTGTTTTTTGGGGTTTTTTGTTGTTGTTGTTGGGGTTGGTTGGTTGGTTTGTTTGTTTCTTTGTTGTATTTTTATTTTTTTTCCATCCAGTACATTGCAAGAGTTTTAAAACTTTAATTTAGGTAAGTTTTTTTAGGAGATGAAGAATGACTCTATAGAAAAAAAGGGAAAGCAGAGTCTTCAAAGTTTATACAAATGTGATTAGAAAGAAAGATTTCTAAATCAGCTTGAATGAAAATTAACTAAATACTTCTTTCCTTACTTTGGTTTGAGTCTATGAGTTGTGGTTCTCTCCTGCTTATCTGTGTAAGATGTATAAAGAACATTGCTTCTTTTAAGGGTCACGATACAACTGAAATCCCTGAGGCAGATCCTCTTCTTCACTACTTACAGTGGATCTGTTTCTGATGCTCAGCTGAGGGTACAGCAACTTGAATATTGTTTTGATGGCAAAATTCATTTATGCATGTTCTCCTTTCCTGCTCTGTAGTTTGCTGCATTCTAGGTTGAACAAGACCAATTGCAAAGGTGCCTTGTGAAGTGGCTCTTTGACATAGCCTGGTTTTAATCCATGTTTGCCACCAAAGGAAAGACCTTATTGTCAAGGCCTGCTTCCTGCTCACATCAGAGAAGCCTGTAAGAAATCAAAGTAAGCTTTTTTTCTCACTTCTCTCTGTTAAATAGAAAAACAAAGAACTGTTGCAGCATTTTTTGACTGTTGTTACCAAACAAGAATTGAAGACTTTCAAAGGCTGTTACTATAAGACTGGGTTATTCAATGCTCCTTCACTCCTATACACTCCATGGAATTTCCTTGCATGTTACAAAGAAAAGTATTAGATCCTGGACAAACTAACACAGATTGTTATGAAAACAAAAACAATGGGGAAAAAAACCCAACACTCTGTATCCCCCAAATCAACTCTAAATAAAATTGCTGATTTTGTTTCATAGACATTATTTTCTAGCTGTGAATGAGTAGGGAAACTTCCTTGTGTTTTTGAAAGTGCCTGCAAAAATGGAAAGATTCACTGAGTTTGCAATGAATGTTTCTCAAAATTTGCATGAAAGTGTGTAATTTGCCACTTGTTAATCATTATTTTGCTTCTTAAATTATTTCAGTCAAGTAACAGCAGTGATAGTATGATGTGGTTTAGCTTTACATATTTGTTTTATACTGCAGTCAAGCACAGCAGCTCTCCTCTGGGACTGATCTCTATTCACTGCTGCCAGTGAAACTTGCTGAGGGCTTTTGTCCTGATCTGGTTCTTGTAGCTGAGGTGCTCTCATGCTTGGAGTTCTCTGCTGGATGGGAAGACAGCTGATCAGCATCTCACAGCTCAGGTCTGGGACTCCTTACCTTAAAGATTTCATAGAAGCTGGTCCTCAAAGGCTGCAGGGCAGCTAAGATTTACTTGTGTTCTGAATAACCCATCTTGAGTTCAAGATAATCTTTGCAGGATTAAGATCCTGAAATTTAAGTGACTAACTCATGCAGCATGGATGGCAAATAATTTATATAACCAGTCTGTAAACAACCTAAAGGCTGAAAGCTCTTGCTTCTGTCCTATGAATAAAGTAACAAATACAGAAGATTGGCTACAGTCTACAGGAAAAGATTCTCTAATCATAAACAAAATGGAAGCAAGAGAGGATGGGGTGTTGATTGAGAGAAACAAATTCTTTGTAAACAGTTTCATTTGCTCAAATATTTCTTTGTTTTAAGTGTCATTTAACTGCATGGCATTCAATGTGGATTTGAGCTCCATGGACAGTAAGCGTATCTGTGAAGAAATTGTAGGCCTAATGCTAAATTTATAGGAGCTTGTTTCCAACTAGATTGTAGCATACACATTCCTGAGGACCAAAGGTGAGTTAAAGGAAGATGTCATGCAGGAGGACACTGTAGAAAACAACCCATCAGCTACTACCCCACGTGACAAACCCCGAGGCAGCACCAGAGCCATTAACGCAAGTGCCTGGGGAGGTTGACAAGGAAAAAGATTCTGACACTGCAAAAATATCTGCCAGCAATTGGCATTTATGTCCTGTGATGGGCAACCGTCCTCCATGGGTATTAACTCCATCGATAGAAAAAGGAGGAAAAGGAGAGCACTAGCAGAGTTATCTTTTCCCATCTGAACTGGCGATTTTCACATTTATTTAGAATCAGGACCTGGAAATGCAAATATTTGCAATTTGTATTTACAAAATAAAGCAAATATCAAAATATACATCAGAAAAATATTATGGGATATTTATTTTTATAGGTATAGCATATTGAATGAAAAAAACAATTTAAATGGTATTTTTTGCAGATCCCAGGCTTCAAAGAGCATATAAGACCTGACCGTGTGCTGGCACTAGTTGCTAATTTCTAGGGTGAGCATTATTCTTATTTTAACAGAGTGTTTTGTTGTCATACACAATTTTTCTGATTTCAGTCAGATCAATAATTGGAACATCGGAAAAAACACAGTAGTAAGTAGGAACTAAATCTGGCAGTTCCTGTGCAGACATAACAGGTATTTTAGAAACAGGCAGGAATAGAAAAAAATTCCATTTTGAGAAGTGGCATTTCAGCAGAGATACTGCAAACGACTGACACTTGGATATTGCCCAGTATTCTGAATGTGGCATGCAACATGAATGGCAAATAATCTATATAACCAGTCTGTGAACAATCTAAAGGTTGAAAGCCGTTGCTTCTCTTGTAGGGAACACCTCAAACCCAATGGAAATCTAATCACCTGGCAGTTTGAAAACTGCAAACTTTTTTCTGAGTTAATTAGCTATTTGAGATCTTGGTCCAGCACTTCATTACAATAGCACAAGTTTTTCTACTGCTACTGAATCAGGCCCTATGAACTCACTGAAGGATACAACTGGATGTTAGTTGTGTTTTCTGATGTGCAAATGAAAGACTAGTCTAGTAGGTCAACCCCCTACAGAATATGGTTGAGCACGTACTCTCATAAGCTTGTTTTGTTAATATTATTTATGAAAACCAGCAAAAATAGCTGTAAATATCCTTTGAGCCAATCTGCATTTTATATGTGAACTCAGATACAAATGCCTCTGCAGAAACAACATTTGTCCAGCTCTCGTCATCCCAGCAAGATATGGCCTGAAGAAAAGGAACATGCAGTAGTCATCCTCTCTTGAGCCAGTGTCCTCTTGGTACCTTACATTTTGAAAATGACCCCCCTCCACTCCAAACTACTTTTCTTATTTGTTGCTCTTGTGACACTGAAATTGCTCCCTTCTCATTGTGGCTGCAATTATCATTATGGCTGAACCACCGGTTCTGGAAGTAACAGTCCAGCCCTTGAGAATAGAAGGCTATAGCCTCCAGCATGTTGTTCCACTCCACTGGCGTCTTAACTAGACAGCGTTAGTTTTAGCATAAAATTCATATTCTTAACCTTATGGAAGAGTGAGGCACGGTCTGTTCTCTTTTTTCTTTTACCGAAAACATCAAGCAGCCCAACACAAAGTCCATGAGATTAAAGAGTGTTTTTCTGTCATTTTTTTTTGCCTCTGCATCCATGTCATTTACCTGTACCCCATGAAGGGTGTGGTTCACTCTGTAACAGCAAGAGGTAGTGAGAGAATAAGCCTATCCTGAGAATAAACTGAATAATTTATTATTTAAATGACATTTTTGGAGGTAAAACAATGAATCCAGTACAGACCCCTTCTGAGTTTTAAATATCGTTTCTTCGAAGGCATAAATTTGCTTTGCAAAGGTTTCTTGATCTACTGTAGACAGTATTCCTACTTATGCTACATGGTGACAAAACCTAAAGAGGGAGTCAGATGTGTGCTCTACAGTACTTGAGAATTTAAGTTAAATCTGTAATTTTTCCCCCTGCATTTCCTCAGAGAAATTAGCTATTCTATTCACTGCATAAATTTTCAGGTTTTGCTAGCACGACACTCAGGGTGTTGAATTTTTTATGACAAAAATGCTGTAATAATTGTTGAACAGATGTAAGTGTTGGAGAGTGGGCTCTGGCAGACCTCATGAAACCTCTATTAGCAATTTAACCCTATCGTTACTTGAATGAAATGAAACCTGAAAAGAACAGAGTTTTGAAATGTTTCTTTCAGGCATGCACAAAGGTTCCCGAGGGGGGTAAATGACCTTTAATTAGACATATTCCTAATGAAATCAGAGCTTAAAAAAACATATTAATCAGAACCAACTCCATAATACAGCACTATTAGGATTTTTGGATTGTGATACCTGTAGCTAAGAATAATTCTGGATGGAGATATCCAGATTTGCACTGCCTGAAATGTTAGTAAGGCCTAATCCTCCAGTTTTAGGACAGTCTCTGTAATACACCTCCCCTTCACTGCAGCTGAATTAGCAAATGATGGCAAAACAAAAACTTCATGTCCAAGATACCAGAGGATCTTTAAGTTTTCCATGCCTGCTATATTAAGTAAATAGCTTTTGAAACTTGCAAAGAAACATTTAGCAGGAAAAAAACCCAAACCAAAACAAAAAAGAACCATTTATGTAAACACCTTTGATTTGCTGCCTGAAAAGAGAAATGTCATTAAGGATTTCCCAGAAACTTTGTTGAAGATTCTTCTAAATCAAAGAAGGGAATTAAAAGAAAATGGCAGCCCATCAGCAGTGTAGTCACAGAGCTTGTTGTTACTCTCGAGTAACTAAAGGAGCTGCCTGTGGTACCTACACTATAGATAGATATGTCAGAATAAGGTGATTTTTTTGTAGCTTTGTACCTGAAGCAGAGATTTTGTGTATTTCTGTGTAGAAATACAAACAAGCACAGACATACGCTGATAAAGGCATCCACATAATCACACCTATTCCTAAAAATCTGCATGCATTTAAAGATAATATTGGTAAAGAAATCTTATCATGAAATAACAACTTATGTTTGATAAAAGACAGTAGCTAATAAACTACTGCTTATGGAATTCTAAGACCAAATTGTCTGTGTGCTTGGTGGAGACAGAAAGATACATACAACTGCACCACATTCACAGTACATGCATAAAACAAATTATCTCAGAAGTATAGGATTGTTTAGAGATAATTTGTTACATGCATGTAATCTGATTTTTCAAGTGAGTGGATAGGTTTGCAGTGGTGAATCCCACTCTGCTATTGCAATTCCAATTAGAAAAGAAGCTTAAAAAAAAAAAAAGAAAAAAAGAAAAAAGAAAAAAGGAAAAAAAGAAAAAATCTATTAGGATCTAGAGCACAGGCAAAGACGCAGAAGCCCCTATCCTGGGTGATGTTATCTATCTCAGGAATTAAGTTACTTTTCTCATTTTTTGCTTGAATGTACAAAAGGCCAACACATGTTTTGGATTTTTTGTGAGTGTGTGTTAATATATATATAAAATCTAAGTGTGTGCCTGCTCCATCTGCTTTTGTTTTACATGCTCCTGTGGTGCTTAGTGAGGCATAGGGAACTTTAGTGCAGTGGCTTAGAAGTTTTGTGGATGAAAACAATCAAATTATATTCTGGCTCTAATTTATGGCACACACAGTAGTGTGCATCTATAGGGCAAGTTATTTAAAAAAAAAAAAAATTAAAAAAGCAACACACATTTGTCAAAATCTATGTAGGTATTCAATGTTCTAGCTGCTCTTCTCTGGAAAGGTGTTGTTTTTGAAACAAAACATGTTTGAACACCTGGCTGTTTCTTTATACACATTTACACATTCAGTTATGTTAGTGGGTACAAGTAGAGGTTTTTTCTGTGCCCCAACAGTTTCAGGAACACACTCAAACATTTGTATGTGGACTGCTTCAGAGATGTACTTTAACAGCCCTTCCCTGTGTGCAGCTTATTTGTAACCTGAGACTTTTTTGGCTTTTTTCTACTGTTCTTTCCAGTTCTGTGTTTTTGCAGCCTTATAGGTAAAACAGTCTTAAACAGGAAGCAAAGTCCAGTAGAAGTGCAGAAGAAAGTAAGAGAATAATCTAGAGAAAATGTCACCAATGGATTTGATTATGTTTTCAACTTATCTGCTGCCTATTACCTATATAGATATATCAACTCAAGATTTTGTTTTGAGTGATTTATTGAAGAAATACAGTTCTCATGCCCAGAACACAGTATTTCTAGTTACACTTTCATTTCATAATTAATGAAACAATTATTGTACTTTGCAAGGTGCTCAGAGTTGAAATGGAGACCTATTGAAGGGTGTCACTCTGTAAATCTGATGTGATTATGTCATGATTTGTGAAAGAACACATGCAAAACTTGTTCCACAGCTGAATTCCCGCTCTCCCAAAACAAAACCTAAACCCCAAAGTGTGACTTCTGACACTGCAAGATATTTTGTGGCTATTGCAAATTTGGATGATGAGAACTTAGAATGGGCTCATTTAGTTTGCTATTAACTTGTCGGTCAGTATTGAAAACTTGTCTTATTTATCCAAGCTTCGAAGATGCTCCTTATTTCACCTAGACTCCTAGAGAAACCCTTTATATGTATTGAAGCTATTTACATTACTTTTTTTTTAACAGGAATAATACTTAGGAAATCATGAGATGTCTAAAGCTGCCTAGCTAAAAAGAAGTTGGATACCTGAAGAATGGACTTGCAAATTTGAATTCATTACTTCTCAATGGCATTTTCCTTCCTCTGATTTCCAGTCCCAGACATAATTTAATAACCTGGTAGAAGCGCAATGAGCATGCAGCTAAGAATACACCATGTCACTTGCATGGACATTCCATACAAAAAAAAAAAAAAAGTCTTCAGTAACTATCCTGTAAAACGGGCAGCAGGGAGTATTGCCCTTCAGAAGCCTATATAAAAATGTTTTTACTACTTAGTACTTCACTAGAAGAATTAGCAGAAGTTAACTTTACAGATACATTGTAATTACTCTTGTTGTCAATAATAGAACATATAAAGAATGTATACTGACAGGAAAAAGGTATAAAAAGTAATTAAATTGATTTTTGTTTTCTGTATTAAGATCACAGTTAGAAACTGAAGGCTAGAAGGAATCTGGTGAGCAAATGTACCTGATTTTGTGTCAGGGGCTGCATAAAGGTATTAGAAGACAGATACTGCTATATGAGCTTATGATGTGAACAGATGAGCAATGACTGGGTTTTGCTTAAACAATGCTGATAATCAAGTGCAAAGCCAAAATACTAGTCCATGCTTCTGAAAAACTTCCAGGTCACTTCTGTTCCTTCAAGTACTGTTCTGCACTTTGACACCTGGATGCTGAAGCAGCTTGCCTATGCCGGGTCTGTACTCTGAATGGGCAGCACACTCTCCTAAGGAAAGCCAAAGGAAATGTGCTACAAGAATAGGGAGAAATTAATGAGCTTTTCACCAGTGACACTGAAACCTGAACACTTGTAAAGCATGAGAGAGGACTGCATCTATGTGTTGACCATCGGGTGCACTCAGTAGCAAAATTCAGTATCTTATACACTCACAAGGTGGAAACCAAATTGAAACAGACCTTTTCCTTTTCTGAAAATTGTGTATGCACCTTGCTGGAGGACCAAAGGAAGGCAAATACAGCATAACATGTTCCTGAGACCAGGTCATTAGAAAGCTGTAGATTAGAAACTGTAAAAATGTAAAAAGTCCTAAGGAAATGGCACTTAAGTTAATGAAAACTAGAAGACTTTTTTCATAAGTCAGAGAATTAATCTCAGAAAAAGTTCAAACTTCATTTTAATCATGTCATCTGCTCATAAAGGTTGACTGAGTGGTTAATGAAGAATATATTCCCAGAATTTCAGCTGTAATTCAGTCCACTCTAACTGGAAAGTGATCTAGGCTTTGAAAAAGTGTAGTTACTGATTTTCAGTGTTTATCCTTGTGCTATGGGAACCTAATCAGAGTAGAATTATCACATGTAAAATCCAAAGGGGAGAGGGAGGAAATTTGAAAAACCAATCCCACACCTCAAATAACATTGCTAGTGAAGTTATTGTGTTAAACATATACACTATAGAAGCATAGCATGGGGAAGATCTCAAAATCAAGGTCTTTTTTCCTGACACTTTTGCCTCAGTACTCAGGTATGAGACCTACTGTCAAACACAGCATTTGAATTGTTTTTTGTACTGGTGTGGTCAAAGCCAAATATTTGTACTGACATTGGAGTGTAAGATTCACTGATTTTTGCTGTGTGAGTCTAGGTTTCACCTATTTCTTATTCTCACTTGTGGTGAGTTTGCAGCTCTTTTGTTTTCCATGAGATGATGGTTTGGTTAATTTTGATCTTGAAGTCTATTCTTTCATCACTGTTTCTTCTCAGTCATGCACTGGCTTTTCCTTTGGACAAAATACCTTAGTTGATAGGGGCTCAAGAGCAAAAAATAAGCTAATTTTTCTTCAGTGTATGTGAATCATGGCTTTTCTAAGCTCAGTGTAAATCTGGGGCCAGTGGTACGATGTGTAAAGCTCTCGTACCATTGGAGCGTGTTTGCATTATAAGTTTATATTGCTGTAGTTACAACAGCGTAACTTCACTGGTGCAGGAGTCAGTGTAATTAACACTGGGAGCACAACAGCCCTATTGCTTTTATTCATAATGAAGACTAAAGATGGTGCTTTCAGAAGTGCTGAAGTGACTTACAAGCGCGACTTTCGTTGTATCACAGGTCATAGATTCATTAATCACTCTTAAACCATGCCTGCACAAGGAGATTTTATCCCCACCAGCCAGGGTACTGTAGTCATGGCTATATTTGTAGTACAGAAGTAGATCCATGATTTCAGATAAGAAACTCTATCAGAAGTTATTTTTATGGGACTTATCTGAAGAACATATGCATCCATACTGCAGCAGTTCCACCTCTTGAACTTAAACAGCACAACCCTCTGAGGGAACAAGTGCGAGTGGATTTTGTCAATCCTGTACCTTAACAGTGTTGTTTCTTTTGCTACACAGTCAGGTTTTTAGATCTGGTCGCATTTTGCTGGTGTTTTTTTCAGAGGCATAAGGGATGAAACTATAACTGGTGTCACAGTTTACTGGTTTTCTCTACAGATTAACATTAGGTTGGCCAGCGCTGTCCTCAACAGCAAATGTAATTTGAATTACAGGGAAGCCATATCAGTTTTCAAGGAAAGGGAGAATTTTTGCAAGACCATTTTATTTCTACAGGTTACTGTATTTCTGCTAGCACTGCTAGAAAAGAAAGATTGCCATGTGTGTGTGTTTAATACAAAAAGTAGATTTGTTGATATAACTGCTATTTACACTGTTTATATTCAAATATCCTTTAAAAAAATAGTATCATCAAAATTTACGAAGAGTAAGAGTGTGCAAATCAGAACACTTATCTTCTTTTTATAGACTAAAATCAAATTATTCCTCATATTTTTCTCAGTTACAGAATATTAGATTGCAGTGTCTGTAAGTTACTTGCTTTTTTGAGAAAGGTATATTCTGAAACCAAAATTGAATACCACATGAAGACTTTTTAACATTTAAAAAAATTCTCAGTACTTATTTGTCCTTCTGCATCATCCTAGTATTCCTAACCCTATCCATAGCACTGGAGAGAAACTCACATCACAGTCAGATTCTTAATTAATTACCTCATATGCTGCTATCTTAAAAATACAGGTCGAAAAACGGTATGTTAACCTTTTAATTTTTTTTTAACCTAATAAAATAACCAACTTGTTTTGTGACCTGTAATTCTGAATCTGATTGAGTTTTCAATATACTGTAATTCACAGATTTTCTCCCCTCTAGCACTAGGTTTGTATCTGTCACATGGTTTTCAGTGTTCCTAATGAGCTGTTAACAAGCTGTCAATTACCTATGCAAATGAGGCAAGCAGAAATAGAGGGGTTGCTGTACCTAGAGTTAAAGTGTGCTACTTTGGATTATTATGAAATAAATCATTTCAGTTTTAATAGCTGTCTGTGCCCATGTGGCTTGTGTCATGTAGGCACTTTTTCATTATATTATTTACCTAGCAATAAAATGCTGCAGGGGACTTTGGGGGTGATTAAAAAGTTGAGGGGGAGGGGAGCTCACACAAACTTCATTCTTTCCTGGTTTGCACCTTCTGCTCTTCTTGGGTCAGGTCTACAAGGCTACAAGCTGTTAGGTGCCCCCAGCCCCGTTGAAATTAATGACAATTCAGGAGTTTAGGCCTGATAATGCTACAGTCTTTAATGAACAGACTTGGTGAGGTATGTAACAGAGCTTCACGAGAACATGAAGTTAAAGAGAGGGTCAGGCATTGAAATCTTGAATTTTGGAGGCAAGGATGCATTTTATATATCCATTCTCAGCCTCCTAAGAGCTTTATGCAGAAAATCCTGGCAGGAAAAAGCCTGCAGTTTTATCTGTGTTATCCTGTAAGGAATTTTTTCCCTTTTGCTAAAGTCAATGAAATTTCACCTTTAAACTCTCTTTCCCTTTGCTTTAGCTTGCAGTTGATGCTTACTGTAAAACATTTTGTGATACTTTGTATGAAGAATGTTATATAAAATGCAATTGCATTGTATTTATGACTGGCACTATAATAACGGTCTATCAGTGTTTCCATTATAAGCCCCTGTTATCGAGGGCTTTAAAACTTACCCATAAAAATTCACTCTGGACTGCAGCACAGTCTACAAAGTATAAACAAATCCCTTTGGCTATTTTTGAGTTAGAGTAATTGAAATCAAGAATAGAAATTAGAATTTCAGATGTTTTCTCTCATTTTGAAATTCTTATTCATGTGTGTATATATATATATGTATATTTACGTTTTAAAAGATAGGTCAGAAACATTGTTGCCATTATTTAAGAGTGAGTTTTCACAAAACATCTAAAAATATTGATGGATTGCATCATTTTGCTCCAGCCCATGCCCAATCAAAGATGTTTGTTAAATCTTCTGGCAGGATCAGGCCTAAACCCCTGAATTGTCATTAATTTGAAGAGGGCTGGGGGCACCTGACAGCTTGTAACCTTGTAGCCCCAACTCAAGAATAACAGAAGGTGCAAACCAGGAAAGAATGAAGTTGCTTGTGTGAATTCCCCTCCCCCTCAACTTTTTAATCACCCCCAAAATCTCCTGCAGCATTTTATTGCTGGGTAAATTTGCACACTCAGCTAACTCAACTGAAAGGTCACTGGCATATGTACTTTTCTTCTGTCCTTATGTCCAATATGTTTAAAGTTCAGGGACCTGAAACTGTGCACTGGAGCCAGGAAGCCTGGAGTAAAGCACAGGGAAGGGTTCTGATAGGAAGCCAGAAAGAGAAGAATTTGTGAGATATAATGACATGCAACTCAGTAAACAGTAATGAATTAAATAAAAATCAAGAATGCCTTTTCAAATGGGAGAAACTCCAAAGAAACAGTCTGTGGGGGAATTAGTAGACTAAATCTTCACTGATCAATACTGATGGAAGCTTTCTGGTCAAAATGTCAGTACTAACTTTATTTTCTGCTGGTATGTACAACAATCCTTTTGTTCCATCTGCAAACACTAGGGGGTAAATTTTTAGTGTGATGCTTAGGGATTTAGCTGTAGGACTCCCATTAACGATAATGGGAATCATGTAGCTTGAGCACTCTGCATCGTGCTGAATATTTACCCCTCAGTTCAGAGCACTCTCTCGTTGAATTTTTAATTATATTTACAGATAAATTCCATAACCAAATATCATCAACTCTCAAGCAGATTGTTTTATTAAAAGGTGCAGATTTCCAACTTCATTTTCTGCTGCAACCTACAGTGATTGGTTTAGCAGCTGAGTAATTTTTTTTAAGTGTCTATTTAATAATGTTTGATTTGTCAGCTTCAGAGCATTTGGGAGACAATAAATATTATAAAGCATTCCACCCTGCATGCATGTGCCAGAGAAATGCAAAATGTGAATATTCTATCTTGTACCAAGCTTTCAAAAGGTGTGTCATGATGCAGTGTCTCTACAAATTCAGAAATACTATTTCCGCATAAATCTGTGGTAAAACCCACTAATAGTATGCAAACATTCAGCCCTAATATGACATAGAGGGTTAAGTTTTATTTGCATTTGTGGAGATAGATGATAGGAGTAAGAAAAGTTATATTTGGCCAAGGCCAAAGGGGTTATTGTAGAAAGGATGTTAGACTTCAAGAATCCCTTGCTTTTGTGCTGTATAGCCTATACTCACACCAAAATCTAACACCAGGATAAGCAGTATAAAAGGGATGGCATGCATACTGATTACCTAGATGCTCCCTGAGGCACCCTGCCAGTTGCTTTTGCAACTCTCAGTTCTTGAAGTAGCAACAACCAGCTCTATTATGACTCTGTTGAAGTGACCTCTGAGGTAAGAGTGATTCTGCTGGCTTAGTTGTTTGGCTGGCTGGGACAGCAGAGATGCTCTTTGTTTTAAGGTATGGGTGAGATTAGTCTGTCTTCCCAGGCTTTTCACAAAGGAGACTTAAAGGCTGCTCAGCAAGTCATGAAGGGTTGGGATGTAGCTTTTTTTCTGGTGCAGCTATCCTAGGGGCCTGAATGCCAATCCTCAGCTGCTGTCAGCAGAGGTGTTATGAATAAGAATGAAAATTGTTACAGCTTTTTAGTGCCACTCATGACTGATATATTTCACACATCACTTTGGCTTGTGCCAAAGGACTGGACTGACAGAGCAATCCTGAGATCAAAAAAGCACAGACATTTTGACTGAGCCATGTTGTGTCCCTTCCAGTTTCTTCCTAGATGATGATTAGCTGTCCTGAGTTGAAATAGCCATAAAAGCTTGACTGCATAGGAAGCTGCCTTTGAAGATATTTTGGTACTCTGTAAATGGACCCAAGAAATCTATAAACATAAAGTTTCTGCATCAATCAATGTACAAGAACTTCCCTCATGTGAAAGTGCATGCCTTGGATCATTTCAGAAGTGTGATGTTTTCTCTGAAGGGGATAACTGTGTTCAAACACCTGACTTGAGAGCAGAGACAGACTGTTTATACTTAATCCATTCATTTCATACTACAACCATCAAAGTTCAGATAAAACAGTTGCTGCTTTCTTACTCTTTCCATTCACCTGCCAGTGTGTGAAGCAGTGATGCAGTGGCTCCATGGGCCCCTTGAGTTGGCATTTGCAGCCTCACAGTTCCCTCCCCACCAGAGCAGGACTGGTAGGGTGTCCATCTGACTTTGGTAGAACATTACTGAATACCAATCTCCATTCAGGGCAACAGTTTTGAATCAGGATCGATTCCCTCTCAAACTCAGTGGAAATTCCCATTATAGTTGACAGCCTGAGATCAAACCAGAATATATTTTGGAAAAAAGAAAAATGAATAATGATCAGTCACTTTTCCCAATGCTGATGATTGACAGTGCAAGACAATGGGAGAGCCTCCACAATATTTTCCCCAAGAAAACTTATTTTTTATATGCTAATTCATATCTGAATATATACCCTAATCGTATCATTTATGTCTCAGCCCTCAGTAATCATCAGCCCATCTCTAATGATTCTTTTGTTCAGAAAAGGTAAACTCCTCTCACTTTTCAGGAGCAGATTACAAAAAAGGAATTTTATGGTATATATTACACTCACAAAGCACTTTTCTCCATCTTGCAATCACTTAAAAAAGAAAAGAAAAAAAAAAAAGAAAAAAAAGAAAAGAACTTTCTTCTTATCTCATCTTCCTTCCTGCATGAATGTCTGAGATAATCAATGAAGTTCCTGTGTAGAGAATAAATTGAGCTCGAATGGCTCCTCTTAAACTGTACAATCAAAGAAAGAGGAAGTTTTTTGCTGATGATTTTGATATTCAGTTTAAGTTTCTTCACCAGGCTGTCAGCTCAGTGAAAGTGAGGTCAATCTGACCACACTCTTCCTAAAGGATCCTCTCCTGAACCATCTACTTGAGTATACATCTCCTGACAAATCAATGGCAGAATTGAGAGGTATGTACTTTGCCCAGAAACCTGGGGGCTGATTGTCCTTTGCTGTGCATCTTATGTAGCCGTTTCTGTCAGTGCAGAGTGGCCATAAGACAGTGCCTGATAACAATACTAATGTTTAGCATCTGCATCCCACTGATGTAAATGCCTGCCTGAAGATGCAGGATAATGGAGATGCAGACCACTGTCCTACAATGAGAAGAGATTCAGATCATGGCAAGTGTGGGAGCATATGGGCATGCACACCCATACACACACAAAGATGTGAAAGGGTGATAAATGAGTGACAATCTTACACTAAGATTCTAGAGTCTCTGATTCAGAAGTCTGAGTTTTTTACAGGACAGATTCTAGGAAGGAAAGCACTAAGAAAAATATGGGAACTCACAGAAAGCAAGAAACCTATCCTTCCCTCTTTAAGTATAATTTTCTATTTTTTGGCCAGGAGTATTTTTTGAGAGCTGTGGGGTAGGGGCTGTCTCACTTCCTGTGAAGTTATAAGATGGAAGGGTTTGTGTGCAAGAATAACAACTGTAAGTGAACAAACATGACTGAAAACCCCCAAACATTCTCTTGCTAAATTATCCACATCCAACCAAATTTCTCAGGAGAGAACAACAGTAGTGTCAACCAATTTAGATCTGTCTTTACAGTAACTGTCCTCAGACAGATATCAATATGGGACTTTTCTTGTCGGGATGAGAAGGGAGTTGTAGAGGGAGAAGAAAGCTCAAGGGCAAATCTGAAGTGCTGCAGATTTGGTTAGCTTGAGAGTGTTCCTTGAAATTTGTAAAAAAAAAAATAACTAGCATTGCTGAATCTGTGCCTTGCACTTGGGCCTGGAAGGCTGCACTGGTGAACCAGATTCATCTGTTTGTGGACAAACCTTTGTCCCTGATTCTCCCCCTTTCCTCCCACAAGTTCTCTTCTGAGCTTGTTTGCATCCTGATGCAAAATGAAGTGGTATGTATGAGAATCAGGGTATTACATCCTGGGTGATATCCATTATGTTGCTCTCTATTAGCCCTTAGTTCTTGGGAGTGCATTACTACATTATTTCTTTTGTGCCAACGCTATTCCATCAAGGCCAGTGCTGGCTTACTCAGTTGTATCAATGATTTCTTCTAAAGCTGCTTAGACAATATATTGTAATATATATTGTGCTATGTGATTTTTAAATCAGCCTTGCAAATGTATTTTACAAATTTTGCAGCTCTTCAGACAAATCCTATTGTCCATCATTTCTAATGATGATTGCTGATTAGTAGAAAAATAGAGAGATGATTTTTATACATGTAAAAAAGATCACCTGAGTGAACACAATTCTTTAGGAAGCTCAGGAATGAGATTTTTTGCTTTGACCCATATTGTAGAAAGCTTTTCAGTTGCATTGTAAAAGAAGAAAAAAATACATTAAATAATTTTGAAATTTTATATGCTACAATAAAAAAGTCAAAAAGCTAAATGTGAACTGAAACATATTTTCACTTAATCTGAACTGCAATTGTATTGAGATTTTTCAGCTGAATAAATGAAATTAAGTTTGTTCCTTCAGCTTTAATAGCTTTAAAATGGTGCTACCTTTCTGTTTTGTGAATGAAATTTTAGACAGATAAGATCACATTTCTATCCCACAAATGTTTCAATATTTAAAAATAATATTGATATTTAGGAGCATTTGAAAGCTTTTATAAAAAACAAGCAAACAAGTAATTTCTTACCATACTTGTGTTCTTCCCAGGAAAAGCTGTCATTGCTGCAGAGCTTTTAATCTTCCCTTGTATCCCATAGTGACAGGGAATGATGCTAATGTACAGTTGTTTCACTTAGCAGTGTACACTGTGCAGTCAAACTTTCTGTGAATGGCGAGTGATATTCATTAACCTAAAACTTCTTAAGCCAAGTATGGGGGACAACCCAATCAGAATGTGAATGTAGCCAACCTGTCACTTGCAAACAGAGAGGCTGTTGTGTTACTCAACAGAACTTGGTGCTCTCCTTGCACCATTTACAGCTGCCTGGTGGTTGGTCTGGTTTGTAGGGGGTAACCTGGAGCATATCCTCTGGTAGATGTGCAAGGTGTTAGCACATTATACATTCCTACAGAGAAAACTCCATGGGGCAGGAGTTTTCTCTGTCCCAGCTGAGGCTTCCTTCTCTGTGTGCATGAGCACTGCAAGGGGCAGGTGTAGGAGAGGTTTTGAGTGGCCACATTAAACAAGGCTGAACTGAGGATGTGCAGGACTCAGGTATGATTCCCTGTTGCCAGCCATGCTCCACCCCTCAAGCCTGAGTGGGTGAAGTTTAGAAAGGTCCTTGAAGTCAAAGATTCCTCAGCTCTCACTGTGACCACTCAGCCAGTCCAGGATTTGTGTTTGTGTTGGGCATCCTTTCCTACTCAAAAGCAGCACTAACTTGCCTTCTCATACTAAATTTTCACAAAATTGCATTGTATACAGCCCAAAAGATTGCTGCATGTTTGAGTGATTAAGTTTAAGACTAGAAGTGTATGGAAGACAAAAGTGAAAATAGGAGCTGAATGAGAGAGGACTGATGCTGGTAGGGACAGGTGAAGAGCTGGAAGGATGCAGGATGTTTATCAGAAAGACTGAGCTGAAAGGCATGTAAATCCTGTTAACAGCTTGAAAACAGGTATCCACATTAAAGGAAGTGGAAAAAAAGTCAATTAGTGGCAGAAGGCATTAGCTGAAGGTGTCAGCTGGTCAACGGTGACTAATTTGATATAGTCTAATCACATAGTTTGGCTATTTGATTACCAAATTGAGATCCAAACACTGGCCCTTCCTGGGCAATCACTTTAGAAAGGAGGGTAGCTGGAACAGTCATGAGATTTGATCTATTCTTTAATTGAAATTAGCTTTAAATAGCTGTAACCCGTGATGGAAAACCCAAGGCACAAGTAGTTGCTGAGACATGGTGTGAAACATAGCTATTTGAGGAAGCTGAGGATGCATAAACAAGGACTGAGGAGTGGGCCGACCGGTGAATGTACACAGGGGGGTTCACAAACCTGTGCACCAAGAGGGAGCTTGTAGAGACACTTCTCTATCTCCTCTTAGCCTAATGTGCTCCCCGTTTAGAGTTGCTTGTGATAGGATGAAATTGGTCAATACCAGGAACCAGCTGACTTGTCAGTGATTAGCTGGTGGAAATAAACTAACAAACATCTGAAGATTTAAAGTACCTTGTACACATTTATAAAAGCCTGGGAAGTCTCTCTAGCACTATCTGGCATTAACAGGAATGGATTATTAGAGGAAAAACAGAGGAAACGGGAGATTTGTAAAGTGATTTTTTTTTCCTGACAGTTGTTTAGCTATTTCCTGAATCAGAGGATGTAACCAGACTTAATCAGATATCCTCAATGAATTTCTTTTATCTTTTCAAACCTATTAGTATTTTTTGCCTCTTGTAATCATTTTACAGCCCAAAATTTGCACTATTATGGGCTCTGTGGAAAAAACAGCTTCCTCTGTTGTAAATGTGGTGCTTGCTTATTTCATCAGGTGCCCCTTCCCCCTGATCCTGTGAGGAGTAAGCAATGCCAATGTGCTTCCTGGGCTGTTTGTGACAGAGATGTGTAAGGTCACATCCTCATGAATTATCTATTTAACTGACTAAAAAGTGTGAATTTCTCACATCTCCTTTGTCCTCAGCCATGCTGCTCTTTCCTCTTACTTTTTTCTAGCTTTTTTTCATATATGATGACTGGGTCCAGGAATATTGTTCAAGATTTTCCTCCCTCTGCCTCATTTGCCCATCTAGTCATCATCTGTATACATGCTGTGGGAAGAGGAAGGACATCTAGGGGCTCTGGCAGGTTGGCCATTGCATTCCTGAAAGTATTTTACCCACTCTGGAGCTTACCTCAAGGCTGGACACAAAAGCTCTGCCCATAACATAGTCAATATTTCTAGTGCCTGTAATCCATTAAGTGCAACCAGAAAGTACAGCAAGTACAGTTTGTGTCTACTTTAAAGGACCTATTTGATGTTACACTGTGTCTGTAATCACACAGTTCATAATACAACAAGAAGTTACACATCATTGTGCAGAGAAACAGCCTCTCTAAGATACTTAGTATCTGCTAATTTTTTTTAAATCACTGATGTGAAAGGTGGGCAAAGGAGCAGAGAGGTGAGAAAGTTTCCATTCCTTATTGCTAGCACATATAGGAAGTGCAGACAGTGCTGAGCTGATAGTTTAGAGAAACAAAAAATAACTTCCCAAGTGTCTTCACATATAAGGGAGCTGCTCCAATTTGCACTAGAGCTGAAATAATAATCTAAGGTTTTATTCAGTGCAGGTAGGGACGAGTGTCATCTGGGAACAAGAGAACAAGTGAAAAAGTATCCTAGGCAACTTGTGCAAAAAATTTCTTTTTTTAGGTCGGTCTGGGGTTCATCAGGATTGGACCTTAGCATCAGCAACCTCCAGCAGACTGCAATGGCTCTGCCTTTAATACACTTCCACCCCTGTGTGTTATACAGCCATAATACTGAACACAGAAGGCAGACAGCTGCCCTGAGGCACTCTCCACAAAACTTTCATATTACAACAGAACCGAACGTACCATTATAACACCATGTTTCCTCTTCTTCACTATAAGAATTGTTCTGAAAACCAGAAAATATAATGGAAATGTTATAATAGATACATCCAAAATATCATCCAAAATATACGTGTGAGTTAGTTGTCTCCAGTGATATATATAGGAGCTGTTTCTTCTGCTATATATAGAACAGGTTAAATATAATTAACATTGGTCAAAGGACCCTTTTACTTTACATACATTATGGATGTATAACCTCAATTATCAGGAAGGAAAAGGAGAAAGTGTATTTTTTTATATCTGCTGGTATAAGCTCTTCTAAGTCATTTCCATCGCAACATGTGTTTTTGCTCTCCAAGAGGCATGAATATTTTCTCTCTCCCTAAATCCCATAATTGTTTTATTGCTACATTAAAAAATGTAAATAATCATTCCCCTCCCTATAATAAATTAGATGCAACCTGTCTAGCTCTGAAAATGAACATTTCAATATCTTCAGACACACAATGACATCATATCAATATTTAAAATCATTTTATGCATGTATTCCAGGTTGTCCAACTTCATTAAGGGCATTCATCAGCCCTCTGGCTACAGTGAATCCCCATTGGACTTGTAGGCCTCAGGCCCTACCAAACAGAAATTTAAACTAACTTGCCTTTTTAATTCACATTATTCTCAAATATTCTTTTTTTTTTAACCCCCTGCCATGACTAAGGCATTTAGATCTGGCTATGATTTTCTGCACATCAATGTTTAAAAGAGAAAATCCCCATTTCTATGTTAGAATTTGAGTACATGAAAATAATAGCCTTTTGCCTTTAATTTTCCTCCTCTTTCCCCATCCTTCCTCATTTCCTGTGTGCAATAATAACCATGCTTCTTTTAATGTTGTATGTTAAGTTAGTAATCTGAACTACAGGTTTATAGGGATGTGGGGCTGTTTTGTTTTTTTATATATATATATATTAAAAAATTTACAAACACTTCAAACATAATAAGATACACTCTTTCTCTTTCTCTTTCCAAAATAATAAAAAACTCCTCTTGATCTATTTTTTATACAGCTGAGGATGTGCAGCGTGAAGACATGTCATCAAAAACTGTTGTTATTAGTATAAAACTTTTTTCCCCACAAACAAATGAAACAGTCTTCAAAATTCCCAGGTAAAACTCACACACGGAACACAGCACAGGAAGGAAAGCTGTGATATCAGAAAACCTCTTTGCTACTGGCCAGACACTCAATTTGGCTGAAGCATCTGATTTATCCTCCCAGATTTGTGTGGAAAGCATTTAAATATCCATCATTTGTCACACAAAAAAAGGATGGAAGCATGTAAAATTAGCCAAGTTAATATAATGGGCATCTGGGGATATTGGGGTCTGAAAATGGGGCCAGCTTTTGGATCTTTTTTCCATAAGTAGCATTTTTAAAAACCACTGCACTACTCTCAAGCTCATTATGCTCTCTGCATCTCTCTTGCCTCTCCCTCTCCACCTCATTCCAGTGTGCCTGCAACCACTTTTTTCCTTATGTCATTCCAACCCCCTCCCTTTCTTCATTTTGTTCCTCTGGCTTTCACAGCTCTCTGGATTGAAGACCTCTCTTAGTTATGACACACAATGCAGTCTGTCAAAGTGAGGGAAGTTAAATTCTGCCTTGGTTACCTGCAGTTCCTTTGGTAGTGTTGCAAGTTGCCATCATCTATGTTTTATCCTTCTAAAAAAAAGCAGGTGATGTCTCTTCTGCTGAGGTCCTGGGTACCGTTCCCATCCAAGAAAGCTCTGAAGCTCAGTTTTCTCAAAGACATGGAAAAAAATTCACAAAAAAGATTCATCCTTGTGAGGCCAAAATTTCCTGTCTGAAAATATTGTTCATCTCAAGCCAAGCAGAAGCAAGTTGAAGGTTTCTGTAAAACCATATCTTATCACACCTAGGAAGCTACTTGAAATGCTCCCACTGCAGGCCAGAAATCTCCACAGTACTTTGCTGTGTTTGTTTTTTGACAATTTTTGTTGTTGTTGTTTTGTTTGTGGGGTTTTTTTGTGTGTGTTTTTGTTTGTTTGTTTGAGTTTGTTTGGTGGTTAATTTGTTTTTGGTTGGTTGTTGGGTTTTTTTACTCATTATTATCAGACTTACTTCATTAAAAGTACCCAGGAAAGTGTTAAACTTGCTGTCTGTGAGGTCCTCTGATTCATTGTCTCGTGTTCCAGTGGGGATTATCCTTATTGTGGTGGAGTCTGATGTGCTAGGCATGCTCAGATATCCTTGCTTATGGTCTTCATCTTGAGGGAAATGTTAAAATGTTATAGTACTTCTGCTGCTACTTCACCCAGTCATTGAAGGCATTCTTGAGTCTCCTTATTTCCTTTCTACAGTCACCAGCCAAACTGATTATGGAAGAGTTGGAGCTATTGGAGGAGTTTGTGTCCTTTGAAGCCACTAACAGGTTACAGTGTGATATGAGTTGGCTTTCTTCCCAAAGATCATGTGTGTTCCCTCCACACACCGACTCCAGGGGAGGATGCCCTTGAAGCCACCTGTAAGGACAAGCTAATCCAAACTTTTTCCTTGTCAGCCAGGCCCTATCTGAAGATATAAAAAAGAAAGCTGGAAAAGATAAGATGTTTAAGACAGAGAATACTGAATACCCTGACTGTTGAAGTAGATCATTGTGAAGTAGATCACTGAGAAGAGTGGCGGTAGTAGAAGTGGCGGAAGGACAGTCAAGATTAAATCTCTGGGCACTATTGCAGTAAGCTATATAAATAAAAATAATAAAAACAAGAGATGAGAAAGAGGATGGTGCATGTGAAATGATGCCAATAAGGAGCAGGATATGAGAAGAAGACTTTGAAAACAGAGCTGGGAAGAAAAGAATCACCATCAGAGGGGATGAAGAGAGAAGGCAACAGATAAAGATGAAGAGATGTGGGTAAAGGGCAAGCAGACAGGCTAAGAATAGAAATGAGAAGACACAGAAATACAAAGTAATGAGAAGAAATAGAATACTAGAAAAACTGGAGAGATACTTAAACTGCAAAAAGTCCAAAACTGAAGCTAAGTGACAATAAAAAAGATGAAAAAAAAAAAGGGCCCGATAAAGACAATAATATAGAAAGAAAAAAAAGAAAAAGCAAAAGCTAAAGGCAGCTTCTTATTTGTATGGTACTGTAAACCTGCTTATAGAAAGAGCTTTATAAAAACATGTCATTACTGTTGGTTATTTATTGCCCCTTTCTCATCAGGCAAACTATGCTGAGGTAACTATGTCCAGGCCTTGGAAGAGGAGAGTGCCACTTACAATGCTACTTTAGACAAAGAGGGCCATATGTATGTTTGAAAACAGTCTTATTTTCCTTTATGGCTGTGGCCTTCTCATAACTGGAAGCTGCACAGTGCAAATGAACAGAGTTTGCTGGATTGATAAAGCAATGTTTTCCTCTGGGTCTTGGGCTTTAAGTCCACTCCCTGCCAGGACAGCTATGTCCCACACATGAGATACCTGTACATGTTGTTTACAAGTCTCTCCTTCTGTGAGGTTGCAGGCATCACAGGGAGTAGCATTTTGGGTCAGGCGTGAGGTACATTGGGAGAGGAGTACCTGTGGGGGAGGATGCAGAGTGACAGACTGTGCTGTGCCTGGCTAAGGCCAGTGCTTTTTGCTCTCTCATTTTCATGAACACATCATTCATTCATAAATTTTTAAAGAGGAAAGAATCATTGTTTAATGAACTTTTGTGAAGAAAACAGAGCAAGGAAGAAAATAAAAGAATTACTGCGAGTTCCTTACTCCCTAGACTTATGACCTGCATAACTCCAATCGGTGTGTTATTCAGACAGCTTTCCTATTTAGCTGACATTAAATTTGTATGCTCCCCCATGGCTGAGTTGCTACTTTTTTTTTTTTTTTTTTCCATGCAGCTGGGATTCTCTGAGGGAACATGAAGGGTCAGAAGGAGGAGGGGAGGCAAGGACATCCATCTCCAAAATACAGTGGATGCGTCCTTCTGGCTCTGTGCTGGTTGCACTCAGGCAGGTACAAGCTGATGGGATTCAGCTGTTGCAGCCATGTGAATGAGGTCAGAGTTGGTTTCTCTGTGGCTTTTTTTATTCTTCTGAACACTCTGAAAATGTGGGTGTGCATGTTAAAACTCCCCTATGAGGCAGCTCTGACATGTGGGGCTGCCTGGCACAAACACAGCACATAATAACACAAAGTATTTGGCAGCGTTACAGGGCTAATCTTTACGTAACTGTTCCCGAACAACTTCTCTAGCACACTGAGCACAAAACAAGCTCTCCGTCAGCATTTGGCTGCATGCAGATTGTCTTGTGTCACCTGCTTCTCTGCTGAGCAAATACTGGCTGTGGTCATGGCAAGGAAAGCCTTCTTTTGCATTTGTAACTGAATCTTCCTAAATTGCCTCCTTATTTTCAAAGGCTAATGACCATGTTTGTCAAGAATGTCCCCTTTTATAGATTTTTTCCTCTTAAGCTTAGATGTATGCAGGATATTTTGTTGTGGATTGTTTTCAGGAGAGCAGTGGGAAAATGGTCTGATTTTTCAATCATTGGTCCTGTACAGACTAAAGTGGTAGGAAAAGGGATATCTTTTATAGTTAAGATACTTGTTTGGGACTTTGGGGGCCTGAGATTGGAATAATAATGTTTCATTCCTTCTACCCTTTGCCCCTCTTGTCAGATTTCAATGTAAGCTCTTCATGATTATCTCCTATGGTTTTGTTGCCTGGTTCAACGGGTCTTGGTCTCGATTAAGACTTTTGTGCTACAGTGACATGAGGGCATATGCCAACAATAATAAAATCAGGGAAAGAAAATAAAAGACTAGAGCTTCCCAAGCATCTTTGTTCAGTGCTGGTAGTGGGTCTCCTGTGCTTGCTCAAAGGTGATCAGGTGCAAACCTTTTCTTTGCCAGGCTGAAGATGAGTGTTCCTCGCTGTCTCTCCTGACCTCAGGTACCACCATCTGCCCAGTGCCACCTCCCCACCCACAACGCACCTCGATTTGGGTGCTCTTTTCACTCAGTGCTGCGCAGCCACAACACATGTGCTGCTGCACAGCAAAGCCATGTGGCAAATATATAAAAGTATGTACATTTCTGAATGCTGGAAGAGAGCCCTAATTTTATTGGCAGCAAAGCTGGCTCTCCTCTTTTTCTCAGAGCAGGGCTTGAAGCATTTCTCAGTCCCACAGATATAAACCCTCCCTGGATTTCTCCTGGATGCCAGCCTCCGCATTCGCTTTTGGAAGCCACTCCAGGAGGGGCACCGCCTCTGCCTCCATGATTGGCGAGGCTTTGCTCCTGGCTCCAGGCTTGTCACTCTGCCTCCAAAGCAGCACAGGTCAAACTAGGGACCCTCTCCTCATTCTATGTTTAATATTAGCTCTTGATGAAGTGTGGCATACCAGAAGAGAGGCAAAGAAAAGGGAGATTGCCAGCCCCAAGTGTTGTGAAGATGGTTTGTAAATACTGAACTTTAAAAATAATTTGGTTTGTGTAGGGAGGGTTGGGAAGGGCAAGATCTTTCTATCTGCCTGATGGGATTTGGAGTCTATAGTTTCCTGGGGACACATTTCCAATATTTCCAAGTTTTTGTTATTGACTGAAGGGGATAGAAAATACACTCTTATGTTACATGAAAGTAGAAATTCCTCTTAGTCCCACACATTGAAGGCTGAGAGCTTTAACCCTGGTTAAAGCATAACAAAATCTTTAATCAGTCTAAGATGCCTCTCCTTAAAGAAAGAAAAATCCACACAAAAAAGTTGTTAAGCAATCCTGGGCAAGTGAAGTTGTTAAGGGAGCAGGCACCCAGCTGCAACCAGGAAGGAGGAGAGGCATTTTCTGTCATGTGAGGGGAGTTCATGTAGCCAGAGGTGAAGAGATTGGGTCACCATGATCTGTTCTTAAGATCATCCTATTGCTGCAGCAGTGTATTGATTTATGGATCTCTGCAAAGCATACAGACCAGGTCATAAATGTCCCTAAAGTTCTTTTCAATCCCTTGAAGGTAGGGGTTTTTTCTTTTCTTGTCTACTTTTTTCTTTATCTCCCTTTAACTTTCAGTTTCAGGGCAGGAGGGTGTTAGTGTTATTTTAATTACTCTCCTTCTTTGGCTTTACACAGGACTCAATTTTAAATCATTCATAAGTTTGCCTACAATGATAGAATGCTTTTGATTTGCTTCCAAAAAGAAGTTTGTGTTAAAAAAAAAAAAAAAGAGACACTTAAATGCTCCAGTAATTTTAAATTGTTCTGCATAGTGCACTCCCAGAATGCCAATACTTTCCAAATTTAATGCTTTGCTTTTTTTTTTATTTTATATTTTTAAGAGCCCTTCATTTTGGAAATGAATAGGGTGCTCTGGCCATGGGCACTGCAGACCAATTTAGATTTCCTAGATTGCTTCAATAATCTGAAGAGTACTCCAGCCATTTTTAACTATTCTCCACCACATGCCTGCAAACCCATTCATTTTTTAACTCAAGTGACTATACTTAGGATAAACTCCACTGTTCATCTGAAATTGCTCCATTCTGCATATCCATAGACTTCAAATTTCAGTAAAGAAACTTAATACAACATTTTGCTGCAATAATGTATTAACACTTCATGCCACAACATTACTGGTCAATTTTTTTAATGAAATCCTCTTTGTCTGAGGCAGGGCCATGTCTCCACTGATGGTTTGCTCCAGGAGACATTCCCATAATTAGGTAAGCTGATATTTATGGTTTGGGTTTTTTTCCCTGCATGTTTCTCCTGTGTTCAACCCTGAAATTCAATTTCTTCTATAGATTTTTAATCCACAGATCAAAATACTTTTGAATATAGTTAAAACACCCAGTGCCTTTATGGAACACATTTTATTTTCAGTTTTGGTATAGAGTGAAGTGCATTACTAAATATATCACAGAACAGAATTAGAGAGGCAAGAAACTGTAAACCAATGTAGAGCTTCTTCCTGTTGCACATACTGCACATATTGGGTATGACACTTCCTGGTAATTATACCATTGTATCTAGACTGTTTCTTGCTGCTGTTCTTCAGGGAGTACTTATATTTCAAACACCAACCAGAAGAGAAAGCTCATGATCTGTCCTGTGAGGATTTCATACCCTAGTTCCCTCCCCTGCCTTTACCTTGCATAGAGAAAGAAGTTCTTATTAATTCAGATTTCTACAAGTGTCTGCATTTCTAAGAAATATGAGCATCTTGTTCCAGGGAGGCTCTATGCTGCCTTAACTAATTAAAGCTTAACAGTAGGGCAGTGTCATGCTATACTTTGCAGTCCACCTAATGTCTTATTCAGTCATGGTCTAGCATTAAAATTATTGGAACAGCACAGTTTCCATTGATCTGCTGCTGGCACAACGTTCTGCTAAATGACTGCCCATCTTTCACAAGGAACATTAAGAGGGTATTGAAGACAGATGAACATGATCTGGATTATGACCTGTGTGGCAGTTCTGTGCTGCCCGTGGGGAAACAGCTGCCCTAAAGCAGCTCTCCTGCTGGGAGAGGCTTTTGTGATGCTTTTGGCAACTCTGTTGCTGAGAAACTATAGCCAAGACCACGGCTTTTTTTTTTTTTTTTTTTTTTTTTTTTTTTTTTTTTTTTGTTTTGTTTTGTTTTGTTTTGTTTTGTTTTTTTTTTTGTTTTTTTTTCTTCCTGTATGGTTTTTAGGTTGGTTTTTTTTGTTTTTTTTTCAGTGAAGATCCAGTGTATTTGTAGCCTTAAGGGTCAAATCCATGTGGTATGAATTAAGGTGTTTTCAGGATTGCTAAGGCATGAGCCGAAGCAAAAATGAGAATAGAGTCAGGTGCTAGAAGATGACCAAACTCAGTTCAAGTCTCTTTTGACATTTCCTTAAGTTTATATTTTCAGTTCTCAACTTCTACTGAGAATTCTAATGAGAAAAATAGCCTAGTAGTGAGTAGCTGAGGTGTAGAGAAAAATACTTTAAACTTTACATACTTTAATACTTTTACAATTTACTAATTACTGATGTGGCCTGCATAGGAAACTCATTCAGGAATACTGCAGGCACAGGATTAGTTCATCTGTACCAAATACTTTCTTTTCTTGCCTTACAAGATTTCTTTCTAAATTTAGTGTCCCAAAGAAAGATGAAGCTCTAGAGGCAAAAGAGATTAACTTAAATTTCTACCTTATCAGGATTTCATCCTACAATGGCAGTTCCTCTGAATGGCTGTAGCTGCCTTCTTTGGAAGATTATGCTGTTTGTAAGGTACCAGCTTTTGAATGAAATTTAGCTTGATCCTAGCCACTTACAAAAACTAAAGACCTCACAGCTTAATGAGCTTTGGATTGTGTGGTTATATTCTCCCTACTTTCATTTTCTGAATTTTTAATTGGGTATAATCTTTCCCTTCACTTAGAGTCATCCCTTCTTACATGTTAAGTGCTTGCTCTGTTTCACCTCTGACAGAGCTGATTTTTCAGAGTAGTTAAAGAACTTCTGTCATCTACACAGAGCTTTGTGCTCTTCTGGAAAGAGATTCTCTAATGTATATATATTAAAGATATGTTGTTGCTGGTTTGGTACAATATTATGTCATGAATAAGAAAGAACGAATAATCATTTCACATAGTTTAGATAATTTTGAAGAAGAAATTGAGAACATTTTCCTTACTTTTTCAAATAATGCTTCTAAACTTAGATTCTGAGTAACAGTTGTTCAGTTAGTTCCCCATATAAATTTTAAGTTAATTTTATTAAATTATATTTGCCACCCTTCTACTTTTAAGACCAAACATGTAGTTTCAGAAAACAAAACACAATATTGTTCCCTTATACTAACTTGCAGACCTTATTTTTCTTCTAATCAGATTTTTCTTTTTTTGTAAACTAACGTAACTCCGTGGACATCAGTATTTAATGCCAAAGTAAACACACTCTCGTTATAAGCCAGAGTTACCTTCAGAAAGTTATATGTGAAGACAGCACTTGGTTGTATAGTGATGTATTATCATTCATTCTTGATCCTGTCCTGTTAGCCATAGATCCATCCAAGCATAAGATACAGTGAGGAGGATTCCATTCTGCAAGATTAAATCTTCAGTTAAATGAACCTAAAGTGGTTTAGGGTGTGTCTGGCAAGATATCCCATTGAGAAAAAGTTATAGAAAAAAGAGGAAAAGGGTAATAAGCATGTCTTCATAAGGCTATGTCTACAACATAGAGACAACTCTGTGTATATCATACTGTTTTCCTTGTATTTCCAAGCAGCTGGTATATTTATAATATACTATGTAAAATAAGAATAACCTCAGTGTACTCAGTAGAAATACATGACTGTAAATCTCAAATGCAGAAATAAGTATTCCTCCTTTCTGCTGGACCTGTTAATATCCCCTAAAGTATCAGTAGGTTCCAATTTACTAGGAGTCAATTAGTAACTTCAATACAAAGAAACAAAGGACACCACAATCTTCCAGTTACGCAGGATGATGTGAAAAGAGAGGATCAGCAGGAAACTAATCAGCTTTAACCCCTTAAATAATGCCTGCTTTTAAAATATCTCTCCTTTGATCAAATTGGCATTTTCAGTTTCTGCTTTTCCCCATGTAATTTCTCTGTCTTTAATTGTCTCTCTGACTGTTATAGGGTATTGGAACTAAATAAGAAAAGCCTCCAGAACTTTGTGCAGGCTTTGAGATGTTTTCCATGGCATAATGGTTTAAATAATGCAGGCTCCAGCATAGAGTTCTCCATTGTCCTCCACCTTGGAGATACTCCAAATTGGACTGGACAAAAACATGAGCAACCTGCTGTAGTTGACTGCTTTGACCATGGGGTCAGACTAGATGATCTCCAGACAACCCTGCCAACCATCATGATATTTGGTGATTGTCACATGGAAAATCCTTTATTGTTTTCATTTTTACAGGCTGTATAACAGTTTGCATTGAGGTTGCCCAGAAACCAGAAAGTTCAGCCGCAACCAGAAGTGCTCAGAGACATGAGGTGAACATGTCTGAAAGACTCTAGACTGAAATGGTCCCATAAAATGTAGGGAACTCATGAAGTGAGAGGGAGACAAGGCAGCTGTAGAGCAAGCGCCAAAGAGAAAGCAAGAAGAGGGACACAGGTGGAAATAGAAGTGAAGTTTGAAGGAAGGGAACAGTATGCAGGGAGGTGTTACATATTGGCAATTTTTCCAAGCAAGGCTTGACTACAAAAATTTGGTAATTGTTTGTCTTTCATACACAGGCTTTGTTGGCTGAGATGTACCAGCGGAAAAACATATATTCACAAAAGGAGACTTTGTTTCTTCAACTACCTCTTTGAGTGACATAAAGCCATGCCAGAAAAGGGATTCTTTCATCTATACAGAGGGTGTTGCTGGTGTATCTATATCAATTAAGGGTGTGATTTTTTTTCACACTTGTGACTGGAACAGCTTTGTCAACAACACTTAATAATTGAGACCTGGCTTGAGAACTGTCCTGGCTCTCAAGAAATCGGAGAATGTTGGGGATTTTAGAGTGAACTCTTATTGTCAGCAAAGAAGTAAAAGGACACAAATGTAGCACATAAATTATGAAAAGACTTTATTTATTGTTATTCACAGCATACACAAATTTCTTTTATGTTTGAGAAGGTAGTGGCTACAGAAGCAAAAATAGCACCCTTAGAGCAGCTGTGCAACTTCATGGCAGGGCAACCACTGAAATATAGGATTCCTTTGTAATGAAAAGACAAAAGGTTCCTGTTACGACCAAATCCAAGCTCGAAAGGGCTTGTGATATAGCTAGATTGTCAGATGCTTCCATTGGAGGTTAAGTTTACACTGGCACAAAAAGCTGATAAACTGATAGAACTTTCTGAACAAGATAAGTATAGGGGCAAAACAACTTTTTTGTAGATGAAATGCCTATACATCACGGGAGCTGCTGCCATAGCAATGATGGTTAGGAGAGGAAAGTGTGGTTTGCTTGCTCTTTGTCTTTTTTTGTTTGTTTGTTTTTCTTCTTCACAGTCTTAATCAACATAATAATGCCCCTCCAAAAAAAGCTTAACTGCCAGGCTGGTGTATATCTCTTTGTAATTTATTCCCACCTTGAAATAAATCAACTGATTTTGTGCAAGTCTTGACTTTTTTTATGACCAGAGATCCCTGTATTTGGTCAGAACCTAAGATATGGCCAAAGTGATAACTCCAAGTACAGTGACATGACATTGTTTAAGGAGATGGTTTCCCCAGAGGACAATCCTAAAATCCGGCCAGTCTTAACAGAAAACAGCCTGCCTTCCTCCCTTCTTCTCATGCTAACTCTTGAGCCTGTATAATGCTCCAGTAAGCTACTTCAACTCACTATACAGGCAGAACATGAACTCAGAAAATAACAAAACACCATTTTTCTGCCAGGTTAGTGAACTCAATCAGTTAACGTAGAGATCAGAAGATTAACAGTGTCTCTGCAAAGGTAGAAACAGCAGTGTACATCTGAGAGCAAGAGATACGAGTAGAAACGGTCTTTTTGTTGATGTTACTTTGAAATCTTGAAAACTTCCTAATGCTGGCTGAAATCTCAGTCACAGAGTGATAAACTAGTGCAAGAATGTCCATCCGCACTGAAATATGTATTTTTTAGCTGATTCTGACTACTAGAATTCTTAGGCTTGTCTGCACTTGAAAGTATTTCTCAGTGTGCCTTGACTGGCACTCTCCCATCCCTCTGAAGAGATGCCATTTATGAGAGTCACTTGCTGAGACAGCTCAAACTCAATTCCAGGAAAAGGACTTCCTTTTGATATCAGCATTACCAACTCTGCCTTAGGCTTCTCATTGTCACAGACATTTTGATCAAAAAAGGCATTTTTCAGGCTTGTAATCAACAGAAATTATTATCATACTGGTAAAACAGAGAAACAGAGTCCACGTTAAAACCAGTATACTTAAGAGTTCTTCCCTGGATAAGAAAATAGGTGTTTCCATGGTCACACAGAAAAAGAACTATTGTCATTAAGATGGTGTGTTTAGCATTTAGCAATGAATCATACAGCAGTCCCTGCTATAGCAGCAGTTGAAGAAAGAGATGCTTCCTTTTCATGCAAGGTATTTTCTCTCAGTAAAGTTATTAACTTTCTTTTTTTCTGTAAGCTGATAGACTGTCAACCTTCAAAAAAGTGAATACTTAGGGATTTTTTTTTAATTGCATGCATTACTTTGCTGTTACCTTGTGTGTTATGTATGCAAAATCAACTCTCCTTAAATTTTAATTGGAGAAAGAAATGTATTTGTCTAGAAGTCCAAATGGGGATAAGAATTTTGAACAAAAACTAGTTCAGAGAGTGAATGTTGGAAGGTTGCTTCTTTTGTGAGTCACAGAAAGCTCTTTAGTTGGAATATTCAGATAGCTGCCCCATGGCAGGGTAATATTTGTGAATGCTGAAAGTTGCACAGATATTAATGCGAATCACTGCACATCTGCAAATTTCTCCCTAAAAATACACAGTCCATTGCTTATTATTAGTTGCTATGTAATATTCATGCATCTAAAATCATCCAGCACTGGAAAAGAAATAAATCCCTTGGTTTGATCAATTTCTCTGTAACAGCAGTGACTAAATTTAGTGGATACTGTGCCTGTCATGGAGCAGAGGTTGGAATACTTCTTTACCTTTACCTGAGGGGCTCTTTTAACACTACTTTATGTGTCATAAATACTGTGTGCTTAGAACCAGAATAGGAGTTACTAGTGAAATGCTGAAGCAAACAACCCACAAGCTGAAATGGTTGGGTGAACTAATCAACAAATACCTACGACAAATAAAAGCAAAATCCATTTGCAAGTTGTTAATCAAAATGAGCTGAATCCTTAACTGGTATTATTTCTAGCTAACAGTTTGTGAAGCTCTAACAGGCAAACAAGCACTTGAAAGAAATGAAATTCCACGACTGATTTTAATTAGATTTTTTCGTTATTAATGCACACAGAGATATTAATTTACTGCTTATTATGAGTGAATTAACTGAAAAAATATCAGGCCAAGAAAAAATATAGGTATATACATTTTGAATTACAGTCATGGGAGCAGCCACAGTGAACTTCTATTTGTTGTCGAGATGCTTGCATTAGATGTCACAAAAAAGATGTATGGTTCCCAGGCACTCACAGCATCTCTCAAAGCCTCTCAGAGGTATTTGAGACCACACTTCCCAAAGCCCTTCTTCTCTATCAGAGCTGGCAGATTGTCACCGAGTCATCTACCCTGGAAGAACCACTCATTACCCATCCTTTACCCACATGAAGACTAAAGTAGCAGTTCCCAGATTGGAGTCATTGCCCAGTGGTTTTGCACAAGGGTTTAGTGAGAAGTCTGCAGAAGCTATCTGAAGATTATCAGCTTACTACATCTGTGTGGTTTGTCTGATGGCTATAAAGTTGAGTTCACAAGTCTGGGAAAGAAGAGACAGAGTTATTTCTCAGGCTTCCTGAAATTTGAGGAGTGTTGTCACAACCACCCCATATATGTATGCATTAAAATGCTTGAATTGGAAGTCTTAGAGGTATTCAAAAAGAAACAAAAGTATCCTTAAAAATATCAACTGCAATCTATTTAAGAAAATATTTACATAGTTATCTGGCAACTGAGATCTTTAGAGGCTCTTGGCTGTGAAAGGAGAACTTTTATTCGGGTTGGAATGATAGTATCAGAACATGCTCTTTCAAGGTTTTTTTTACTAGTCTTTAAGATTTGCCCTGAATCACTGTTGAAGTAGAAGACAAAATGGAGTAAAACTCATTGTAACTTATCATAATTTTATTTTTCACAGTCACTTCAGTTTCCTTTCCTCTTATGTTTTCCTGCTCAGTGTACACCCCCACTGTTTTTTCCCTGACATGGATGCGAACTGCAGATAAAAGTAGGCACAATTTTTTCTTCTTATGGCTGCTGTGAAGTTACAGTTGCAATATAAATATGACAAGAAGTTCAAGACAAGATAAAGGACCCCAGTGTGATTGGACACTGAGAGGTACACCAGACTTCCTCCTTTTGCTTGGCACTTCTCTTTTTATTCTTTGATTAAAGTCTTTTTCCTTTACTTACATCCTCCATTAAGATGTCTCAGTGTCATTTAGGGTGTTAATTGAGAGGAGGTTTAAGCTCATCAAGGCGATTATAAGTGATAGTTAAAAATTTCTATATATGGCCTATGCTGGAATCAGCACAGTAGGATGCCATTTTTCTTTTATCTAACTGACATTGGTAATAATAGATGAAATTATTACTAAATCGCAGCTGCAGAGATGATATCATGATTTTTTTGTGTAATCTTTGATGAAAAATTAATTTTTGAGAGGGATAATTTAAAATGATTTAAATAGTATTATACTGAAGTCCTTACTGGTAATTAACACCAATCTTGTCAGAAGTGAATCCACTTTTGCAGCTGTTTCTAAAGATACCTACAGTATTTGTAACTTTTCTGGGAGTGAAATTATAGTGTTTGGACTTTATTTTTACTGCATAAGGACCATTAAGAGATAAGGATGCTAATAGAGAAAGCTTTGTTCTCCAAAGGGGCCAAATTCTATTTCCCATTTGCAGTGTTTCTCTATGTGTGCAGTTAATCAGCTATGCTCAGCATGTAGGCAGAGTTTAGTATATGCAAAGCAGACTTTACATGGTATTTATATGTATGTGTTTGCATGCCAGTGTACACATAGATATGTATATCTTTATGGGTTAGCTCTATACATATACACAACTTTATTTGTGAGGGGTTTAATTGGTTGAGCAGATGGCTGATCAGAAATGCTTCTTCATCTTCATCAGTGACTCGTCTTTCTTTCTTTGCATCGACTTTCATCACAGTGGCAAAAAAGTGCTCTAACGAGAAACAGCTGAAAATAGATTTTTCTTTGGTACTTTCATCATGCTTTAAATGACAGAAGTGGATTTTTTTGTCCTATATATAAAGACCTGCAGGAGAAGGTTAAAAAAGGAAATATAGTGAAATCTAAATAGAAAAATTTGAATGAGAATATGGGAGAGCCTCAGATTATTCCTCTTATCTTCATATTTTACTTTCTTCTTTTTTAAAGTACATGCTGATTTTTGACAAGATATATAGTCGTGGTTATTCACGCCAGCTACAGTACCTGCCAATCAGTTTTTCTTTTCCTCGAGTTTGGTGCAGAAAGGGGGAGGGAGGGACAGGAGTTGAAAGATGACACAATGGCTTAGAGGACTGTTACTTTAGGTATTCATTAAAATAGGAGTTACATGGCCAGCTTCTGCTGTTTCTGCAATTTTATTATATTCAAATCAAAGTCTGGTTCCTGTAGGCTTTATAAAGGAAACAATGTGCCTTATAAACAGAGTGCAGGGTTCACATAGGAGTTGTTCACTTACAGGCAGATTCATGGCTTAAGTTTATGTACAGATATGTGAATAGTACATTTTTAATTTGAAATAATAAGTTAACCAACATTATCTTTTGCCAGTGTTGAAGTCTTTTGCAAACAGCTGCTTTTCCTCTGGATTCCTGTGGATACATCACTGTGACTGTACCAACTTTGCAAATTGGTAAACTGAGGAATGCTTCAACTGAGGGAACTGAGAAAATCATGCAGCTGGCAGAGAGTCAAAAGCAGAAGTAGAATGTGGGCATTCTATCTTTTCTCCAGCAGCAGACCAAAACCACTGGAAAAGTATGGTTTAAAAAAAAGAAAAAAAATAATTTTTGCATTTTACAACTGTTTGAGCTGAAAATAGAAGAAAGACCCAATGGTCTGATAGTTTTTTTACATATAAAATGTAGTTTTTGTAGGCTTCCTCCTCATAAACTGAGCCAATAATCTGCCCTTGTACTAAATGCAGCTGTGGAAGGACCATAGTCCATGACAAGTGCATGCAGGACCCAAAACATTTCTGTTGTTACATGCAAAGAAGCCTGGAGTGTTTTCAGCAAAGAGGAAATAGCAGTAGAGGGAGATGAAAGGCCTTCAGTACTGATAGGATAGGTCAATCTAATGCAGATACTTCAGAGATGAAAGGGAGAAATGCATAAGCAAGAAATTTCCAGGGATCAAGAATCTGTATGAAGGGGTAAGTACCTCACAGGAACAGGCATTTTCTAAATTTTATTATTAGAAGATTTTCCAAGGAATAGAGAGTCTGGGATTCTGGTGTAAGTATACATGTACACCATCTGGCTCTTTAGTTTCAGTTCTGTATACTGGGATAGTCTGAAGATAGAGAAGATATAATTAGGACTATCATCTCACACTTTTGATGTGGCCCATCATATGCTTAAGTTGCCCTGGAACTTTCTTTTTTGCCCAGAACAATTACTCTAAGGTGATGAGGATGTTTACATGCTGGAAGGAGAAAGAAAAGAAACTGGGAATAACAGCAGCTTCAGATTTTTTTAGCCTGTCTGTTCAGATTCTGACCTCTTGTTTGCAGGCTTTGAAACCCTGATAGAAAGGGTGTGGGTTTAGGAGGAGGTAATCTTGGCTCAGGAGGTCCAGCAGATGGTGTTGGCAAATGGCACTGTGGGCTCCTACAGTGTGGTGCAACACTCTGGAGGTGGGTAGGGAAGCAACGAGGTTGTGGGAAGCAGCTGGTGGCAAATACACTCAAGATGGCTCCAGCAAGCAACCACAAACAGCTTGGTAGACTGGAGAAGGAGCAGTAAGCAGCTCAAAGTAAATGAACCAGTGCTGCATTTATGTTCCACTTGAGGAGGATGGGAGAGAGGTGAAGGTCAATAGCTGACAGAAAAGAAGATAGTACATTTCAGTCCTTTTCAGCCTTAACCTCTATGGGGAAAACCTTTCTTAATGCGAGCCTTAAAACCCAGAAAGGCTTCCATTAAAAAAAAAAAATCTGTCTTCATGATCAGAGACACTCAGTTTCCTTTCATAATGATGTAAATCCATAGGCTTTCCACTGAAGATGGTGACAAAGCAATCTGCTGAACCAAGGATAAGCGAGGTAGTCAGGTAACTAAGCTGCTTTCCTTCTCTCCCTCTTTCCCTTTCTCTCTTTTAATATTAAAGATAACTAAAATAATTGAGGAAATTCATGTCAACCACTCCTTCTCCAAAAATTTAGTAGCTTGGAAAATGTAGTGGGCAGTTCTAATCTGCTGATGTTGATATGACATTAACTAGAGAGGTTCTTAGGTATTATTTGAGGATAAAGTATCATGAAACTAAGGCAAGAACCATACACTTTAGTTGTGATTTGTTCAAAGCATTAAAACAGGTAAGAAGAAGAGATGCGCAGCACTTACGTATCAGGCAGCACCACTGAGAAACTAGAATAATAAGGTCATGAGTTTATTCAAAGCAGTTTCACACAGCTTTGTCAGCACATCTCCATCCAGAGTTGCAGTATTTTTTTCATCTGTGGATCTTCATCTGCAAAGCCTTACAAAACTGATTAACAGTGAAAACAAGCAACAAGAATGTCTCTAATCTGCATTTCTCAAAGGCTCAGGTTCTCTCTGGATATTATTTACCTTGCCTCCCTATCTCATCATGATTGTCTTTTACTTCGTAAGTGAATCAGCTGAAGTAGTGACTATGAAGTAAATGGCTATTAGGTATTCAGGCAGATGTCAGACTCCTGGCTCAGACACAGAGAAGGTAATCAGAAAACTCTTTTTACTGGCTGAATAGGACATCCTCATTACAGTCCTTGAACTAGGGTCCATGCCAAACATGCTATGCTGCTGCTTCCAAGATGGACAGATGGGGACCTTATAAAATAAGACAGGAGGCTCCTTCCTTGCCAATGTCTAAGCATGCTGCCTCTATACCTGCTCCAGGTGCTGATGTAAAGAAGCAAGGTGACTCTCTTGCACATCATGCATAACATGCTCGGTTAAACTGAAATGAATATAAATTGTCACATCTTTTGCTGCTGCAAATCAGTGCCATAATGCTTCAACCCACTCCTAACTAGAAAGGACTATTGGTTAAAATGCTCCTCAAAACTGAATTTACTGAGATCATATCTCTATATAGTACAAAGTAAGTTTGGGGTTTTATAAGAATGAATGAAAGATAAACAAGGAAGTGAACGTCAGTTTGGATTATATTTTTTAGATTTTATTATATGTAATAAGACTGGAAAGTTGTGGGCTGGTTTTTTCCTCTCTCTGTTCCTTCTTTTTCCTGTTATTTTTATCCTATTATTTTCCTGTTGAGTTTTCCCCAACTCCATTTACTATGACCTATGCCTGGGATGCTGGTGAAATTATGATTATTTTATCAAAAAGATAAGGGAATAATGAACCAAGGAAGTTCAAAGTCTTTCTTCTTTCTCCATCCTCTTCAACCATGATTATATGTATTTTTAAATCGCTAATCAGTTCAGTGATTAAAATACAAGAAAACCAAATCTGGCATTTAAAATTATCTCAAAGAAAAAAACCAAAACCAACCAAAACCTCACTCAAGTAACAAGAATAAAAGAAGCCTTTTGACATTCTTTATTCATTTATCATGAAGTATAAACTTTATTAAGCTCCTGGTAAATTATTTGTAGGTCACCTTTAAAGAAGCTCCTGAGAAATAAAAATTTAGTGTAGTAGTTTGGAAAAAAATTACTAATTACACCAATCAGCGGAAAACAGCCAAAATGATTTAAAAAGCTAAGTTTTAGGAAGTGCAGTATTTGTTTCCCTGCTTATAAACAGCACTTAGCCATCTAAACTCAATGTCTCTCTCTCCCCTTGCTTTCTTACCAGAACAATTGAAATGCTGAATACAATGCCAAATTCATGTATTTTTCTTCTTGTTATGCCATTAAGATGACTCATTTGCAGTTGGATTATATCACTTCCTCCTTTTTTTAATGTATTTTGTTATTTCACATCTCTGTTTTACTTTTTAACATGCTTTTACTTGGTTTCTGTATTTTTTTAACTCCAGACATAGTGCTAAAAAGCTTATTTATTCTAAGCTGTTCATGAAGAGAATTTAAATGCATCACGATATAGGTAGATGTACCTGAACACTCATCTCCAAACATACTCCAAAATATTGTTGTTCTAACATTTGATTGTTCCCTTCTACATATTCAAAAGATATTTGATACAAATGTATAACAAATATGAAAACATATAAAAGCTTTGAATTTTCTATGAGCAAAAGAAAATATGGTAAAATAGTATCATATTGTACTAAAGGGCACTGAGTAAGGTGTTTATGCTGGAGAAAATAGCAAAGTGCACAGAGTCTGACTAGTTTCTTGGAATCTTATGTTTAATACTTCCTCAGTATGGAAATCATGCAAAATTACTTGAAAATGGCTGTCAAGTGTTTGATCGTAGCTGTACAGAATCCTCAAGAAGAAAATGAATCCCACTAAAGTTTTGAGAAGGTTTGAATATCAAGTAACAGACTGGGCTGCTGTCTTCATACTTCTGGTGCGTTTTTATCTAGGCTACCTTGTGTTCTTTTCTTTCCTTTCCAAACCCTGTATTTAAAAGTCCCATATGGCAATAGATATTGCTGGAATAGAAGTCATACTGTTCTGGAATCAATTTGATTTGATCTGAGTTAACTTTATTTTAAAGGGCAGATGAAATATTTTGCCTTCACTACATTTTCTTTTGGCCTGGTCCTTATTCCCTCTCCATCCTTCTCTCATCTATGGCCCTCCATATGGGTGATTATGTAAGATATGCAACTTCTCCTGTCCTGTATAGAGGCAGAAGGGTGAGGTGTGTGTGGAGGGAAGGGGATAGTATAGGAGTTCTTCTAATGGCATATATGCTTAGGTAATCCCTTAGGAGGGGACTGAAGGTGACATATTCTATATGTAATAATACCAGACCAGACACATTAGGTACCTGCTCCTCATTAATAAGACAAGGATGGGAAAGAATGTGAATAGAAAAAACAAAATTTTACTTGGCATTTGTTGATGCCAGAAGCATTATTTAACTTTTGAGAAATGAAGCTGATTAAACTTTATTTTCCCTTGTGATCTGGACTGATGACTGCCTTTTACTGTCAGACCCTTATCGTAGAAATTAACTCATGTTGAAGGTCAATAAAAAAATCTGAACGGGGATACTCTTAAGGAATAATACAAAAATGTGCTTGTTTTACTTCATGACCTGCTTAGCAGAGACTCCACTGCTTGTTACTTACAGCTCTGTTCAACCATCAGAGATTTTGTGTCAGTAGATCAATATATTTAATATTCTGAAGATATCCCCTTCACATTGCTGATCGGCACCTTTCAACAGCCAAAGGCCTGACCTCGGATCATTTGCAGATTTAAACTGAACCAAGTGGATGGTGAACTAGGACTTTGGGAGTCTAATCAGTACAAGGTGTATGGTCTGGTAGTACAACCATGATCTAAACTGGACAGATGTTAAGTTGACCAGGATGTTTTCCTTCTGTAATAAAACTACGGAGAAAAGTAGCTTTTTTTTGCTGGGCAAAGGTATTTGCAAATCTGGACTAATGTCTAAAGCTGTGCAAAATCTACATGAATTTGGAAAACTAAGTGCTAGTGGTAAACTACTTGCTTGCCTCTTCATGTATTTTTAACCGAGTTTTTGATTGATATTGCACCTATGCCACATGTATCTTATACCTGGTGCTGTACAGAAAATAAATGTGACATTATGTCAGATGTGACTAATGAATCACAGAAAATTTCATTAGATATCTAAAATTTTCAATCCTATCCATAGCCATTTCAAAATGTTTAAAAGACAATTACAACTTCCAACTTTCTTGATAAATCTCTAGTCTGGCCAGATTTCTACTGGAATTGAAGAAGAATAAGACTTTCCTGAGACTGACTTTGGCTTTATTTTTTTTTCCCCAAGGTGGATTTTGTTTGTCTGAATTCTTAATGAAAACCAGGTCCAAATACATTTAATTCCACGAGTTTTAGGAAACTAGGTAGAAGAACAGAGACATCCAAATCAGGTCCCTACTAAGACAGGTCTATGTAAGCTAAAGTGCATTGTCATCAGAGAGTACTATGGAATAAAGACATTCCCAGTGTCCCAGTAACAATAAAGGCTTCGGACTCAGCTTGAACCCCATTTAATACAGATGTACAATCATGAGACAGGAAGCCATAAACTTCATGGGTTGTGTATCTCATTGTTTCCTTCCTCAAGTCAAAAGGAAGGTCTTGTGTAGGGTCAGAAGGAGCTCAAGGATGTGTCACTGGCAGTTTGAGGGGAATTGGAGTTGTTAGTGTGAGTAGCACTATCACATGAGGATATTTTTTCTGTTCCCACTGGGTCTTCAGACCTTCCATACACTAATTACTGATGGAGGCTGCTGTTGTGGAAAAATAATATAAAGGCCCAGATTTTCTGCTACAGGCAAGGAGAAAGGAGTGCTAATTGGGAGGGAGGTGTGAGGAAAGATGCCACCTTGCACTGACTGATCATTAACCAGCTTTTGTCACTTGCCATGAGTTAGAGCAAACTGAAGGGTAACTGTATACTATGTGGACTGTTAGTGGCACCAAAAGACCATTATGTTAGCTAGGCCTCACTAGTCTGTGGGATATACTTGCTACAGTCTATAAGTTACCTGCCAGGAAGCAGTAGAGAACATCATACTTTGCTTTTGAGAGTTGGCTAAGGACTAGTTTGGAACAAGTAGGAGGAAGCATTAGGTCGAAACTTAAGCCCTTTATTGGAATTTCTGCTTTAACATAAGTCTTTAAAATTGTTCAGATGCTCAGAAAAAAGGCTCATTACAGATGTTGATGAAGAGAAGATGTTCTCTGGTTAAACACACAGCAGTGCTGTAACAGTTGCTTGGCTAATGTGAGTATTGCATCTGTTAAACATGCAGTACATTAGCCTGTGGCTCCACTGCAAAATCGAACCTCTCAGATGCTCTGCTGTAGAAAATATCTTCCAAATATCTGTACACGGTGCCTTTGACAAGCTCCTTTATGCCTTGGTCTACTTCCCCAGCAGCTGTATCAGAAAGGTGACAGATTTTGACCAAAACTTTTGACCAGTATGTGCATGTCAAGAATGACAAGAAGAGGAAAAAAGACAAAAAAGGAACCAATTGCATGCTCTATGTCTAGAAGAACAAAGGCCAGCCAAAGATACGAAGTCTTGCTCTTAATAGTGTTTGAGATTGTTCTGGGTTTAAGCGGTGCTGTTTTTGGTAGCAGGTAAGGGGTCCCCCAGAGGTGTGAGTGATGATTAGCTGTGATTAGCTCTTCTGGCTCCGAAACGCCTGGCCTGCCTCAGGCCGTCAGTGAAGAGAAAAGGTGTGCCTCTGCCATTAACATATTAAAGAAGGGGAAACAAATGGTAGTTAAGAGCGGGGCAGGGAAGAAGGGGGAGGTGAGAGAAATGAACTCGTAGAGAGAGAGACCACCACCTGAAAAGAGAACAACACCAGAGGAGAGCAATGCCGGAGCAGAGAGACCAAAGCCGGTGAGGAAGGTGTTGGGATAAGGTGCCTGAAGAGATTTTTCTCTACATCCCATGGGTGACAGACAGCCTGTCTTCTGCAGCCGTGGAGAATTACAATGGAGCGGATCCTGAATGACCTCGGTGGAGCCAGTGTTGTAGATCTGCCGCCCACGAGGAATCCCGTTGGAGCAGTTGCGAACCTGCAGCTTGGAAAAGATCACAGAGAAGATGTTGTGGACCTCTACACATGAAGAGGACTGTTCCCGAAGCAGTCCTTGGTTCTGTGGGCCACTCGCTCTGGAGCAATTTGCTCCTGCGGGATTGTGCCTTCAGGGAGGAATTCACGTCGGAGGGGCTGGCAAACGATTTTCTCCCATGGGAGGGATCCCTCGTTGGAGCAGGGAAAGACTGTGAGGAATCCGTCCCCCTGAAGAAGGAGCAGCAGAAAACAGCCTGTTACGACCGGACTGTAAACCCCACACCCTCTCCCCCTGTGCCGCTGGGAGGAAGAAGGTAGAGATACCGAGAGCAAAGTCCTTTGGGCTCGGGGAGAAGGGAGGGGTGGGGAAAAAGTATTTAAGCTCTGGTTTGTGTTTTCTCTTTGCCCTGTTTTGATAAAACCCAAGCTGAGTAACCCGTGAACGTAATTGGTGAGTGAAAACTTCTCGTGAAGTTTATTGACCCTTCTGGACCCTTCTTTTAACCCACAAGGTTCTAGGTGCATTTCCTCCTTGCCATCCCCTAATGGGGGACGGGGAGTGAGCAGCCACGTGGTTCTTAGTTACCGGCCAGGTTCAAACCACAACACAGAAATTTGGCTCTCCTGTCAAATTAGCATTTGATTTTTTTTTCCCCGATCATATTCTATCACAGAGAGTCAGCACAGAGACAGAATGAATACAATTCGTACACGTTATGGTACTTTGGCACTAGGCCATTCTGTTCATACGTGCCAAGATGCTTTTATAAACCAATAAAAAAGCAGTACTAGTTAGATATTTAGAGGACTAGAAATAGTGAAGGTTGAAATACGAACGAAGCAGTTATGACCACAAATGTGTGTTACATAAGTAAGCCCGTCAATAGCTTTCTTCCCTGGTGAAAGCAAATGTTATAAACCCCACATTTCTTTTATAGTAGAACAGTTTAGACTGTTGAATATTTTTATATGTGTGCTACTGCTCCATACATTTAATTTTGCAATTATCTTTAAAGGCCCAACCATTATGCCCATTACTGTACGCACAGAAATACTGTCTCTACCTTAAAGCGTTTGTAATTTCTTAAAATTTATTTCAAGGCGTATTTTAAGATAGTTAAATACTATTGACGATGTAGCAGAGAATGAATATGGGCATGTTGTGAAAAGTTTATTTAAAATTAAGTTGCTAGTTTTCATGTTAATGTTTCCAGATCCTGCCAACATTGGAGTACACTAGGGTACTTAACTGGACAAAAAAGATAACCAGGGAGAGAAGGGCTACTATTTGATGAATTACTTGGAGAAGGTGGAGGTAGAAGAAACATGCAAAGAAAAGGAAGAAGCAGACAATCAGTGAAAGGACCGGGGAACAATTTGAAAACAAGTTTCTTAAAAAATTATGACTGGCTGCTAGAGAATATTATGCAGAACATGAAGAAAAACGGTTTCAAAAGAAAGTATTAAGCAGAGTCATATAGGTCAAACGCAAAGTTAATGTGTCCTTCTTTTGGGACTATTAGGCACAACGACTTGGTGTCATTACCTAAAAGGAATCCATAAGTTGCCAAATGCTGGAAGCAGAGGGGGTGTGTTTAGAGAATGAACATTCTGTTATATTTCTTCCCTAAGCATCTGATACGATCAGTAATCAAAGATATGATATGTGGGCATTTGGTCTGGTCCAGTTTAGTAGCTCTTATACAAAAGACACTGATCCCTATATATAACTGTGGCTGGTATCCTGTGTGAGCAGTGGTGATAAGGTTTAGTTCTTTTTGTTACTCTGGATGCATTTTAGAGAACCTAGTACAAAGCTGCGGTGGGCTTGAGAGTAGAGTGCTAGCCCTTCATTACAGCTATGAGATACAGCAAACATTCCAACAACATATCATGAGGTTGCAGTGGTGGAGCTGTGCCACCCATCCTCTTCTGCCCATATAAATTGTTCCTGTATTCATTCCTACTTCTCTCGTTCATAGTAAATGTCAATTCCTTTTGAAATATGAAAACCAGTACAGGAAACTGGACAGTCTTTCCTTGTGGCAACATTTGACCATCCTCTGTATCAGTCCATTATTGCACCTTTGTGTAGAATTAAGAAATCCAAAAGGTCCAAGACTGCTCTTAGCTCTGCCCTCAGCTTGTTTGGACTGTAGCCATTGTACCTTACTGGCTAACTGTGCTTTGGTTTCACCAGCTTTGTTTTCCCAGCTGAGTGCAGAGAACAACTGAGAAATAGAGGTGAGCAAATTTTTGTCACATGTCCTGATTTGTCTCTGTGTAGTTTAATATTCTGCTTCCACTGTTCTGTTGCCCAAATAATTTGAGACTCTAACAACTAACTAACAACTGCAGAAGGTGTCACAATCACTGAAATAAAGTCTAATATGAATATAAATATGTGGAATACAAGGTAAAATTCTTGTCTGGGCTGTGGTGAGTCAGCTGTGCTGGATTCATGCTTACACACTGGCAAATCTGCTTGGACATCGACACACACAGAACCATATACAAGAACAGAAATTATAGGGGGGAAGGAGAGGAAATTACACAATTATGAGACTGATGGAAAGCAATACAATGGTGTTGTGATAGTGTGCCTACAGTGGTGTTTGATTTAGAAACTCCTTGCCTTAAATGATGTATATTATCAAAGTTATCCTGTGTGGATTTCTCCTTGTAGTTCCCATATTTTGTAATGCTCTTTCAGCTTGATACCTTGTTTTCCTGAGCAGCAGTGAATGATACAGTAAACCAGGTATGAATACATTTGTAAATTGCACTTAAGCTGATATGTGTTCTGTGTGTACATATACATAATATTTAAAAATAATATATAAATGTGGTACATATATAGGCATATGCAGATATATGCACACACAAATTAATACTTTGATGTATTTAGCATTTTCAATTAATCATACCTTGCAGTCTCATGTTAATTCCCATTTGAAACATTTGGTACAATTCCTCCTAATTCATTTATATTAATGAGGGGAGGATCCTCTGAGCAATAATCAGTAAAAAATCATGACTAGCTTTGTTCATAAATACCAGATTGGTACATGATACTGTATTGGTTTGTCCTTAATTAGGAAGCACTGGAAGGAGTACCAAGAGGGAAATACTCATAAATTTTTCTCTTAAAGTCTTAACTGGTCTCTTTCTGGTATTTGCCTCTTTGAAATAGAGAGAAAAATTATAACTTTGAAATTTTTAAATCTTCCTGCACTTAAAACAGCTTATTTTTAATTAACATATGCGTTTGATACAGAAAACTTTCGAACCAAGTCCATGTAGAAAAAAAAAAATCAAGAGAAACATAAGCAACATTACTAAATATTAGGTAATTAAAGTACTTAATTTAAATATTAGAAAACTAGAAGTTTTATGAAGCATTTGGGGAGGATGGGTGTCTCAGGAAACTAGTAATGAACAGTGAAGTCTTCATTTAAAGGTAATTGATTGCAGTTGCATCGAGGAAAGGCTAGAAAGTCATTCCCGGAAGCCTCTGTGCAGCTGTGTCTGGACTCTGCTCTCATAAGGTAGGTCTTATTCTAAGCTGGGAATCCAGGACTGAGTAGGCATCAAAACAGAATTACAGATGCCAGCAAGGACAGGCACACAGTATCTTTGGAACCTGAATGGTCTGGAACGGTAAAGGGTAGGTTGCTCATAGAGCTATTAAATTTTTCCTGAGTTTTTCAATCTCAGAATCCTGTAAAGTGGCAACTTTTTCTGGCATGACTTATATTTTTCTCCCTTCACATCTTCTAAATGCTTATTACTGTAGGCTTGCCAATGTACAATCCATTGGTACTTGTTTATGCCAAACAACTACAGCATATGCATGCTTATTTTATCAGTAATATGAGTTACTAATACAGGAAAAAACAAGTAACAATTCTTAGCTTTTGAGACCTACTGAACAATGAACAGCATGGATGTGGAAACTGAAGTCATCACTTCTTATCAGGATCTCCAGAAAAGTTTTTTTACTTTGAACCCTGAGTCATGGGTGTATTGATCTGGAGAGCAGCAGCACTAAACTGCTTCTGCCTGGAGAGTGTTGCTGGAGAGGGCATGCCAGTATAAGCCTGGTTTGTGTCTGTCAGATGGGCTTGAAGTTGACCTTACACAGAACTGTACAAATATTGTGGGTGGAAATATGAGTTATTCAGGTGCCGGCACTTGGCGCTCCTGATCTGGAACGCGGGAGACCGGCCTGAGGTGCTGTTGTCAGTTTGTGAAGTTGTGTCTCCATTTTTCCCTCTAGCATTTATTTGTCTGTTCTGTTGATCCTAGAAGCAATTTGTGGCAGAGATCTTACAGTGTATTTATACAGTGACTGATGAAGTGAGCTTGACCTCTCTTTGGAACTCAAAGAATTTCTAAAACCAAAAAATTCCTGCCATGGCAACTTGAGAGGTAGTGAGCAGAGGGCACCATGGGATGTATGGGACCATAGGACCATTCCATGTGATTGTGAGTGTGAGGAATGACTTTGTGGGCAAATCAGGGGCGAGACCATTGAGAGGAGTGGGGTGGTAATGCTATCTTCTGGTGTGGCTTTGCTCAGTGATGAAGTAAGCCCTTGGTTGGTGGCATGGGTTGGCAGGCTCTGGGCACAGCAGGAACAAGCAAAGGGCTGTCCAGAGAAGGCGGGGATAGAATTAAAGTTGCTCTGGTTTGCTAAAATATTGTATTCAGATACTTCCATGTATCAAAATTTCCACAGATATCTCTTAGCTCCCATTACCTTCCATTTTATGTCTTTTCAACTCCTGATACAGTAGTTACGAAGTGATGCTGTGTCTGGGATCAGGGAGGCCCGAGGAGATTATTGCAAAGAGCAGAAGTATCTCTTATGGGACTCGGTTTTGTCTCCTGATCTGTCCAGATCTGACTGGTCTCTCCTTTCTCTGATGCTGAGACATAACACTTTTTTTCTTGAGTGATGAAGGGAGGCTAGGGGCGAAGTACCAGGGAACAAGGGAGAAGAGGGATCTCTGAGGTTGGACAGGTTATGGTGGATGATCCGCTGAGTTCTTCCCAGTCTCAAGGTCTTGTCACCTGACTCATCAGTAATGCTTATGACTAGAAGAAATAAATATCAGTAAACTACCAACTTCAATCTCTGTTTAGCAGTTCTGAGCAGAAAGTCTCACCGTCTGTCAAATTCTTAGAGAGAGGAAAAAAAAAATTGGAGATTATTATTTCAATATCTTAATTTCTCATACCAAATATTGAAATATTTTAAAAATAATCTGAAAACTGTTTTTAAAAATCACTTCACAGGATCCTTTTAAATGTACCAGTGACAGAACAATTGCAAAAGTATATCAAACTGTCTTTCAGATGGAGGTAAACTGTTATTGAAGAGATTTAATCCGAGCTGTTTATGCCTGCTTTTGATGATAGTGCATTTGAGTATTGTGTTATTTAATAATGCATTCAAACACCTGTTTAGAGAAGGTATATTCCACTATGGTCCAAAATGAAAACATCCCCACTACTTGTTGGGATTTCATTCATAATTCTTATATCATGCTCTGATTAGAGTATACATTGAACCTCAGATGAACATTACCTAAGGCACATTGAGTTAAATGCACTGTATAAACTAGGCACAAACCACAAAGCTACCTTTAACTTGCACAAAACAGCAAGTAGAAATTGATTAAAATATGCATTCTGCTAATATAACGGCTGGTCTCGGTATAAAAATTAATTAATGCTAATAGTACACAACCAAAACTGCTTTTAGAAAGCTTCTTAGAACATTAACTAAAATGTTCATCTTTTTAATGCATTTGACTGAACCTCTGAGACTAAAAGCCTTGCTTCCTTCATGCAAATTTAAAAAAATCACAGCCTAAATTTTCAAGTGGTTACTTTATAGCAACCTCCCCCAACCATTTGCTTTTGGATTTCTTGTTAACCTGAGCCTGGTCCCAGGCCATGTGTCAGGTTGTACTATTAGCTACTACAAATTAAGGTGGCAGCCCTGGGAATCGAGGCCAATAACATATGCATATTGAGCCATGGAGCAGAGAGGGAGATAACTAAATGAAAGAAGGAGAAAGGGTATTGTGTTTAAAGAGTCTGCTCAGCGATAATCTAGGCTTTAAGTGCACTGTTATGCTGAGCACAAGGTATGAATATTTGTTAAACAACCCCCCCCCCAAACTAAAGAGTATTGTCTTCTTCATGGTTCTGGTTTGATTGGTTTTTACATTTAGAAAGACATTTTGTCTTGTTGGGATGAATTTTCATTGGACAATTTCATTTCCAAAATATAAAACTGTAAAAAAGCTACTACTGTGGGAGCAGTGAGGATCTGATCCTCTGGCTCCCATGCAATCCTGTGCCTTGGACTGGCCTGAGTTTCCAAAGTAAGAATTCTCTTTGGATGGAGTAAAATCTGTTAGTGTCATTAGTGTATATCTTCAGGAAAAGGCCTTCAGTCTGGGGCATGAGTTATTTAATAATAAAGTGGGTTTGATACATGTATTTTATACATATGCACACACGTATACAATATACATATGTGTGTCTATAAATATATATATAAGCTTCTCATTATTCATAAGTTACTCCCATTCTTCTTCTCTTCTTCACTATTTGTCCCCTCTCCTTCATGTTCCATCTGTCTTTTCCTCTCAATTTTCTTCTGTTTCTCAGAATGCACCTCAAACCTTTCTGAGTTCTAGGCTCTTTTGTTTCCCCAAATATCTCTGCATCTTTCTAAAATCCAGAGATGCTTAAAACCAAAAATAGCTGGCAAAAAACAGAGACAGCAAGAGTGCATATTGCAGAACAGTTTTGGCTGGACTTTATCTGTCAAGGGATAGAGCAAGAGCTCTCAGAAACCTGGCATCTTGACATGTGGTTTTTCACACTTCCAGCACCCATCTTATTTTTTTCCAATTACTCTTTCAGCAATGTGTAGCAATGCAATTTGATAGCATCGTTTACCAAAAAGACCCCAGAACCAAACCAACCCAAACCCCCCCAGACCAAAAACCTCATTGAATGTTATAAAGATAAGCAAGCTCGCCACTTTTTTTATGTTCTCAGAAATTCTGGAAATCAGGAGCACTGAACACAGTTGCCCATTCCTACTTGAGCTAGATATAGTTGCTTGCATCCTAATTTGCCAGCTTCCTCTCTTCAGAGAAAAGGTCCACAACTTGGTCCTCATTTGCTCCTTCCCATTTTTGTGGAAATATTTATGATTAAGTTTGTCATTTCTCTGAGGAAACTCAGGGAAGTTCATACAGAACAAACCACCTCCTGCCTTCAACACCCGCTCCCCTCTGCCTATGTACTTGTACGGTCAGCTTCAGAGGCTAATTTGCCATCTTGTCAGCTTTGCTCTGGGTACATGTTTCATTGCTTTGTACAGGTACAGTGCATCGTTCTTGTTCTCTTCTAGACTTACAGTGACCTGGACCATCTCAGTCATGAGTATCTGTCACTCTTTTCAGATAGATCCAAAGTGTTGTTCCTCCATGGAGAGACATTCTCAAGGTAATCTGTGATGCTATCTGTTTCACACATTTTTCCTGTCCTTATACATTTTAATAACCAAAAATTAACATGCAGGAACATTTAATCATAAGCCAGGTGAAAGCTAACTTGCCCCCTTTTTTATTTGCATTTTTTTTTAAGTTTCAAAGACAATTTAACATTGCAAAGTCTGAACATATCACTTAAGGAAACATTGTTAATGGAAATATTAAACAATTAAAATCAAACCCTTAATGTAAATGAAAAAATGTTCATCCTCCCTGGCAAATGGAGTGAGTAGTTATAGGTTTTGAGAGGACAAATGGATATGTGGTAAGTCATCTAACTTCCTGGGTGGTTAGAAATATCAGCAAGTTACCTAGAAATACATGGATAACTGGACGTCTGGGATACTCAGAGCTGAATGATCCTAAAAAGAAAGCAGATTTCTTTGAAAGGTACTTACTGTCTCATTCTAAAGAAATTGCTATTCATTAAAGAGTTATCTGGAAGAAGCAAATACAATCCATGTTTGCATGCTTTACAGTTTCTGTCTGGGGATGATGAATTATTGGTAGTCCTGAGAAACACTCCCACCTTTTCACAATTTCAAGGCAGACAGAGCTAAGGTTACAGGCGATGAATGTGGCTATAGGATTGGTGAAAGCACAGTGTGAAGGGTGTGAGCAAGTGAGTCTTACTTTGGCTTGAGCCTGTCTGAAAACTAGTAAGAACCTTGCTGGCTATTCCAACTATGTTGAGAAGTGTTTCTAATAAGTACTTCAACTTAGAGAAAATTCACTACTTTAAAAGAAATCCTTACCTCAGCACTGGTTCATTGGAGCAAACATTTGATATAGGGAATCATTGTACAATGTGGATTTTATTTGAAAGTTTTCCTTGATTATATAATAATGAATTACATAAAATCCAATGAGAGTGGTTATACTGGGAAAAATCATAGGTCCATCAAATCTAGTCTACTGTCTTTTAAGAATAGCTTGTAATGGATGTTTAGAGTAAGAATGTCAGATGAAGCAAATACAGATTCTTCCCCAGTATAGTCTCCCAGCTTCTGGTAATATGCCAGGACATTCTGAGTTGAATAGGACATCTGATGTCTTATAAGACACTTTTCTTTCATGGTTTCCAACTGTTCTCTGAAACTGTTTATACTTTTAGCATTCAAAGCATATTCTGGTGATGAGTTCCACAGTTACTTCAAAAGATAGTCCCCTTGTTTTAAATCTGGTACTTGATATTTCACTTTGGACTGACAGTCCAAACGACTTTTCAATCTTTTTTCTTTTTTATAACTTAAATAGCTAGTATAGAAACTGTTATTGCTATATCATCTTTACTTGTGAGTTTTTGCCTTTGTATAGACTTGCATTTTATTTTACTTGCCATTTCACCACCCAGCACTCAGCATTGTATTCTTCTCATCTAAACTTAACTCTCTGAACACCAGATACGTTAAGCTAAGTCTACCTTATGAGAGTCATCTAAGAAAAACAGAATGAATCATTGGCTGGAAGCACCTTTGCTTTGTTCATTGCCTATCGCATCTCCACTAATTCCTTTCTCTGAGCTTACTAGTTCTGGGTTTTTTTTTTTGCAATATTTCCAACAAACTTGGCAACTAGGTAAATTCAACTTGCTGCTTTATGGGTTCCTGGATCTCTCTCCCCACTCCAAAATACTTTTAAAAATTTGCATCGTGTTTCCCACCTCCATTGCACTGATACTAAGGCCAATTTAAGCGCTAGGTTACACACCACAGTGAGTAGTTTGGCAATTTCATATTTGAGTTCCTTTAGAGCTCTTGCATGAATACCATCTGGTCCTGATGATTTGTCACTATTCATTTTATCAATTTGTTCTTAAACCTCTTCTACTGACATGTCAATTTAAGACAGTTCCTTGGATTTGTCCCCCCATAAAGTTTCCAGTGTGGAAACCTCCCTAAGCTTCTCTGCAGTGAACACTGATGCAAAGAATTCATTTAGCTTTTCTGACATGGCCTTATCTTCCTTGAGTGTTCTTCTTACACCTGTAGGCCTGATTGACTCTGGCAGGTTTCCTACTTCTGATGTACTTGAAAAAAAATTTTTTTTAATGCTTTTAGCAAGCTATTCTTCAAAATTTCATATCTCCTGCATTCCTTTGGTTTTGTGTTTAGGCTACTACAGTTTATATTATTTTCCATTTTCCTTTGTCAGAAAACATAGCTCAAGATACAGCAAACAAAGGAAGCGAGCAAGTATGTTATTTGGAACAGAGTAAGAGAGACAAAGTAACAAAATACAAAACTGATAGCTATTCTTAAACGCCACCAAATGTTCTTACTCTCTTGGTCCTCTGGATAGTGTGAAAAAGTGAATTAAACTGAAGAGTTAGGATGATTACTAGCAATTATTTCACAGATCTGCTAAGGAATTTTCTTTTAAAAAAGTTCATCTCTAATTTAAATATTTCTATCAGTTTTGAGAAAAGTTGCCTATATTTCTTCCACATCAAAGCACAGTAAAAATTTTTGGTATAATTTTAACAGAAAATGAAATTATTTCAGACCAAAGTGCTATGGCAATGACCCTCATAATTGTATTAGCAACAAACATTTATTGGTTGGCTTCAAATGTTTTTATGCACTTTTCAGCTCAAATTTACAGTTCTTTTTCTATGCTCTTTCAGTTCATTGCTATCCTAGATTTTCAGGAAGGCTTCATTAATGTCAACATCTCTTCCTCTTTTCCTCTTTTCCTCTTTTCCTCTTTTCCTCTTTTCCTCTTTTCCTCTTTTCCTCTTTTCCTCTTTTCCTCTTTTCCTCTTTTCCTCTTTTCCTCTTTTCCTCTTTTCCTCTTTTCCTCTTTTCCTCTTTTCCTCTTTTCCTCTTTTCCTCTTTTCCTCTTTTCCTCTTTTCCTCTTTTCCTCTTTTCCTCTTTTCCTCTTTTCCTCTTTTCCTCTTTTCCTCTTTTCCTCTTTTCCTCTTTTCCTCTTTTCCTCTTTTCCTCTTTTCCTCTTTTCCTCTTTTCCTCTTTTCCTCTTTTCCTCTTTTCCTCTTTCCTCTTTCCTCTTTCTTTTTTGTATCTTATGTGGATAAACAGGAAATAGCTGAGTGCAAGTGAAACTTTCTATGAATCTGAATTCCAGCAACTGAGCAATAACATTTATAAGGGAAAGGATGTCTGCACATAATGGTGTTGTATATTTGCTAATAAAGTGGCATAAAGATTTCAGGAATATTCAAAAAAAGGCATAGAAAAAGGAGAAGGAAGGCTGAGACAAAACTAACCATGCATTCCCTACTGCTAAGTCTTGTTTGCAGTATTTTGAAGCAGGATAGAAATTTGGAGGAGGATGTGAAAACAAAGAGAATGACAGGATGTTTTCCCTCAATTCTGCTCATGCTGCTCTCAGAGATCATTATGAATCCAGGTCAAGGACAAAGTCTCATGGAAAAATAGTAGGACACAAAGATAAATCTTTCTCTGCTTTTCCTGTTCTCAGCGCAGAAAAAAAAATCAGTCAACCATAAACCTGCAAGAGGTGATCATCAATGCCAACTATAGAGCAACACAAAAAGAAAACTATTTGAAAAGTCTGTTGGCTTTTTCTCTGTGAAGCACCTTCACACCATGCCCTGTGGCCAGAGATTTATAATCTAGAAGGTTTTTGAGTAAAACATCAAGGGGCTTAAATTAACATAGTGTCTTTAGCTTGAAGCTTACCACCTTAGCATTTCTGATGAGACACTGAAGAATATTTCTGTTTTCTCTTTGCACGTCAGAAGTGCAAAAAACAATCAATCATCAAGGCAGCTGCTTTGGTGCATTATGAGACAGGAGTATCAGAAGGTTCGTGTGTCTGGTTTTCCACTGGTCGTTTCTCCAGCAGAGCTTTTCCAGGGCAGAGTTTATTGTTAGTTTGCTTTTTGTAGTTATCTGCCATGTTTAAAACTTGGGGGGAAAATTTTTAAATAAATAATAATATTTAAAAATAGCAATAATAATAACAATAAATAACAATTAATAATATATATAACAATATATATTATTATTAGAAATATAAAAATAATTTAAAATAAATAAATCAGTCAAGAAATAATCTTTTTTCTCCTTCACCATCCCAGCAGCAAATAATCACAGAAATCTTATTCTTTTAATAGCTTTGCTCATGCAAATTGCTTGACTTTCATGCCTACATTAATTGATATTAATGGGAATAATTATGTCAAGGAGGTGTTCTCACTTGTGGAATAGTTTTCAGGATTAGATTTTTGGATAACATTATATAGAAATGAAAAACATTTTTGGAGATATACCTGTGGCAAGTCAGAGAATCATAATTAAGGGTGTAATTCTTGCTAACAGACTAGTGCATAAATGTTTTATTTTTTCCCTTTATTCATAGCAAAATTTTACTGTGTATAACTTTTGATCTTTGCTGGCTAGATTGTGTCTTTCTGAACTCAGAAGAAATGATGGTTGCTTCTGTTTAAGGTATTTGTCATTTCAGTGCAATTACAATACATGTAACTCAGTCATCTCAGAAAGCAACAAAAACAAATATTCACCATAGACTTTATTATGTCCTGGGAGGATACCATTTGGTGAGAATACTGCTTCTTTCTAACATATTTATGAGAATATAAATGAGGGCTAAACATAGTTTCTGTTTCCATGTTTATTCCTGGTTTTTATTTGAAAAGCAGGTAACTTGCTACTATAGGGATCAAATGTCTTTACATGATAATGTAGAAAGATGGTGGGAGAAGGTACCACTCCACAGAACTGCACAGTGTGCAGAATCCTCCATCCATTTTCAGGAATAAGGATCTAGGCCTGAGAAAGACTTAAGTAGGCTACTAGTATATTTTCAAGTTAAGAAAAATTAATAGGTGCATTAAAATTATTTGATCAGTTGGAAAAGCATAGAAAGTTTACATAGAGTATATTGGTGCTGTTGACCCTGTACTTTCTAAAGTTCTGAGCAACACCTTATTTTTAATTTTGCTTTAAATGATTCCATATAACATACAGTCTCAGTTCTGTGGTATGCAATGTTTCAGTGGATAATCAGTCTCATTATAGGTTCCATAGTCAGGGATAACAAAGTTTATGGATTCTGTACCATAATGTATATTGCTTCTTATCAGGCACAATGAAGTGTTTGGAAATGCAGTGGTGTGACGTGTGGAGGGTTTGATGAGTTAGATGTCTTAATCTGGCATTCTACAGTTAGCTGTTTCTCCTGTTTACAACAAAGTTACACTGACTAAGTGATCCTACAGTTACATAAAAAGGTTATCAGACCACCTGAAAATCCTCTACTACCAATCTCACTCATACTAGCATAATATTCTCAATTATCATAATATATATGTGATGATTCACTTTACTGCAAGATTAATCTATGTTTTACACCAAATACAAATGAATACCTCAGAATTTTTTTGTCAGAAATAAAAAATAATGTTAGTCAGACTACTTAATATAATAATTTATTGGTACTAAGGTTTGTTACTTGATTGTTACAAACTAGCTTACATCCAGTAGGCACAGCAACATCTGGCTGAGTTTCTGAGAAGGGATGAATGAATTTCTCTGATTCAGTTGGTAGCAGTGGCAGGGACATCAGTTATCAGTTACCCATCACAGAGCTGGGCAGTGATCATCTCATTGAAGAGGAATATATGTGAGCACTGTCTAACAGAAAAAAAGTAACAGCTGCACTGCATTTGCAGAAAGTTATCTTAGCTGATTTCTCTGCTTGCACTCAGGACAAGCTTTTCATCTGCCCTCATCTGCAAAGCCAAGTTATTGTAATGGAGGCCCACCAGCAGGCTCAGGAGGGAAGGAATATAAAAGTGTGGGAGAAATGCATGTCAAAATCTGTTTAAGACAATATGAGAAACTACTCACGTACATACAAATAGGGGAAAATTCTTTTTCATCTTTATTTACCTGAGAATGAATTTCAGTTTGAAGAGGCCTTTATGTCATTTCAGGCAAAGCACCTAAGATATAAGCAATTTTCAACAAGAGTACTACACATTTGTCTTTATAACAATTTGTATGTAACAGCTTTTATGCAAATGACACTAAAGTGGCACCTTTTTTCCAAATTGGACATTTTTATGGTTATAATTTTCTTCTGTAATAACAGCAAAAAAATGGCTGTCCCAGTGGAGTTAAGCATTTCATCTATAGCACTGTTGTGTGAGGTTGGAATGACAAGTTTCTTTCATTTGTGCAAAAAAAGTATTTTTTGTCATTCTTGTCTGACTTGGTTGAGGCAGTTACATTTGGAACCGGCACCAGTCCCCTGACACCAGCCTCTTCTCTGCTAGCTAGAATGGTATCATAAAGTCATAATAAAACTTAAAGGAACTAAAAAATATTGCATTCTCTCTGTTTCTGCTCTTTAAAGGACGTAAATTACTTTGTTAGTTTAAGCAGTTGCTGCTTTACTTTGGTCTTTAGCACTGATTCCTACTCATTCTCCAGATGTCAGGTGACTTTTACAGTCCATGCTGCCAGCTTTAATTAACTACAATACAAGAGAATTTATGTATTTCATACAAACATCTCAAGCCATTAATAAAATAAATATAGTAAAATAGGAAGGTTCTTGTTGTTTAACTGGCTGTACAGTTCTGCAACATTGATGTAAGAAACTGAGTGCCTAAACAACAGTTAAACTCTATCTCATCTACCAATAAATTAGTGATCTGTAACCAAGAAACTTTATGATGGATGATTTTATCCATATGAAGTGATAAATTGCTAGACTTTAATTGAGGCATACAATAAGGTTAACAAAGTCAAAGTTGAAGTCTGATACTTCATCTCATAAAATAGTATCTTGTAAAATATAATGAAGTGTACTATTTAGTAAAAAACCCACAAATGTTTATTTTAATGCAATCGGCCAATAAAGGCTAAAACCCCTTGTGTCTCTCTCTAAACTATAATATATATCTATATACTTTATATGTTTATACTTTATGTATTAATATATACTATTTATACTTTATATGTATTATATATATAATATCCATATACTTTCTCTATTTAAACTAGTGAAATTTGAAGTATTTTTTTAAACTACTCTTCTGTTAGTGATGAATTTTGGTTCTACTGTTTAAACATTACCAGTAGTTCTCCTTAGCACTAAGCATATTGGCTTAGGTAACTACCAGCTGTTTAGAAAAGCAAATGTCTACCTGAGTGCAGTGCTTCTTCAAGGGAAAGTGCACCCTGGATCCCCCAAGCCCATGTGTACACTGTTCCTGCTGCTGGACCCAGCAAAGACTAAGCAGGATACTATCACTGCATGTGGCATAGAAACCCAGTTATATTCCTTGTCCTGAACACAAACTACCCAGGATTCTTAGTCAAGATGGTATATTTTAACCATTAGACAGCTGTGCTACATTTTGAGGAACAACCTGTCCATTGCGTAGCTCATTTTCCTTAAATAAATGAGACAACACCATTACATGAGGAGGGCTTAGAAAAGCCCTCTGTTTCTCTTCAGCTTGGATTAATGGCATGAGGGGACATCCTCACAGCCAGATGACACTTTAGGAGTCATAGACAAGCAACTGTCCTTTTCTGAGACAAAATGTAGGATTCCTTTGGAAGGGAGAACAGAGTTTGGTCGTTCTGCAACTTGGCCAAAGAAACACGCTACAAAGCTTGCTGTATTTGCATCCAAGACTTTGAATTAAAAGCTGCTGTAGTTGCTAATCTATTTTTCCTAAAAAGGCTAGACATAGGTGTTGACCTTTTCTTGCAAGGATAGAAAAAACTACACAGTCAGTGCCTCCATTTGGCTTTTCTGGATCTGGACATATGGCGTTGATAATTTGGTCCACTTTCACTGTATGAGGTAGGATTATCTTTGAAACAAATATTATAAAGTTTGGAATCCATAATTAACTTGGCACTTGTAGCACATCATACAGCTGATCTTATCTATAGTATTGACGAGCTAAAAGGAGTCAAGTTCAGCACTTCTTTTTTAAGAATGCTTATACTCTCAAATGGTTTGCATTAGAAACATGAGGTGCTTTTTCTCAAACCAACAGTTTTTGTCTTTGAAGTTTCTGTGCCTTGTGCTGTACCTTTCATTTCAGCTATACAGTATCAATACATATAATTGCTGTACTTTCAAAGTCAAGAGTGACTTGGTACATCTTAGAATTCCAGTCAAGGCAAGCTTCAAAGTAATTAAAGCAGTAACTGTGTATGTGAAAGGAAGAATAGTGAGAATAGTGACTGGGAGGAGGAGTTGATCATATCAATAATTATATTAGAATATTGACATTGAAATTTGCCTTCTAAATCCCTAGAAAAAAAAAACCAACCCAAACTCCAAAACTCTGTCCAACATAATTAACATTTGAATCTACAGAGAGATATTGGAAATCTGCATCCTCCTGTGCCTGCAAAGGAAAACAAAACACTGTGGATATAGTTGAATGGGTGAAGTGATTTGTATGTCTGGGGCACTTCCACAGAAATCATGTCTTGTCATTAATTGTTTGTATTACTTAAATAGTTTCTTTGAACACCATCTATTTTAGAAATATCTGCTTTTGAAAGAGAAATTCTGTTAAAATGGGAGTTTTCAATGCATTATTTACATTTTAGGACTAATGTCTTCTTCTCATCATACTATTATTTAATAAGTACTCTGTGCGTTTAATAGCACTTTTCATCTGAAGACCTTAAAGAATCCCTAGACTTTTACTAGTGGGCAAATAGAGACAGATAACTACTAGGCTGAATTTTCAAGATCGCTTTACATTCCTGGTGGAGTGAACAATGGACTCTCATGCAGTGACCACTAATCCCAAAATCAAGCCCTCTGGCCCATTGTACTGAATGAGCAACTCTATGTACACTATTAGACTATTAATGGTATTAAAAATCTAATTGTTTACCTACTTTGACATACTTTCAGGACTTTATAATTAAGCAAATATGTGTTAGGATTAGTATGAAAAGTACTTTTTTGTGTACCAAATCAAATATGCAGTGGAATCAACTTAACAAGTGCCTGCCTTGCTACCCCTGGAATCAGTTGATGAAAACAGTGCATACAGGGTATTGAATTAAAGGACTGGGAAAAAAAAAAAAAAAAAAAAAATTACTCTTCTAAATAAAATGTGAAAAAGTCTTTGAAGCTCTACACCACTCAGTCAGCAGTGCTAGACAAGAGCCCATGTTTTACAAGAGAGTTTTTCAAAATTTTTTTCAAAACTTACAGTCATCTCAGGTCCTGTTTAGCATTAGAACTCTGTCCTCTTTGACCTTTTCCAGTAACATAAAGGGCCCTGGAAGAGTGGGTATATGTTAATATACTCCTCCTTAATGGTATAAAGAATTTTAAAAAGTCTGGGAAATTTATATATTGCTTCAATGTTACCTTCTAGATTTCTTATTACTATAAATCACTTGGAAAAATAAAATGAGTTCTTATAATGTTGTTTAATTTTCATGTGCTGTATTTACCACTGACTAAAAGGCTTTTTGGTGCAACCTCTGGTAACCAGAGTGATCATTGCATCATGAATAATCAAATGGGATTACTCAACTGTATCCAAGTCCAATTGTCCTATTACTGTCTACTGAAAAAGCATCCTTTGGCTTTAGACTACCTTATAGTTTACTATCGTAATCCGTGCTAGCCTATTACCAGAAAACCACTCAAATTCCCCCCCTTTGTTTTCTTAAAAATTTGAATGTTCTTTACCCATTCTTGTTTATCTTCTGTCTGTCTGTAGCATGCATGACATCCTTGTCATCCTGGTGTTTTGTGCTTTGTTAATTATGAAAATCACATGGTGATTACAAAGCCTTCATGTGCAAATCAGAGAACATGACGCACGCAGTTGCACATCGCCATTTACTGCACTCATCAGTCACTGCAGAGAGAAAGCTCACAGTTCCCCTCACAGCATTTCTTAGAAGCGTTCATTTTCTCTAGCAAGGTAATGGACTGAGGAAGGGCACAGATCCTCATCTCTCTTACCTTGGTGTAAATTGGGAACAGTTCCTATGAGATCTGTGCTCTTAATTAAAAACAGAGACCAGAATCTGGCTTGGGAACTTTGTGAATAACTATTAAATTTGGAAAAGGGAACTCCTGTCTGTCTCAATTTCTCAAGTGCTATCTGTCTGTTACCAGGCACACACATTAATTGTGTGTTTTAAAACTTTGTTTGGTTGAACCTGTCATCCTAGGCTAAAATTGTGTGACCTAACTTGTAGTAGCTTTTGCAGTGAAGGTATCATTTACTGTTGAGTATATTTTACTGTGCTGTTATAGATCTTTTCACTCAACCAGCTGTCTAACATGTTGAATAGTCTTTCATCTTGTCAAACACTTCCATTCCCCTTTCTACAGCTTTCTCAGCCAACATGTACACACCTAATCAATCTAATGCCACTGTCTCCAGACTTTAAAACCAAAAATCACTGCCCAAACTACTTTTTTAAAGAGACAGTCATCCTTTTCCCATAAATTCATCATCAAGAGGACTGATAAATTGTTAAATGAAAAGAAACACTTCTCTGAAACTGTTACTCTAGGTCCAGCCTTTGAGCTCTGGTTCACTCACTGAATCTGTCATTCAGTAAAGGCTGCTGGGGCTTCCCTTCACACACGCTGATCGCGTATATGTTAATGTAATTTAATTTAATAAACATCTTAACCATGAAACTGAGCTTAAATCATCTCGCTTTTCATATATATATATATATATTTTTTTTTTTTTCCATTTTTAGGCAAACAAGATTAGTCTGCCTCAATCTGTTCAGTGTCATGTTTTTAATTTTTTTCCTTATCTTTCATCAACAGAGGCTCCATTAGCAGATTGATCTTTACATCATACAGGAAGCAGGTGAAAAAAAAGCCATTGGCACTGCTTTCAGGTGGCCCCTGCTATGTGATATAGTATATACCTTACATGGTATGGAGTATTCGTTAGGGCTGCTTTTATTTTTATTACTTTTATTTTTATTAGATATATTACCTCCTGAGACTGTATGAAGTGAACCATGTCACTGGGTGAGATTACTACTCAGTTAATAGCAGTTCTGAAATCAGTCAATTGGGAATAGGCTATGTGGCAAGAACCTCTAAAATGTGTATATGTGCAGTGGGGGACAGGATAGCACTCCGAAGGGGAAGTTTTTTCTGCTCTTGCTGTATTCTCAAGTGGAACATTTTTCAGTTGCCTGCTCATTTCTGTATGTTATTTCTTTTAGTTAAAACAGATAACACCTGAAACAAACACTTCTGTAACTGCCAGGTGAGCATGAAATACAGAGGCATGAACAAACAGGTAGAGGTGGATGATTTGTATTTTTAGTCTAATTTTGAATTACTAAGGATGAAGGGAGGCAAAGGCACTTCAACCTTTAAGCCCTTTTGACATTCACAAAGTGCTAAAAGTCAGCTGGGGTCTCAGCTCTGACAAATTTGCATCTCTTTGAATATGACGCTTGAAAAGCCAAGCCGCTAGATTAAATTTTGCCATGGAGAAAATGAGAAAGTCTTCCACCTCCCAGGTCTACTGGGAGTATCTTTATGGTTGATTTACTTTTTTTAAATGAATGTTTCTTTATGTTTTTTCTCTAGTTTGTGTCCAGCCTTCCTCTATCGTGCATGCTGTAACTTCTGCCAGTTATATCAGCCCACAGTAAGTCAACCTGGGCAGAGTACAAGGTGAAATAATATTTCAGTCTAAACTGCACATCCCCTCTGTGTTTTCTGATTAAAATTTGCAATCAAACCTTGGAATAAACTATACCTGACATGACTTCTAAAATGATTTACACAGTTGATAAACTAGGGGCTAAATCCTACAAACCTTTCCTTTGCCATTTATATGCAGAAATGCTGCAGATTTTCAGGAGCAGGCCCAGCTGTGTAGCTGAAACCTTACCATAGAGGACAGCAGGCAGAATAATGATTATAGTGAACCTATAAAAATAATAAACTGATTGCCCATTGAAGAAAATCTGTTAAAGGATGAATTATCAGACTGACTTATCCCACATTAAGTCAACAATGACACCATTGACTCTTATGAACTTGCTGCAGTGATGGTGAGGGTGGGATTTGGTGCTGGTTTAGATGTGGAAATGTTTCAGTTAATGACAAATAAAAGGGTGTATGTAGAGGCAACTGTTTCAAGGTTTATAGAAGCTTATAATATGGACTCTATTTGCCAAGTATTTGTGGCAACTCCTAAATTTATAACCATCTCAAGGAAAAAATCCCACTATTCACAGGTATTGAATATAAACATTATTTTAATGTTCAGTGAAAAAATCCCAAGTACACTCTTGCTGTCATTGTGCTCTTAGAGAATGCTAGTGCTTGAAAACATGCCAGCTTTTACAACAAAACTTAATATCACATCCTTGTATCTACATTAGTTACTACAGAGAACAATATTTTTCTAAAGCAGAATGAACATTTTTTTGTGAGCCCAGAGAAGAATCTCTCAGTGCTTTACTCTGTCTTTGTCTCTCTCACATTGTGTAATGTGTATATAATAGAGATGATATCCAGAACCAGAAGGAGATGCTATGTGTGAAGGTTTTCTTTCCTCTACACAAATATTGTGTGTAATCTTTGTGCACAGTGTAAGTTATGAAAAATAACATATAGTTTTGTCTTTTTTAAAATTTTTATTTCTGTGCTGGGTTCTTATAATTTTCTGGCAGATCACATTACATTAGAATGAAATGTGATCTGTAGTTAGAACTTAGTGAGGCATCCTGTGGTTTTAACTCCATCACTTTGGTTCTGATTTAGCCCAACATGTGTCTCTTAAAATAACTCAGGAGAGCAGATTGATGATATACTTAGCAGAAGAATAACAGTATTGGAGACTACCAGTACTAAACAATTCAGTAATTAAGCATCTGAAGAAGAACAACTTTATGGAGGAAAAAGGAAAAAGATCTTGGAACTCAACAAAGCTCTTATTGACACTTTTCAAAAGACCTGAATGTGTGTACATTTACTGCAAACTGATCCTGATACTGTCATACCAGGGTCTCATTCAGGTCTGTTTTCTTCAGTTGACACTGTGGCATTTCAATTACAGACATGTTTTTCTCTCTTTAGAGGAGGAAGTAATGCATTTCCTGCAACTAATGCTTTGAAGCTTTTATATAACCTTTCTTTAACCATCCAAATGTTCTTGCACTTCTCAGTGTCCATTGCTTTCACTAGTTTGTGTTTTTCTTTCTTGAATCCATCTGATCTCTCAGTGGTCTCAGGCCAGCTCCCACCTCTTCTGACTGACTGCTGCTCTGCACATTAAACCTGCCTGTTCACAGAATTGTCCTTCCCTCCTGCTCCCGCACTCGCCCCTAGTAAATTGAAATAAAGTATATTTATCTATATCTGTATCACCATGCTGACTAGAGCATGTCCTGAAGTGCCTCATCTACTTTTACATCCTTCCAGGGATGGTGATTCCACAACCTCTCTGGGCAGTACATTCTAACTTCAAACTACTCTCTCGGGAAAGAAATTCTTCCTAATTTCTAATCTAAATCTCTCCTGGTGCAACTTCAGGCCATTTCCTCTAGTATCATTTCCTCTATTCTAGTTCCATCATGTCTTTACCTACTTTTGGTGACTATAAATAAATGTTACATTTTTCTTCTTGGTAGACACTGCAGTCACCTCTGGGACTGTGGTGCATAGATCGCAATGGGACCTTGATGAAAGAAGAAAAGTACATCAATGTCACCCAGGTACTCTTTTCCATAGAGCAGGAATGTTTTGGTGCACAGCAAACCCCTTCTCCCAGCCACAACCTGGCTGATGCAGGGTGATGACTAGACATAGCCTGGCAGATTCAATACAACCTAGATATTTTGTTCTGAATTAGGCACCTAACTCCTGGCAAGTCCACTTCCCAGCTAGGATAATGACTTGGATGCCTTTTTTTTTTAGAGAAAGGAGAAAAAGTGAGTGATCTCGGAGCCTCTGAGAAAAGCGCTTCAGTATCTCATTTGAATAGAGCCTTATGCAATGTATTGGAATTTCTACGACAACTTCTTTACAAATGGATCATTACAGCAGTAAAAAGCCAGTTTATTATTTAACCAATTCAAACTGAGTGCAGAGTGGAGAGCATTAGCACTTTCATTGATTGTAAGTAAGACTCTAGTAATTAATGATCAGAGTTTTCAGCAATAGTCTTGAGGAGAAAGTGCAATGTGCCCAAATAGGTATGACTGAGGAGGTGTTAACTGAAATCAGAATGAGCCTGAGGAAAAGGACAATGAAAAGCAGGACATTCCCATAACGCTTTTCCAGTGTTCAGTCCTCACATCACAAGTGCTATTAAACAGTGAGTGGATTAACCTAGGCTCCTTTTGATCTGGACTGACACAGTAGGTTTCAGCCCTTACATGCTGCTTACCACCAGTAGATCCCAGAATACCTCTAGAGTCCTCTGGGAATTGCTGGGAGTGGTCACAAGTCATCCTTAGGAGGTGAAGGAAAGTATCTGATAGCTGAAGTCTGGATGAAATACAAAGATATGACTGGAAAAGAACACCTTTGTCTACATCATGGCAGGGAGCTCGGGGCAGAAATGGTCAGACTGTGGTACTGTACTAATACCATTGCACATGTATAGATATAGACTGTGAAGTGTGGCATGGAAACAGGTTTTTAATACACTTTGAGTGTATCTTAAATTCTAAAGCTTCAGGATTTACTGTGGTCACATTTTCAGAGTTACAGCAGTAGGCATATTCATTGATTTTTAAGAAATTTCACAACTACAGGACTTCAACGTTTAGGAAATCCTTTTAAATATTAATTATTAAAGGATTATTAATTTATATTTATACTCTATTATTAAAAGGTTAAAGGGGGACACACATTTAGGACACATTTAACCTACCCTAGAAGAGTTATACAGCTGGCTTTCTTAATTCAATGCTCTTCTAAAGATTCATTTTTCTATAATACATACAGTACAGGTCAAAACTGATAATAGAAATACCTAAGTAAATAATTAATACAATAATAAATATGCAATCCAATTAAATGACAGCAACAACAAAATCCCCCTAGATCATCTTTGTGCTTGAGCTCTTAACCATGTTATATATTTTCTGTATTTGTCCTTCAGATGGCATGATCTTCAGTGTACTAGCTTAACTTGTGATTCATTCAGCGGAGAGTATATGGTCAGCATATAGCCAAAGAACACATAATAAAGCACAGATTTGTGATACGTGCAGATACACACACCATATGCACTTCTTAAACAGCTATGAATCTGAATGCATGTATGGTTGCTCACAAATTTAAAATCACACATGTAAACAAATGAGGACAGACACATGCACTTATAATGCTATCTCCCTAGCACTCACCCCATGGTTATGTAAATTGACTGGGGGTTTTGTGTGTGTGTGTGTGAGGTACAACAAATACTCACAGTCTTAAATTAACTCTTTCCAAATAGGAAAAATCTTACTATTAACTTGATACATTTAAATACAAATTGACAAGTTTATGTTTCCTTCTGCCCCTTTCTTACCCTTTCTCACTCCTCTGCATCTCCCTCTCTCTCTCACTTTACCTTCCCAACGGCACTATTTTATTTCAGAAGAAAACTTATGAAAATTGTTGAAACACACACTACAAAGCATTTGCTTTTTTTTCCTCTCCTTTTTTTTTATTTTTTTTTTTTTTATTTTTTTTTATTTCAGCAGATAGCCCCCAAAAAAGGCAGGGATGTCAAAGGCTTCGAGTCCCCCCTTTGACATTCACGCAGTGCTGAGAGTCAGCCAGGGTCTCAGCTCTGACAAATTTGCATCTCTTTGAATGTGACGCTTGAAAAAAGCCGGAGCTGCTAGATTAAATTTTTTTTTTTTCCGTCGAGAAAATGAGAAAAGCCTCTATCTCTCCGCCGAGTCTACTGGGAAGATCTTTATTCTGATTCTTGTTAGAATTGTTTATCACCCTGACAGACCAGACTCGGACGAGATAAAGGCGCTGCTCCATCACGGGGCCTGACAGTGGTAGGACATGCAGTGAAATGAAAGGAGCAGGGGAAAATATTATTAATAGATGCCGACTTGATTTGCCTCTATGGCACGTCAAGGAAGGAAGGGAGGGGGGAGCCACGGCTTGATTGCAAGCCTATGAAGTTCTGTCCAAAAAAGAAGCTATTTTTCATTAAGTGATAGAAGGGCTTTTTTCATGTTCTTTCCTGAGGAGCTGATAACTTATGCAGTTTATTCTAACCCTGCTGATTTCTGTCAGGGAAAGAAAACTCCTGAAAGATGGCTCCAGCTCGTCCTTTTCAGAGAAGGAGGATGTCTTGTCAAAAATGGTAGCAAAGCATTAAAGCCCCGGCCTTGACTCTTGCAAGGTCCCTTGGATCTGATTGGGTGTGCATGTGTTGGTGAGTGTGAGGGGGTTAGGGGAGGCAGGTGTTATTATGCACCCACTATGCCCCTCTGAGGTAAAAGAATTCAAAATATATATGCAGAGCAGTGTTTGCACATGTGCACATGCACCCATGCACCACATACACAGGGGCTTTGTGCATTTAAGCATACATGCAGAAACCTTCGTTCCACTGCCTAATTACTCTGCTGTTAGTGAAGAATTGTCTGATGTGAGCATGTGCTGAATTTGAGAACTGGAGGCTGGGCATAAAGTTAAAACAGCCTCATTCAAAATGAACGCTAAAAAATAACCAGCTCCCTGCTACCTCCTGTAAGTCAGGTCGAACATAGAAACATAACCAGCAGTACCAGCTCAGGGGCTCCTGCAGTGATACTGAATCTGCTGTGACTGTCTTGTGTTCTGGGGCAAAATTGCCACTACGTGATCATTATTGCACTTAGGTTAGATTTTTCTAAGATGGGGAAAGTAGGAGTTAGAAACTATTGGTGCACATCATGGCCACATTGTTATTCTTGGATACTTCATATTTTCAATTCTGACTATTTGGGTTATTCACTGCAATCATAGCATTGAACGAACACATCCTTGCTTCTAATTACCTTGTTCTTCTCCAGAAAGGTATGTGTTTGGTCACTATCCTGGCTGAATTTTGTCTTCTGTATAAATTTAACTAGTGTAGAAATGATCACCTCAGGGCAATAGAGTAGATCTGTTTCCATGAACCTGCTCTTTAAGATTCACCTTCCTGCTGGATCCAGCCTACATGTTGAGCACCTAAAGAGAAGGTATGAATGCTGCTCAGCTCTCGCTGCTTTAAGTAGGATGGGAGTGATTAGTCACTCAAGGGAGTTAATCAACACTTTGCTAGTGAAAAGACTGTAGCTCTTTTTCTGGAAAGCTCATGGACTGCCTGATTGCTAAGCGATATACTTTCTCTTCCTTCTTCAGATTTCTCCTAAAGAGTTCTTCTTTCTAGTAAGATCAATAAATGCTTATGAAATCCCAGACTGTTTCCTTTCATGTTCCAATAAAAGAGGAATTACCAACTTATGTTAAAAAGTAAAAAAAACACAAATACCTTTTTGTACCATGTCTCCACAATGTTATGTTCAAATAATTTTAATCTTCTTCTATTCCCACTGCCATTTGTTTGCCTTATTTGCTGTACAGTATCCATAGTTTCCCTAAAGGGAAAGTTTTACATCCTTTTTATCTGAAAGGGCTTCAGGAAGACCTGCAGTATCTATCTAGTTAAGTCTCTGCCATGTCTCTCCTATAAAATCAGTGGCACGGTCAAGTCTGGAACTGATTAATTTTATAATTCAGGTATAGATGAGAAATGGTGGCTGCTTGATGATAAATGGTGGCTGAAAAAACAAAACTTAGCAATTACTCAGTGGCTCAGGTTAAGCTATTGCCCAGTTTGGGGTTCGGAAAGATTTTTACCACCTAATATTTGGGTGATCTTCCAAATCTCTCCTGGACACTACTTTTCACATACTGTAGATTTTCTATTAAATATCCTAAGCATTCCATAAAACATCAGGCAGCCTGATGTGCCTGATAAGAGGGTAATGGACTGCTGTGTGCTAAATGTATGTGCCATAGTTATCTCTATGCTGATAAGAGACTGGGTTGAAAACCCAGGTACCCAGCCATCTATTCTTTCTTACACTATGTGAGAATCCTCATGCAAATCAATTGACTTATAATTAAGGACATTTTAAACTACTTCTGAATATTAGTCTAGCTATTGCAGCATAATAACAGTATTTAAATGCAAGGGTGTTAGAGTGCTTGACCAGGAGCACAGAGGGAGAAAAAAAAACTTTGCTCAAAGGATCCATGGTAAATAGAGGGGATCTGTGAACTGGGAAGGGTAGCTCTTATAGGTTATAGTGACAGGAAAAGTGCTGACAACCTTCAATTCAGCTCATGTGCTTTCTGAATTTTCTATGTTGTTTTTGAACTGGACTAATGCTTATGTATTCCCAAGAACCTGGTGCACTGCAGACATTATACAAATATTCTGAGAAATCTTATCTTGGTTCTGGCTTGTAGTAAAACATGATGAGCAATTATAGTAGATAGCTCTATTCATTGATAGTGAAATGACAGAAGTATTGGGTGAGCTCAGGATGATGTTGCCCTTTTATATGGACAAAGCATAAGGCAGTCTACACACATCAAATAGCCAGAGGATGGAGAAGTATAATGACTACCTTTTAATATTCTGGATCTGAAGTCTATTGATACTGAGAAGTCCAAGAGCACATATAAAGTCTGTGGAAGGGTCAAATGTTTGAACTAAGATCTTTAGTCCTGGTGTGGTTTCTCAACCACAGCAGAGCCATTCCTCAGCCCAGCTCAGGGTGGCCCAGGTCTGTTTTGGCTGAGCCACACTCACTGTATCATGTTCCGTTGTAATACAGACATGCAAAACAAGTCAGAAAGGCCCCCACTTTTATGACTACAACTAATTTACCCAGTTTCTGTGAGAAAGTATCATGACGTAGGTAGGGATTTGCCTCTTTTTTAAACTGCAATTGGTTACATTGCTCCAGTCACAGTGATATTGTGAGTGAAACTTTGAGAAAGGAGGTTGAGTTATGCATCCCTAAAGTTCCCCGTTTGCATAGTTTTAGAAAGTGGATATATTTGGCAGAAGTTCTCTGTATTCAGCCATGGGTTTGGCAGATGCCAGAGTACAGAGTCAGAGTGAGCATCGTGCAGCTATTTAAACTGAGAAAACAGATGTGGTTTTGCATTTTGGTATGTGTAGAGTCTCAGGCTACCATGAAAATATCTTTGGGTAATCAGCATACCCAAACTGCACAGTTCACATGTTAATGCCTTGAAGTTCTGCTACAAAAGGAAATTATTTACTATTTATTTTCTTTTTCTTTTTTTTTTTTTTTTTTCATTAAGTTATGCTCCTCCATATAAACTCAGTCTTGTGGATAATTAGAAGGATTAATATTATTTCACATAATCATCCGGAAGTTTGGGTCCTTATGTTCATTATCCAGATCCTTGTTTCTACAAAATGAGAATGAAAGAGAGGGACACAAGATATTTTGTTATGGTGCCATATGAGCAAATTGCAGAACCGTATTTCAGGACTTTTCATTCTGAGTGGGAGACTATACAATGTGCATGAACTTATGAAATAGTGAGATAGCTAAGCAGAGTTGAACACAGCAAAAAATATTTGCTTAGAAATCAGTTCAAATATAGACTAAAGAACTGGTGATTGGAGTGCAAATTTAGCATAAGGGATTTAAGACCTGGTCCCATATCACTAGCAGAACTCCCTTGATTTAAATGCATGTCGGTTCAGGTCAATAAAAGGCAATTACTTTTTTGTATGATGATAAGTATGAAATCCTGAGTAATGTCTGGAAAGTGTTTATTGCTGATTTTAGTATGAAGTAGGTGGGGGAAATAGTAAATTTTTTCATTGTTGTACAGTCTCTTACTAGATCCTGTTAAGTGTGATAGTTTCAAGTTGTTAAAGTAAGAAGTTAGGGCTGTTAAGTCACAATTTCTGTGTAATTATGGAAAACACACATTTGTACTTTATGTTAGCTATTGTTCTGCTAGATTTTTTACAAGATTGTGTGGAAACAATACTACTAACATGTTCATAGCACTGAATTTTCAACCAAAAAAGCAATTGCACATCCCTTCAGGGCAATCTACAAAGAAGACTCAAAAATTAAGAAGGAAAGTAGCTGTAATGTTACTAGCTGGCCAAGTCAAATGCATTCATTCACACCGACCGTCCAATGTGGCTGCTACTGTGAACATTTCCTCTTTAGTTATTACTTTAATCAATCTAATTTGTTTTCCCACAGAAAGTTTTGCATATGTGATTTTAATTTATAAATTAATTAAGATTGTATTTTTAATATCACCTCTTACTAGAAGAGAGTTAATACTTAGAAACCATTTATCTGTATATTTGACATTTTTGTCTCTGTCTGAAAAAGTCTGCAATCAGACTGGGTTTTACAAAAAATTTCTTAGCTTATTTCTAACATTTGGAAAGCAGATTTAAATAGATGTAACAAATGTAACTGTCCATCACATCTGGATATTTCAACCTTAGTGACGGACAAGTTTAACAGTGCCAGTTCAGGGGAATGTGTATACAGGTTTGTCTATTTTTGCAAAGCCTACATGCAAGTTCTTTTTGGGACATCCTGATCACTGACAGGATCTTGGGTAAAGACCTGATTCATCTCTTCAAGAACTCACTGAAAATTGGTTTAAACTTTGTTTCTCCCTATATATCAAAGAGAGATCACTCATTTCCTTCCAATAAGAAGTCTGTTACAGTCGCTGAAAGTGTTTCTTACCAATAGCCAGAATATGCACCCTCCCACTCCAAACATGGCATGAAGAGAATAATTGTAAAAAAACCTCTCTAAAAACCAATTTTTGGTATCCAAGTAACAGTTTCTTAAGTTATCAACATTAAGGGTAGAAAGACTGACAATATGTGGTCTGTTTTTGTGGGGAGCAGAAGAGTGAGAGAAAGCTGTCCTTTGATTTTGGTTCAGATTCAGTGAACAGCCTGGGTTAATAATTTAAAGGTAAGAAGTTAATTTATGCATACCTCAAATCCTCCTTTTGTGCGGTTTTAGAAAATGCATACATGTGACAGGATATCTCATTGTTCATAGGATGTCTTATCGTGTATATGTGGAGAAACTTTAGTGTGGTATGAAATGCAAATTTGATTCACTTTGTTCTTGTCACTTTTATGAATATTAAAAATATGGATAAAATAATTGTGAACACTTTTGGAAAAGGTCTTCAGCTTCTAATTTCAATGCTATAAAGTTTTTATATTGGTGGAGCAGAAAAAAATTGAAATTTTTACCCACTTATATTGGCATGAATGTAGAAATTTAATTGAAAATTTGCATTTTGACTGTACTCTGAGTGGAACTTTATGATGACACGAAACCTTAGTGCCAATAAATAGCATCACAGACTATTAGGCCAAAACAATATAGTTCATTCATGTTAAGTCAAACAAAATATAGTGATTTAGGTAATTCTAGGCCAGCACTAACCTCCTTTAGCACAGAATTTGTGATAGGGAAGGGGTTAAAGAGGCTATCCTAAACATATAAGGCAGTTAGTAACACATGGGGTACTACTGCTGCCATCATTCTGAGTGCTGTGAGACTGGATCCCTCATACTACCAATCCATCTTGATCCTCACTGATAAGTGAATTGACTTGATGAGAAGCCTTTATGTAACAATTCCTACTCTCACTATCAGAGTCATAGTTGTAAGGGTTGCTCTAAGGCTGCCACAGTGAACCTTGGATAACATTGTTAAACTCTTTGTAAGCTATCCCCGATTATAGGTAAATGCTAACTAGTGCTTCAGAAATTGAAGCTGTGTCATATCAACAGAGTAGTCTTGTCTAAATTATTGTGGGAGACCAAAGGCCAAGTCATTATTTTTGCATGTGGTTCTTTATTGTAAAAATAAAAAAAACAGAGATATTGCTTCCCCAGCATTCATGTGCATTGTGTCGACTCAGATACTTCACACTGCAAAACAAAGAATTATGGTTTAAGTACAAGAACAAACTATTGTTCTGCAAGACTGTGGAATTGGTCCTTTAATGTAATAGCAGTGTAGCTGGGAAGCTGCATACATAGAATCATTGGTCTTATTTGTTTAGATTATTCAAATAATAGAGTGAGTAATATTCACAGCTTGGGGTGAGATTCTCCTCTACTTTAGCACTTCTGAAAGCCGGACCTATTTCAGGGATTAAGCGTCTTTTCCTCCATGCAACTTTTAGGTTGCAGTTATAAAGCTCTTCATCAGCATGTAGTAACTTTGCTCACTTCTTTGACAAAAGGCTGATACTCTTAACTAATGGCTTTGTCTGACTCATATGTTCAGTTCCCAACTGACTTTGACTGACATACTGAGGAATATGAGCAATATGGAAAAAAAAGTGGATCATAGAAGGAGATAGACAAGCAATGCCAGATGAAATCCTGCCTGTATTTGCTTCCATTAGAGTTCATTTATTTCTGAGGTTGGACTGCTTTTATGTTACATTCCCTTTTCTGCTAAAATAAATCTTCAGTTCCTAGGCACTGTGATCCCTACAGTTAGAAGCTCCTCTCTAGACAAGTGCCTCTTTGGATTATGTCTTCTCAGAGGTAAAGTTTCCCTTCAGTGTGAGCAGACTATTACCCCAAAAGCAGAAGTTAGGAGAAGTGTGAAAAAATCTCCACTTTCCTTTGAAAATCATTCACATCCAGTACCTGGAATTATAACTATTTGGCCCACTTCATGAGCAAGGAGAGGACCCTTTCAATCTTGGACTGGTATTTTTGTTTGTTTGCTTGGTTATTTTGATTTTGAAGTAGTGCTCTCTGAGGTGGTTCAGTTCTGAGACAAAAGCTCATGCAAGTGTAATATCACATACACATCCGACAGCAAGTCCTGTGCAAAGAACCATTTTCAACAGCAAGTGCATGTGAACTGCACACCACCTTTTATTCTATGCATCATGGTAAGTATACATACTCTGAGCTGTAAAGACGGTGATAGTGATAAGTTCTGTAGAGAAGAAATTACAAATAGTGTAAACCTTTAGAGTTCATAATACCAGGTGCTGAGGAATAAAAGATGATTAAATGAACAGTGATCTAAGATGCATCTACACATCAATTCAGAAACATAACCATTGGCTGAAACTAGGTCTAGCAAGTGACTGCTCTTAAACAAAGGGGTTGTAAGTTGAGGGAAAGGTTTCACTACTAACTTAGACAATATTTAAAATAAAATTTGACAAAACCAAAAGTCAAATAAGAAATAACTTCAAAGTAAAAATTAATTGTTTCAAAGTTAAAAAAAAAAAAAAGTTTTGTGCTTCTATGGGCAATTAGGAATGATTTAAAGAGAAAAGAGGCATACATGCAACAAAGCAAAGTTTTTGAGTAAAGTGGCTCTTACCTGTTAAAACCTATGCTTAAGTTCTTCGCTTGCGTTACGCACATGTATCCCTTCTGTTTCTCAGCAGTATCTCCACAAGCACAGGAGGGGAGACTCATTTTGCTTTGTAGAGATGGCACAATATAAAAACCTTTTTCATAGCCAGGATAAATGACTATCAGTATGACTGGAGCTTTTGGAGTTTTGCACAACAGAGACCTCCAAAGCATGCACATTTGCTCGTTCCAAAACAAATCGGAAAAGTCACTATGTGAAATATTTATTCCTATTTTATACCCAATTTCTTTCCTGGAGAGTGCTGTATGTTCTTCTACATAGATGAGATTCAGGCAGGTGTTTCAGCTTGATTCTAACTTATTGGTGGGTGATTTTGAGGAACTTAACAAAGAAATAAAACACTGAAGAATTTCCACCTGAAAAAACCTACCTGTCTTAATAAGATAGCTTTACATAAAAATTTGAAGCCTTTTGAGATTAATGAGGTCTGTTTACTTTCCATTTCCTTTTGAGCCTCCTCTATTGCATGAGTTGAATCAAAAAGCTGTGAACTTCATTACGAGAAACTGAAAAAGAAATTGATAAAAAAGTAAAAGGCCAGTTATTGAGCTGCGTTTGAAGTCTTGTCTATCTCCCTGTCTTTGCCAGTAGCTGATCAGAAAGGCTAGAAGACAACTATTCTTTTTAATTTAAAAACAAGAAAATGGAGAAGGAAAGAAAAGCTCTCTGTATCTCTTTGACTCCAGAGACAATTACATACACGTACTTACAAAAGTGTAAAATATGTGTGATGTTACATATTGGTTTGGAGTGGTGCAGGGGTAGTGCATAGACAGAGACATAAATTTGTTGACTGGGGCTTTATTGCTAGGAGTGCCAGATGCACTGTCCAGGACCTCAAGCATACCAGGTGGTGCCACTAGCCCAAGAAGCAAGGTCAGTGCTTTCCTCTGCTGCTTTCACAGCTTTCTCACTTAATAGACTCATGTTCCTACACTGTAAGTGCCATGGCCTCCCTCTGTGAGTTTTTTGCCTTTGATAAAGATGGTATTATGTATAACAACATTCATGTTTCTTGAGAGTTCCCATATCGGCTGTAAGAAACTCCTTAGGTGCTAACCTAAAACAGATGTTGTAAGAGCTCTTTTTTCTACCCTCTAAATGTTTTAATGGTTTGTGTATTCTAATTTTACCAGTCATTTAGCCTTCTCATTATATCCTTTTTCTCTCTCTACAGTGGAGACAAGGAGAAAGAATCTTTCTCTTTTTCTCTTTCCAAAGGAAAATTAAAAAAAAAAAAAAAAAACACAGGAAAATTTACATGCCACATTGTGACTATGGACACTGCTCTTCTTTGTCAGGACCTGTTAGCTCTTTTAAATGTTATGCAAGACTATTGTGCTTGTGCTGCCTGCCTCCTGTTTGAGGAGGTGCAGTGGTCTCTGACTCCTTGGGTGTACCATTGAAATGGCCATGAACAAGGCTGACAGCATGACTTGGGATACAGAAAGGTGTTTGAAAGTATAAAGAACTCAGGATGAGCATAAAGTGAAGAACAGATTTGTCAGTTACGGAAAAGAGATCAAATTAGATTGCAAGAAAACTGGAAAGCTAGAAGGTCTGTAGCCTAGATTCCTGACATCATTAAGTATTACCCTATGTTTGCTCAGTTTTTATCACCTCTCCTCAATGTTTCCATTCAATCATGGAAAATAAAATGAAACAAAAAACACATGGTGGGATTTTAAAAAGCATTTCTGTTTTCTTTTGAGACTCTCAGTTAGAAGTTACATCAACAACTGGCTGATAAAATTTGACGTGCCATAGGTCGGACTTTCTGAGTCACGGAAACTCCACGGGAGTTATCCTCCCATCAGAAAAGGGTTTTACACCTATTAGAGAAAAAGAGAACAAAACAAAGCTGGTAGACACACTCAAATCCACTAGGCCATGAAAATTTTGCTTCCCCTCAATGATACTTTGCTGCAACTGTGGGCAGCAGATTGTGTTTGGATTGTCAGGGAAACAGTCGGGCCATTATTGTTTAATTTTTGGTGGTTGAGCGCTGTTGTTTTTTTCTCCCTCCTAGCCAAAGTATTTAAAAAAAAAAAAAAAAAAAAGAAAAAAAGAGGGGAAAAAAAAGTTGATTTCTTCAACAAGCAGCTGCAATGACAGATGGCTGATGAATGCACTACCAGCAGTTCCAATGGAACTCGACTCCGTGGGAGTCGGGGCATCGCGCACCTTCCAAAGGGCGCCACGGTAGTCGCTTGGGAAGGGGAGTGAGAGTCAGGATTTCTAACCATGGTGAAAATGTACTGAAGGAAGAGAACATGATGACAAGGGGTGAGAAAGGGAAGGGAGTGATTGAGATCCATCCAGCTGAGTCTTTATCCCCAAGGATGAATTAAGATGAAATAGGGGCCCAGAGCCATAAAAACTTCAGGAGTACTTTAAAAATAATGCCAACTCTGTTAAACATATAATCTTAGCCACTCACTTGCCACGAGGCTTTGTTGATCTTTCTTCCCTAGCCCCCAGATGGACTCTATATTCTTTCTGTAAAGATTTTTTTCTCTTTCCCATTACTCCTTTTCCCATAGTTACCTCTTCCTACCCTCATGACTGTGTGTGATTTTTAAGCAAATAGATAGGCTGTTGATCTCAGAGCTGCTTCCTGATGCCTGACGAATGTTTCCTGTGAGTCTTCCTTAGCATCCCTGAGTTTTGCAATCCCTGATCAGCTCTGCCAGGTAATTTGCTTGAAGTATCCTCCTTTGTAGCGCTCATACTTGAAAAAAATAATATTTATTATTATACATATTACTATATATACCTGATATAAGGCAGTTAACATATCTTTGTCCAAAAGTGCCACACTGAAATGGGTAGTCAGCAAAATTTATGACCCTCTCTTGGGAGCCCTGTGCCAGGTGTGGGGATTTCTTCTTTTACTGCCTGTGAATTTTAGCTCACTGTGGAGGCAGAAACACAAGAGGGAAGAAAGTCCTGCTGTCTGAAAGGAATCTGCAGGCAAATATAAGTAGAGAGATCCGTGAATCAAACTGAATGTCATAACCTGCAAGACCCCAGCCTGTGATGATCCTCAAGACAGTGCTGTTCCCCCTTTCTTCACTTCCTTGTGTGAAGAATAAGGTAAAAAGAAAAGAACTGGTGGCAACTGGAAAAGCAATAGGGGTTTGCAACAGGGCAGTGAGAAAACGACGAACAAAACTCTTCGAGTAGTAAATGTATTGTGTAAACATAAACAACAGCAACAAGCAAGACATGTATTCCAAGTCCATCTCCAGTGAGAATCAATTATGTTATATTTGATGAATCAGAGGAGGGGGCTGATGAGAGAGAATGGGGACCTATTATTATTTTCAAGTCAAGTCAACCAGCCAAGTCTGCAAACAAAAGCATTTTCAGTCTTTTCTCTCTGTCTTGTTGATGGCCTCCCCATGTCTCTCTTCCTTGGCATATTTCCTGCAGTTCCCCCACCCAGCAGTAGTTATATACATCTGAATAACACTGCAGTTCAAACACCAAAAGAATTGTTTTCCTATGGTTTCTAAATGTATTTTCTATTTCCTTGTATTCATAATCCTGGCATAAGCAGTTCTTAACAAGGGGGATTCTGCATCAGAAAACTCAAGCATCAGACTGTCTACATGTGTGTGTGTGTTTGTGTGTGAAAACGTGTGACCAAGGAGTCAAGAAAATATGATAGGTACTTCTTTTATGCCTGTGGTTGTAAAAATAAAGAGTAAGTTTTATTCTTTAACTGTACATAACTAGAGCTAACACACACATAGAGGGGTGGGGGGTTTTTTGGTTTTTTTTTTCTGTATACCCAAACTCACAAAGTAGGAAATTAAAAGGGGAGGAAGAGAAACAGAGAATTACTGGAAATTATTGTCTCTTAGGGTGTTCTCTAATAATGAGAAAGGAGCCCCACTTTGAACTCTTGATTCTTTGCCAGAGAACAAAAACCTTAAAGCATTTTGCTACCTTTAATTGTATTACACTTCTAGTAATCAATAAAGATAAAAATGGATCATTCTATGTACAAGATGAAATCACACAGGGTCTGACTATGTGGAGATAGATTTCACTTATCTATCTCTAGATAGATTCCACTTATCTGTCTCTAGGGGTAGCCTCTCTTGTAGTAGAAAACTCAATTTTTATTTGGATTTTAAAAATGTTTCAAATTATCCAGTCAATGCTACATGCATATTAAAAGATTTATTACCAAATATTCTCATCTTGATGTACTGGATCTGTGCACCCAATTCCCACTAATGTTAATGGAACTGCATTTGTAAATCCCCGCACATCAAAGCAAGACAAGATCCATAAGTATTGCAAATACATTGGTAGCCGGATAAATAGCCCAAAGATTAACCACCTCTGGCATTACCTTTTTTTATTCTTTGTCTATATATCGTTTTCAGCTTCCTAAAGACCCAAGATATGACATGATAAACTAAAGGCACCTGGGCCAAGATTCCCCACGCTTCAGTTTGGGTGTTGAAGGCAGACGCCTGACTGCCAAGCATCAGCACCCACTCCAATTGAAGAGGAGATGGAGAGGCAGAGAGGTGCCTCCACGGGTTGACTCAGATTATTAGGTGGGCTGAAACATTCCCCAGGAGGTGCCTGTTCCTCTCCAATGAATATTAACTTGGGGCGCATAAAGAGCCATTAATTTAAGTACATGAAGGAAGATAGGTTACCTGAAGCCTTAAGGTACTGACCCTCTATCCCTGTCGTCTGGTATTGGGTTACTCCAAGGATCCTGCTCAAGGAATAGGCTGTGCACCCCCGGGTGAGGTCCCCATTAGCCCTTCATGTTAAAGGTGAGAAAAGAGCAGGAGGAAGAGCAGCCATCACTTTTCTCTCATTCACACTGATACTGAAAAAACTCATTCGTACATCAAAGCCAAGATTTTCAAACATGGTTTCCTAGAGTTTAAACCTTAAATCCCTAGGTGGAATTCATAAAATGCAGCTTGCATTTCACTGCTCCAGACTTTGAGTTTTGGTTAATTATCTAACCTTAGGCATCCATGTTTTGTAATATTTGGATCGTGGTTTAAAATTAAGAGAAAAATAGTGTATTATTACTAATGTTATTAATAGCTCTATTAATTAAAATCCTTACATATATGCCAAAGCAAACTGTAATTAAAGTAAATTAAATATACAAACACCAAAGTTACATAAACATCACATACTGTATTAGAATTCAAAGCAAACAAATGCATGTTTTCAAGTGAAAAAAAGATGAGGTAGAAAAAGTAATTACTGTAGGGCCAATAACCATACTCACTGTTTGAAGAGAACAGAGCTATAATAAAATTACAAGGAGTGTGTGATACACTGAAGGATGGGTGGGGCCGTTAGAGCACAAACAGTCTAATAAATGGTAATTAATAATACCTCTTCTGAAACTTCCATTTCTTATCCCTAGATCTGCAAGTGCCTTACAAAAGAAGCATTATTAGTCCCATTAGGCAGAGGAAGGAGGAAGAGGCATAGAGTAATGAAGTACAGTGGCCAGAGTCACCCAAGGGTATGGCTACACAAACAAGTTACCACAAGTTAAATTAGAATATAGATTAACAGAGTCAGCTGCTCTGCTCTGACTTCCTATTTGCCTGCTCTTAACCTGCAGTAAATGAAACCCAGCTTACCTCAGGTCTAATGAGGGAGGGCTAAGCCTCCTCTCTGGTTGTGGGAGGAAAAAACTGAGTACCTGGTACTGTAAAGCCACGCTGGCTAACTCGCTCTGACACCACCTCCCTCAGAAACCTGGCTGGTGTGTATTTGTGGGATTGGCACTGATCATTTTGCGAGGCCCTGCAATGGTCAGGATGAGCGCGGTATATACATGGAAAGGGTTGATAGGAAAGGAGAGATATGGGGGGTGAGGTACTCTGTGCAGTTCGGTGCAGAAAAGTCAAAATCTGGTGCAGATCTGTGATGTGACAGTAGGGTTCCAGAAAAAGCAGGTGGTGTGGGAATGCAGCTCCCCATTAGGACAGGGCTCAGAGAGAAGGGGATCAGTCTTAGCCAGAGCCTGCTTTATTTAAGGCTTTAAAGTCTGAAAGGGCCAACTTAAAATCAATCTGCCACTTCGGAGGCAGGCAGTGTGAAGAATGCAGCATGGTGTAATGCGTTCCTGCTGGCTCACAGGGCTGAGCACACGTGCTGCCACGCTCAGAGCGAGCAGCACTGAGCAGCCTGGCTCTAAGCTCCGTTAAGAGGGTATTACAATAATTGAGCTTTCTGGTAACAAGGTCTGCATTGCTATATTTGTGATAGGCATGGGATAAACTAAGCGTGCAGCCGGTGTATGCAGCATAACTGGAGGAGGCAGGGAAAGAGCTTCTTTGACGCCAGGATTGGAAACCTGGCTTCGACTTAAGCAATGGCAAAACTCCATGAACTTCAGTCTGAGCCTATGCTTGCCAGGTACTTTTCCAGGAGTACTGTGGCCTATTGCAGTACCAACATGCACCCAGCTCACAACCTGTGAAAGACAATTCTTTAAAGTGCAGGGGAACATAATAGAAGTAATTCCAACTAATACTGGAACCCAACACTAGATTTTACCTGCTCAGAGAGGAAATGTCTCCAGCTGCATGATGTACCCCTTCTCGTTCTCTATGGCTGACATAGAAATGTTGATGACACAGCTTTATATATAAATTTCATTAAGTTGTTTCATCGTTATTTTCAGTCTGTCTTGACCTGTCCTAAACTCACTATATTTCTCACACTGAAAAATCCAGGATAGACTGCATTTTCCCATGTGCATTTTCTTGAGGCTCGTTTTTTTTTTGAAACTCTCTTCATCTAAAATTCCAAATCCTTTGTCCAATCAAATCTAATAACATGAAGGCTGAATGGAAATTTTTTTAGTTTTCAGTGCTCTGCCCTGAGTCCCACATTCCTCCATGTTCCAAATCAGGCAATGCCTAAACATCCCCCTGGGTGTGGAAATTGCAGGGACAATGGCTTTGTCTGTCTCATTTTCTCTCTCTGACCTACCTCTTTCTTTTTTCTGCTGTTTTCTAGTTGAGGATTAATTCTATAAGTGGATTTAGGAAAGGCAAAGGGCTGTGGATGTAAAGAGAAAGCTATTTTTGGAAGATGTTATCTAACAGAGCTGGGTAGGCAGTTCCTCCACACTGCCAGCACAATGGCCTTTTGGGCTCTCTCCTTATGGTGAGGTCTCTGGGCAGGTAATGGGAGGGCCAAGCACTTCCAGAGCCAGGTCAGCTTTTTGGAGACCTGCTATGCTCTTTTTTAGTGCCTACTGTGCTCTCAGGAAGCCCTGGCAACTCTGCTCTTACATCAGGCTTCTCAGATGACAGGTTAATATTAGGTTACAGAAATTGGGGACCCAAATTTTTCTTGTACCTTAAACTAGGCACTTAAGGGCTTCAGTCTTAGGTGACAGTGAGTTAGGGATTTGGAGATCAAAAGTTGAGTTAGGATTTAGGTATGCAAGTCTTTTTCTGGATTGAGTTCTTTATCTAGCCTTTTTGGCTAACAGGAAGAGGCATCTTGCAGTCCTGTGGTTTGCCATGTCAGACATGCATTAGAGATGGAACACGTGAAAAATAATTATGCATTAATACATATTTTCTATGTATAGAAAATTGTGTGCATGTGTATGTGTTTGTGCACCTTGAGCAAAATAAAGAATTTTTGCACTAGCAGAAAAACTTTTTTTTTAAATGAGTATATGATACTCTATGTGAAGTCTACAGTCATAACAGGAAATCATGCAATTTCTACAGAAAGATTTATTTAAAAAAGCAGAGTGCATCTCATTGACCTACATTCAGCTTCCCCAGAATACAGTGTACCTGCAGAACTTTTCTGCAGAAATCTCTTGTAGATACAGATCAAAGGGAAATGCTGGTGTCAGAATTGTCTAAATGTCCCCTTTTGGGCCTGAAAACCTAGATCATTGCCATGCATTTGCATTGACTTTGTAACTTTAATCAACCTGTAAACTGTTCCTTGGACTGCTGTCTTTAAAAGCCAGGTAGGCTGTTTGTGGGGATAATGAATGTCTGTATCTATAGAACAGACAAATGAAGCTCTGTTGCCTCAGAATGAAAATACCTATTTTTTTAAGATCAATCTAAGATACGTTGCAATACATACCAGTAGCAAAATAAAGTTAGCACCTGTGTTAAAAGAACTGCAATCCACAACTCATCAATATTAATACGATTCAACATAGACCTTAATTGTCTTGCAGAACATTTGGTCTCCTCTTTAAAAAAGGACATAGGGATGTTAAACATTGCCTGTTGAGGCGTGCTGGATTTTATTGCATGCACATCTCTACTCTGACTTAGACTGAGAGCTGCCAGCTCATTTCTCACAATACCAATGCAATGGACCTGGATTCACAAATGTGTGTGTAGGTGTATGGACAGAGGTAGCAGCATGAGAGAAAAGGGATGCAAGGACTGACACTGGCTGCTGAGATTTTAGGCACCATGGTACCTGGTAAGTGTCACACAAGGACACATTCCAGCTCTCTTGCATATGAAGTTAATGAAGAAAGCATATTAGGAGGTGGGGGCTAGGTTACCCTTTAGAACATGTGAAGCATGTAAAATACAAGGTATTTACAGATCCACTTGGTTTCTGTGTCCTAGTTCTGCAATAAGTTTTTCAAGTCCAAACAATTTATTAACAGATAATCTCTGTAAGTTTGTCTTTTTCTGCTAGACATCTACAGCAATTTGTGTCATAGTAGTGTTTCCTATTTTGACATCCTAAAAATGCTAAAACCACAAAACATTCACATTAAATTTCTATTAACAAAAAAAATTCATTGATGTGGAATATCTATTATTTTTTTTAAAGAAATTCAAAATTTAGCATGATAGGTTAAAAGAGAAGTTACAAATTATTTTCTTCCTCCAAAAGTAAATACCTCAACCTTCACAGAATATTGTTTAAAACATGAAATATTTAACAGAAGTGTCTGTATATGTCACATAAAAGTATAATTGAGAAATGACTTTATATCACAAAACATTACAGTTTCCATTTAATTTTAATTTTTACCAGGTCTTGAAACATGTAAGGCCCTGGTAGGCAAATTTGAACTGATCTGAAAACATTCTGGAATCTACCTGTAGGACAAATTCTGTTGCTTCAGTGTTGTGTTCCTGTCTGCCATTCTCATAGGCTTTGCCAAGCTCTAAGGTCCTTCACTAAGCCTTCCCCTTAACTAGGGGACTAGGGATTATTTTGTGCTACTTGTGCATTAAAAAATAAAAATAAAATAAGTGTCAGTGTTAAGTCTCTTTCTACACTAGGTACTACAGATTCTTCCTCCTTTTCTTAAATATCTGCTCAAGACAGCTTGAATTTCTCTTAACTTCCTGATGGCTAGTCACAAGACTGACTTTAATCTCATGGATTCTGCTTTCATTGGACCTAATCATTAACCTCTTTCTTGAGGTTACACTGCCAAGAAGGAATCTTCTGTCAGAGCAGAAGTATTGCTTTAATGGGATTCATCTTAAATAACTGTGGCTACAGACCATAAGGGTTTACACTTTTATGACTTTATGCAGTCACTTGTTGCTAGTTACCCAATATGAAGACTATCTCTTGGGACTGGTGCTACGTTACCCAATGGTAAATCACCTCACACAGGTAGGAACAGCACAGACACATCCAGGTGAACCAAGGAATGTGAATTTGCTTTGGTGTGCATAAAGGAAATGCTCCATCATCAGATGAGTTCATTTACCTCATTTGTACTGAATCAGACTAAAATTAGACACTGAAGATTTATTTTATGTTAGAAAGGGAGTGGGAAGGATACAGTTCCAGAAAACAGGGGAGTGGGAGGAAGATTAGCAGCTTTTTTTGAGAAGTAGGTGAGGTAGCAAAACTGGGTAAGAGAATTACAAAATATTAGAGAGTGTTCCAACTATATTCCTATCGGGTGAAATACTCCATTTAGAGTCTTATCTCTTGAAATGAAGGGTTGTTCTGGCTGTAGAGTTCAGTCCTGTATCTCCAGTACATTGTTGTCTGTTGTGCATGGATAGTGCTGTGGTAACTTCTACTTTTTTAAATAATCAGGGAATTTGGGAAGAAACGAGGAAGTATTGCTTTGCCTTCATTGCTTCTCTATGGGCTTGTGGGTCAAAAATCCATTGTGGTTTGGACCAGATTCCCTCTGTTTAATATTGACGGGGTCATGGTTAGTGTTCTTGGCAGTAAAGTATGATTGTTAGTGAAGGTGGGAAGAGTATGATCTATTCAGTTGGCAGTTTGGGATAAGCTATCATAAATCCATTCATAATTCCATTTTGAATAGGGCCATGATGTATACTAATTATTTATGGGATAATATCTTAACATTTTAAATTCGCATGGACTGGAGGATAGAAAAAAACAGCAAGTGAAAATGTTTGAAAATTAGAGCACTGTCAATATATACTGTAAAACTACATGCCCTTTAAGAGGATAGTGCTCTGTTGGACCTTATACCACAAATTACTCTATATAATTAGACCTAAGATCACAAAGAGTGCACATTTACAAGATATATTGAAAATTAATGAACAAATAATACAGTAATTACCAAATCCTTATTATTTGAAGAATATACACACTATGGGGTCTATTTCTTTCTCGATGAGCATGTATAACCACCATTAATTTTAATGGGAGTTAAGCGTGCACATCAAGGAAAGAATTAACTCACGATTTTAAAGCTGACTACTAAGATTAAGACCTGCACTTTTGGCTCTGAGTTGAAAATGTGGCATATCTTTCGATATTTATCTCTTTTTAATTGTGTATTTGTAGCTGAAGCAATTTGCAAATCATTGTTATCCCTATCAGTACAAGGCAAAGATAAATTGCATTATATACCCTACTTCTTGGACTCTTTGATATTCTGTTCTGATTAAATTGAACTGTACCAGTACTATCATAATTAATAATCTATGCTGATCAAGTTGGAAGTACTAAGGCCATTCGATATCTGATGTCAATGAAAAATTATTCAAGCAAGGTGTGTTGTTTGTTTATATTTTTCACTGTTGTGGGAAATATACCATTAATAATACAGAGTCATTGATATTGTCAGATAATGGGAAAGCTGCAGTTTAGGTCCGGGCAAGGAAAAAAATATCTAGCTTAATAAGACTTCTGAGGCACGTCATGAACTATGATGTTAAGCCTATGTAAAAAGGATTTTAATCCTTATAAAGAGATTATAAGACTCTCAGATGGAAGCTTTTGGTCCCAAATGAATTACATACTGGTGTCAGTTGTTTCTACATCTAAAGTCAGGGCAAGGATGTTTCCATGTACCTTCCTGCAGTTGTCCATTAATAAATATTAGTGAAATGTTTTTTGCAGTTGTTCATAGCTGGTCATATAATTTTTTATGTTGATTCGGGCATTGTTCCCCTTTTTAAAGAAGAAAGTGAAAGTCTTTTAAAAATGTAAACCATCATAAATTAGATCTATAAATAGAAAAAACTTCTAACTTATTTAAAAAAAACAGTAAAAACTTGCTTTTTCTTTTTGAAATTAATTATCTAGTTATATTTTACTTTAAAATGTAGCATTATGTTAGTGGTAAAGAGTTCAGAAATATGACTAACAAGAAGGTGACCGGGGTACTCTCAATGTTAGAACTGAATGAACCCCCCCAAAAAAATTAAGTAACAAAAGAAGTAAAGAAAAATAAGTTAAAATTTTAAAATTCATTGCCTTTTATGTAGGTTGTTTTTCTTGTTTTAATTAGAAATCTCTTCCTAGTAGCAGGCTGGTGTAAATATGTTTCATAATCTATCTGTTGCTCCTTACACTACTGCAAAATAGAATAAATTTCCATGTGTTTGTATGAAAGTACAACTAGAGGAATGCACTCACAAAAACATTTATCCAGAGTTATAGCCATTAAATAGCTATTTTAAATATCCCTTTATCTTGTTCATCTGTTCATTTCATTCTTGATGTTTTAAAATCTTGCAGCTTCTGGCTGCAAGAAGTAGAAACCACATTTTAGTACCATTTTGAGCTGGAGAGTCATGTTAGGGGCAGGAAACCCTGTGTCTCAGTAGTGGAAATCAGACAAAATAATTTAAATCCTAACAGCTTTATGGTCTCAAAGATAACTAGCTAAAGAAGATTCTTCCCAATTTCTGTGCACGCTGTAAGGTACCATACAAGTTGCAAAACCTTCAAACATCTGAAATGGGGCACTCAGTGTCATTAGTAGGTTATTACAATGCCATCTGATTCCCTTACTGCCCTCTGGTTATAGAGCTTGTATCTGAGATAAGTGAGCTTCACTGTTTTGCTGTGTCTGTTGATCAGAGGATGAGAACTTAGAAATTGCTCAAAATGAGAGTGTTCCTTAGTGACATCTGTAGCAACTTCTGAGTAATGAGTAATGCGAAAAGAAGTCTCTGGAGTATTTTCATAAGATGAAACATAATTCTAGACTATGAGAATGAGGGTTAGATGCAAAAATAATTTAAAAACCCCAATCATAAAACCATAGAGCAACAAATATATATATTAATAATTTTGAAACAGACAGCTCAAGATATATGGTAGATACAGCAGTGACTTGTGCTTGCATATTCAGTCAATACAGAGTTGCCAAAGAGAAGCATATTAAATCTTCAAGTTAGAAAATACATTTTAGAATTGCACTCTTTTGTCCTTTCACCATAGATGACATAATGTTAAAAAAAGCCTCATTAAATTTCAAAAAAATGTTTTATAAAGATCTCCCCTTTCTAGGCTTTGAAGCTTAGGAAAAAAGTAATCTAAACCCAGCCTCTGTTTCTTGGATGATTGTTGATTTTTTTTTTCTTTTTCCTTTTTATATGATGTTAATAGGAAAATTTAAAATCTTTTTCAGTAATGGTAGGCTTTTTATTTGCCCCTGAACAACGGAGCCTTTGAGGAAATACTGTGACCTTCATTGCATCTGCACAGGCAATACCCTTGCCACATCCTCAGGGCAGGTACTATTGCAGTGTGCAGTAAAGCTGAAGGAGGAATCTGTTTACAGAGGCATTCAATGATGTTTCATTCAAAGATTTCTCAGCTAAACGAAATACATACAATGTTATTGTGAACCTGCTCTCTTTCATCATTTAAAGGTTGTGATGATGTGGGGAGGTCCCAGATGCCTGGAAAATAGCAAATAACCTGCCTGTCTTCAAAAAAAGAGAAAGAATCTTGAGGAACCACAGGCTGATTAGTTTAACTTCAATCTTAGTTAAGACTAGGAAGCAAGTCCTCATGGAACAAATTGTTTAGGTACATGGGAAAACAAGAAAGTATTTGGAACACTCAGCATGGCTTTACTACAGGCAACTTGTGTCCAAGGGACCTGAGTATGATGAAGTGACCGGTGGCTCTCTGGATGAAGGGAAAGCAGTGTATGTTGTTTACCTTGGCTTCAGAAGTTTTGAACACTGTTTCCATGGCATATTTGTATCCATATTGGGGCAAACTGAACAGTGTTGGTGAGAGAAAAGCTGGATGGGTGATCAGACTTGAAGGGTAGTGATCAATAGTTTGAATCCTACTAGGTAGCTGGTTCCCCAGCATTCAGTTCTGGGGACAGTGAAGAGTTTGGATGGTAAGATGATTCTCACCCTCACCAAGGTGATGATGACACAAAAACCAGGGTCTGTTTCAGACAACGAATAATCTGGCGGCTATTCGGAGGTATGTTAAAATAGATAAAGCTGGCAGGAATATGAAAGATATAGGTACTATATCTTTTTTTTATCTCAACTACACCTAGTTGACAACAACTCCAAGATGAAGTGCAGATTAACTGAGTAGGAAGCAAGTCTTCCAAAATGGATTTGTGTGTCTTGGTGGATGGCAAATTCAACACAAGTCAGCTGTATGCCCTCACAGCAGAGAAGAGTAGCCACAGGCTGTGACCAAGATATAGCCAGCAAGTCCATGGAAATCATTATTCCCTTTTACTCACTACTTGTGAGGCCACATCTTGGACAGAGTCTTTCTTTTGAGAATTGAGTGCAAGAGACAGACTGCTAAGTCGAAGAAAGACCTGTAGAGGGTCACCCAGATGGCTCAGAGGATGGACTGACAATGAATGAAAAGAGGGTGATTGAAATGTGTTTGTTTAGCCTGGAGAAGAAAAGGCTAAAGGCAGAATCCAACTGTAGCATATATGCATCTCAGGTGCATCTAAAGGAGTTACAGAGAAGACAAAGTCAGTCTTTTTTCAGAGAGGTGCAGCAAAAGGATGACACAAATGGATGTCACAAATTACAGCAAGGTAAAATTCAATTGAATATAAAGAAAAGTTTTCACAGTGAAAGAGGTTAAGCATTGAAATAGTGTCTGAGAAAGGCACTGGGTTTTCCACCCCTGGGGATTTTTGCACTTGCCTGGAAAAGCTCCTGAATAACCTGTTCTAACTTGGAAGTCAGCCCTGATTAGTGTTGGAGGTTGAACAACTTTCAAATGTCACTTCCAATCTAAATTACTCCAGGATTCTATAACTTCACAAGAAAGTAATTTCCTTACTTATTTATTTTATTAAAAAGAGGAAAAAATATGTTAAAATGTATAATTCTAGAATTACAGTTTCTAGAACCAAGATTCATTTAGTTTGTCTAGTTTTCCTCTTAGAAAGGGGTTTTGCTTTAGGGTGGAAGGAAAATTAAAAAAGAAGAGAAAAAAAAATATATGCATGACATGTACTTTCATCTATCTATATAGTTATCCACTTATTAAATAAATTATTATTTCCACAAAAATTTCCAAGATGGAGCACAATTTTTTACAAAATATGAACAAAAAAGCCCGTGAACTAACATTCAGCTTTGTTCACTGTAGTCAGGCATAATAAGTGCACTGAGTGCACTGCTGAAGCTATTACCTGTGAAATCTATGATCTTTAGAATATAAAAAAACTATAAATAAAAGCAAGAGAGTATAAGTTACAAAGATTTGTGCAAAAATAGACTCATAGAATGTCAGGTTGGAAGGAACCTCAAGGATCATCTGGTCTAAGCAAAATAGTATTTTTAAAATTTACTTCTGAATAATTGTTTATACAAAAGTCATTATTAATAATATTACTTTTATGTGGAGATAAGAGTAGCATTAAAGATGTTTTTTTCACCTGAATATCGTGGTATTCAGTAAATGCAGTTGTAAAATCCTAGTGAGTGTAAAAGGAAATAGTGTGGAAAGCAGAAGTGATTCTTTGCTCCATTTTTTTATTGGCTTATGATTGAAACGGCCATTTGCTGAGAATTTTATCCCATGCCCAGTATTTTTATTTAGAGATCTGGATTAATTAATATGCAAATAGAATATTTGCTTCCAAAAAATCTTGGTGTCCTTTTGTAATATTTATAGTTCTGACTGTCTCTGAGTTAGAAAGGATGGATTGCATTTGTTCTGGTGAAAAGAGCCCCCAAAGCCAATTGAATTTCTGAACTGTGTCCCTGTTGGGCTGCAGATAATGATCTGAATATCTAAGAAAACTTCAAGTCTTCAAAACCGCTAACCTTAAAATTGGACCATCACTGACTTGATTTAGTGCCATTGTAATCAATGGCTCTTTGCCATTGTTTTCATTAGGCTTGCTATTATGACCCAAAAGGTTTCTACCCTTGGTGGGAGAAAAAGATATCTAGGAAAGCGTCAAGTGTTTTTCAGCTGAGAAGTAATTTTTTTTTTACAGCATCATCTTTCTTTTTTCCAAGTAGTTTGCATTTGGGGGTCAGTCTGCCATAGCAAGGCTACACTGTACAAACATCATGGAAAGCACTGGGAGAAATGCTTTATAGAAACTTCCCCTGTTTGTCTGAGCCATGCAGTTCTTTATTAATGAGACTGTCAAAGTTGGCATTGTGCTCACACTGGAAGGCGAAACTTCATCCTCACAAAGCCAATAAAAGTTGATTATATACATATGAAATCTATGGATTAGGGGCAAGATTCTTGGATCCTTTACAAAGGAAGTGTCATATTTCATCTTCTGTAGGGAGGTTTATGGGATTGCAAGTGTGAAGCCACAGAAGTCCACATAGGCCCTTTCAGGAAAGATCATAAAAGCAGAATCAAGTTATTTTTAAAGCATAATTGTATAGTTAAGAGAGGAAAAAAATATGTGTAGTTTTCTTTTCATCTTCAGTGCCACCTGAAGGCTGCCCACAGAAAAAAATTACTTTGATCAAGGGACAAAACATGGCAGATATTCCTAGTTAATAGTAATGCACCAATAAATTATATTAGTCTGAACAATTCAGAATAATGGTCCACAAGGACAAGGATGGTGTCAGACCTGTGACTGAAGGGCCAAATATTCCTATAAGAACTCTTAAACATCAAAGCAAAAATCATTTTCAGAAACATACTATACTGAATTTGCCAGAGCAGGGTCACCTAGTGTAGGTCACACAGGACTGCATCAAGGTGGACTTTTAATGTGTCCAGAGCAGGAGACTACACAACCTCACTGGGAAGCATGTTCCAGTGTTCTGACACCGTCACAGTGGAAAAGCTTTTTCTTTATATTTACATGAAACCTCCCATGCTCTTACTTGCACCTGTTACCCCCTATCCTGTCATTGGGCATCACTGAGAAGAGCCTGGCTCCATCCTCCTGACACTCACCCTTTACATATTTATAAGCCTTATGAGGTTACCCCTCAGTCTCCTCCAAGCTAGAGACCCAGCTCCCCCAATCTTTTCTCATAAGGAAAGTTCCACTCCCTTCATCATCTTTGTGGCTCTGCACTGGACTCTCTCAAGCAGTCTTGAACTGAGGGTCCCAAAACTGGACACAACAATCCTGCCTCACCAGGGCAGACTAGAGGGGGAGGAGTACCTCTTTCAACCTAGTAACCTCAGCTCTTATATTACACCCCAGGATGCCATTGACCTTCTTGGCCACAGGGGCACATTGCTGGCTTATGGTCATCCTTATGTGCACTAGGATCCCCAGGTCCCTTTCTTCTACTCTGCTCTCTAATAAGTCAGTTCCCAACCTATGCTGATTCTTTCACAGATTCAAGAATCTACACTTGCTGTATTTCATTAAATTTCTTCCCACCCAACCCTCCAGCCTGCCTAGGTCCCTCTGAATGGCAGCACAGCCTTCTGGCATGTCAGCCACTCCTCCCAGTTTTGTGTCATCAGCAAACTTGCTAATGGCACTCTTTGTTCCCTCATCCAGGTCACTGATGAATATGTTCAATAGTACCAGCCCCAGTACTGTCCCCTGAGGGACTCCACTAGATACAGGTCTCCAACCAGACTGTCCCATTGACCATAACTCTCTGACTTCTTTCCTTTAACCAGTTCACTATCCACCTCACTACCTGACCATCCAGACCACATTATCTTAGTTTAGCTGCTGGGATGGTGTGGGAGATGGTGTCAAATGCTTTAGTGAAATCAAGATAAACCACATCCACCACACTACCATGATCTGTCCACCTGATTACGTCCTCATGAAAGGCTGCCAGGTTGATTAAACATGACTTCCCCTTGGTAAACCCATGTTTAATGCTCCTGAAGACCCTGTTGTCCTTGATATGCCTAGAAACAACACCAGAGAGGAGGACAGCAGGAAAGTTGTTTCATCACCTATTTAGGGATGGAGGTGAATCTCACCAGCTGGTAGTTACCTGGGTCCTTGTTCTTACCCTTTTTGAAGACTGAAGTGGCAATTGCTGTCCTCCAGTCCTCAGGCACCTCTCCTGTTCCCTATGACTTACCAAAGTTGATGGAGAGTGGCCTAGAATTGACTTCCATCAGCTCCCTCAGCATTTGCAGGTGCATCCCATCAGTACTCATAGGCTTATGGATGTCCAGATAGTGTAATTGATCCTTAACCCAGTCCTCATCAATCAAGGCAAGTTCCTCCTTTATCCTGACTTCCTCTGAGTCCTCAGGGGCCTGGGGCTTCTGTGGATAGTCTCCAGAAGTAGACAGAGACGAAGGCAAGAATATACATGAAAATAAAAGGGTGGGAATTCCAATAAACAATAGTGTCTTCAGATCAAAGTATTTCAGTTCTTTAATTCTAATGTGACGTTTCAGAAAATAGTTTTGATTTTTTGTCATAATCACATAATTACAGTGTAAGAATAAAAAAAAGTGATTTGATTAAGATGATGGAATTTTTCATCCTCAGAATTTTTATTCTCAGAAAAATTTGAACTATTCAGGATTTTACAATTTGAAGCATATCTGGTTAAAAAATGTCAGAATATTTTTCAGAAGAACTTTAATTCTTTCTGTGTTTGAAATTCCCTCCTTCAACCATTTTTGGTTGACTGAGAAGATTCAGAGTCTTTTCAAAACTTATTCTAATGTTCAGTTCCAGAATACCATGTCTTCCTGAAACAGAAATAGCAAATACACCATTATTACTATAATCTCCCAGATTATCTTTGTGACGTAACATTCCACCATTTATTCCCCTTACCTTAATCCAATTTCTTTAAAAAATGAAACTAACTCCATAAGTAATTGATAAAACCAATGAAATGAGTGCAGCACCACAGAGCAGGTTTAAGACATAAAATCAAACAAAATAGCCTTTTATAATGACAGGATAGATTTTAGCATAAGCAGTAAGTATTCACTAAAGCCATAATGCGAATCAGATTCTAGAGGTTAAAGGAAAACACCTGACATTGTGAAATGTGTGATGAAATATTTTTCACATAATCATTTATTTCACAAAGATAGTAATCTTGATTGTCACATTTCCTTAATTGAAGATAAAAGCTTAAATATATATAGCAGTCTGATGAATTGCTATAGGGCCAAGTTGCCTTTGTTTAATCTTTTACTTCCCTTCTTTCTTCTCATTAACTGGATGCAGAGTAATAGCTGGTCTTTAAGCAGTCAGACCATTGGATAGACAGCTAACTATGTGCAGGAAGAGGAGAAAAACCCCCTTTGCCCCTGAAGTTGTAGGCTGGTGGTGGTCTCCATAGGTTACTGCAAAGTTAGTTACAATAGTGCAGCAGTTCCAATCTACCTCAATAGTTGCAGCACTCACCATCTAAGATGTTCTAACATATTCAAGATGAATAGACTTTATTAGGGTAGCTGTTCAGATTTTATTTCTCTCTTGTTTTCTTGCAAGGATTTAATGAAAATATTGCAGGTACTGAGACTGTGGAAATTCATGAATGATGCCTGTGCTTTTAGTGCTGTAGAGGGTTCTTTGAGAGAATTTTTTACAGTATATAATTGCAACCTACATATAATACCCACAACCCTCACACCTTGAAATTAAATAAGCATTCTAGGTTACTAGGTAAGTATAACTAAGTATAAATAAGTATAATAAGGTATGATTCCTGGTTCTCAAAAGCAGGACCACTAGCTTATACATTTAGATGCTCAAACTGACCTGTGGCCATGTGAATACTGATGTTCAGCAGTCCCATACAAATCTGGAAGCTTGTTGTAAAGTCTGTTCTGTTCCTGGGCGAAGGAAAATCATTATACATGAGACTTATATGTCCTTGTTCGAAAAATAAATCCTGAGAAATCTAATTCTATGATTTCTAGAAATCTAATAATACTATGTGGCATGTAATTGGAGTTAAGTATTTATAGCAAATGGCCTTTCCTTGGAATAATTTTTTCACAGTGGTTTTAAAGGATTTCTCCCCTTGAAAAATACAGTTACAAAGTTCAGTTTATCAAAGAAAAAAGTTAAAACATCACTACAAAATATATTTGATGATAAAACATTAAACATTCAGTAATAAAGGCACTTAAACATGACCCACTTAAACAAATAACTGTCTTAGAAAGGAGAGTCTGTAAAATCAGTATATTTATTCCTAGTACTCTGAATGAAATATGTTTAAATTGATCTCACAATCAGCTCATATCTGCTTCAGCACAGTCTTCTGATACCTATTTAAATTAATCTCATCTAAGAGGTGCAAAATCACTCCTGGGTGATGATTTCATCACACAGTGGGATGTATGCTAATACAGCTGAACTCTGGGACGTATGTGTGATCCTGATTTGAATGGGAACAGGAATTTGTTGTGTCTCTAAAATGAGAAGGATCAAACTTTGAAAGAAGCAGCAATCTGTTGAAAACTTTCTGCACCTTGATTTCAAATACTATCCTTTGTTTTTGAAATCTCTTTTAAGTAAGATAGGAAACTAGAATTGAATACCTGGAAAATAATCTCAAGTCACTTTTTAAAGAGAGAAAGAATGAGAAAAAGAGATAAACAATGAGAGAGCAGAGGGAATTGTGACTTAATTGGATATTTAAAATATAATTAAAATACATTAGAAGATGATCAAATAATTCCATATATGTAAACATAATATATCAAGCAAGCTGTGTGTATTGGCCCTATTTCAAGGGCATATTCCTGTTCATTACTATGCATAAGCTGCTGCTTAAATGCTTTTCTTAGAAAGCTGGTCTTAAGTTCTTATTTAGGTGCTCTCTGGAAACAAGGCCAACATGTAACTCCACACCATTTTAACCCAGAAGCTTGGCCTTTGCTCACACAACTTGCTTGTTTCACCTGACTCTATTGCAACAAACTTTCCCAGGTGGAAAACATGGATCTAAATTTATTGATGGTGTATATTCTTGCAGGCTTTAATCCTGAATGGGTTTTTTCTGGGTTTTCTTGTGTTTCTTCACCAAGCTGTTAATACTAGTAATACAAATAACAGTTAATAAATCAATCTGTTTCTTCCAGGAATTTTGCTAGGAGGCATTAACCCCTTCTCACCATCTCCCAGGCCACACCCCTGCACTCTTTACAATGAGTGCAGCATATTTTTTATTTCTTCAACTGGCATTTGCAATCTGTCCTGACATAATTTACACATTTACACATTTTACAGAGCTAAGCACAGTCATGCAATTTAATTCCAAAAAACATAAGCATAGGAGACTCGGCACACTCGATTAGCAAAGCATATGATCGAGTTTTGCCAGTATGATATCAAAGGCACACGTTTGATTTGAATTTGTGTCAAAATGTACCTGCTGCTCTTCATTTCAAAACAGACATGTGCTGATGTGTTAGCCCATATTCACACACAGGGGGCTTTTATATGCTGCAAACTGTACGTGTAGACCAGTGTCCTTTATAAATGCACTTACTTTCCCTTCCTTTTCTCTTATCTCAAGGCAGCTGGTCTTCACATCCTTAGGGAGAGGAAAGGCCTGTCACTGCCTGAGAGACAGAGAAGGGAACAGCAAGAAATCACCATTCAACCTAATGAAATAAAGTTCTGACCCAGATAGTCATCTGGGTTCTTCCACTGATCATTGCCCTATTGAGCCACCATTCCAGTTCTATTATTTCTTTTAAATAGAGATTTAATGCTCATGAATGGAAGGTGAGTGCTTGAAAATGAAAGGTGATCACAGCAGTAAAGGACAAATCAATACAGAACCAAAATGCTCTACTTATCCACAGGGCAAACTAAAGTGGAAGGAAATGTCTTCAGGACCCTCTCAAGCAGTTGTACTAATAGAAATGATAATTAAATTCCCATACTATTACACTTGGACTTGAAAAAAATCAGTGATTAAACACTTACTAGAAAAGGAATTGGCAGCAACCTGGACTGTGAGCATTTTGTAGTTAATTTTCTTTTAGCAAGATTTAAAGGAATGGAATTTGATCAAATTTTGTGATTTTTTTAATTAATAAAGACTGATAGCTGCAAAAAGCAGTCTGAGAACAACAACATCAAGAAGTCAATGCCCCGAGAGTTATTTTAAGTTAATTTTCTAGGGATGCAAGGAACTGAGTACTTTTCTCAGGTTCTGGGTCATGTGAGTACAAATGAGAATATTTGGAATAATAGCTGGAAAGTAAGTTTGTTCAGCAGGTGTGGAATGGGGTCTCTACTTCCTCTAAATGGGATAAATATTGGACGCTGCAAATAGACTAATAGCAAGAGAAGTGCGCTTGTTCATGGGTAAAATATTTTTTAATTTCACGGCAACTGTAAAATATGAAAATAGAATTTGGGCCAGGAACTTTCTGTGCTAATGTGGCACTGACGTTTGGGGGTGTTGATTTCAAGAGATTTTGATTTTGGGTCATCCTCAGCAATAGATGAAACAATGAAGGATTCACTTTCTTTGATACTCCAGCAACCCCTGATTGGATGGAAGCAGGGAGAGACTGTTAACTTTACAAAGTCAATAAATGTGGCCATCTGGGAGAATGCAAATTTAGACAAATGTGATATATGTGGGATGACACTTTTTGCTTAGAACATGCCACACCATAAAAGCATTAAAAATACATTCATATGACCCAGAGCATTTGATTAAAGCTCTATTATATATAATAAATTCATCCCCAAGGAAAATAAAGAGGACAACTTGTAAAAATTTGAGACCCAGATTCATTTAGCTTTAGTTTTTTCCTCCTCAGACCCTTCTATACAGGCATCTGTGCCTGTGTTTCCCTTCCATTCAGCAGAGTGGAATGTATAAAAAAACCACAATCCATTGTGCCACAACTACTCCTTTATGTGGAAAGTTGCTTTTTCTTCTTTCAGCTTTTAACATTTCACCCTTTCAAGCCACCAGATTGAAAAAAAGTTATCATTGCACATGAGGTAACTTCTGGGAGGAGCCCCAGTGTGTGTAAATAGAGTAAAGCTGGGTTGATCAGAACCTGATTCTCCATAGCTACCCATAAGAATACTGCGTTCAACAGCATGTTCTTCTCCCCAGCTTCAGGAACATCACTAGGGCTCAGCTAGCCTCCAGACAGGAAGAAATCCATACTGTGTTCACTGTCCTTTTCTAAGTAGTACAATATGCTGCTATTGAACCCCTCAACTGGCTCCTCCCAGATAGGTAGCTGCACAGTAATATTTATCTGTCAATATATGTCTAGATCTCTTATATCGCTGACAGCCAGTTTTAGCATGATATAAAATTAAGCATTTCCACAGAATGAACTGTGTCTTGAACAAGTTAATTCAACCCAAAGATCTTACTAAAAGTTTATTTTAATGCAGTGGGTGAACTAACCTGATCTGAAACAGTAATTGTCCTTTTTGTGGTGGCCAACTACCTACATTGCATGTTCCATATCAGGCAAATCGTTAAAACCAGGGATCACCTTTTCCCTCCAATGTGCACAGCTGGACAGCCATATGGTACATTAAGATTTGCTGCCATTATAAATACCTACTGCACTAGGTATTATCTCAGGGCAGGATAAAAGTATATGTGACAAAGCACCTCCTGGAGATACAACTGATGTGGTAGGGTCTATTTAGCAAGTCACTTTAGGTGGAAACTGAGGATTGAGCCCAGCTCCTGCTGAAAGATTCATATCAATAGGAGACAGAGTAATTCTACTTAAAGCAAAAAATAGAGGACTTGTCAGATTCCATTTTTTGTAAAATTTTTTTTGACAAGTTACCTCATTATTTGTATTACGCAAAATAATTGAAGGAATGAGATTTGAGCCTTTATTTATTTGAAATAATTCTTCTAGAAATAGTGTAACTAACTGCAGGTACAAGATAAGGAAACAGATGAAGTCCCCCAAAGTGTGGATCAAGACTGTTGCAGAAGAAAAGCTGTAGTTTAAGTCCAAAATAAAACAGTGCTCTGCGTGCCTATTTCAGTGTAACCTTTAATTGCTTCACTGCCATCAATGAAACTACTGTCATCCATGGAACAGCCCTGGTTTTGAGTAGGTAATCAGGCTATCACACCATGGGCATATCTCTAATATTGAAATGAGAAGGCAGTCCAAGTGGCACTTATATATGATGGGGAGGCCTACTAGAAACCTCTGCAGAAGCAAAGGATGTGCCCATCACTATCTGTGTTTTACAAGATGAGACAAAGAAACAAGTGAAGGTTTCTGAGAAGGAGAAAAGGAAGGGGTGGGGGACTCTCCCTTTGAAAGAGTCCAAAGCTCAGTTTCCTGTAAAGTCTCTTGTGATCACATCTAGTTCTGGTTAGAGAATTAAATATTCCACAGGGCAAACCGTGCACTCATTTGTTCATATCTTCTGTTTTCACTGCTCCTTAAATGGCTCTGGGCAATAAGGTACACAGTGCTAACCACCACAGCCTATTTCATCTGCACTGCATCAGATTAGCATTAGGTTGAAATTTCCAAGACAATATAAATGAGATCAATAAATAGTGCAATCAATCTCAGCTAGTTTTAAGTGTCCAGAGAAAGACTTAAACAGAACACCTGTGTGCTGACATTGCTTTACCAGCAGAGAGAACACCAAACTTGTACTGATGCTAACATATCTTTGGCCCCTCGTGATGCTTCTTGCACTTAAACAGCAAAGCCAATAGGTCTCTTTCTTTTGACTTGCAGGTGCTTTGGAAAAGCAGTTTAAAGCATTGTCAAACGTGGAGTGATAAAAAACCCATGAATATATGCAGTTCTTCCTTTTCTTTATTTTTCCAAATGGGTTGAAGTCTATCTTGTTTTGCATCTCTTTTTACAATTACCTGATATTCAGGCAGGGACTGAATAATCTTTGTGCAGTTCTGAGCATATGGTCAGTGGCTAAGGAATAATTTATATTTCCAGGATTTACAAAGGAAAAAGAATAACCCAAAATCCTTTAAATGAAGACAACAAACACAACATCCTGATTCCAGATATATAAAAGAACAAAAAATGATCACAAACATAAAAAGCCAAAGCAACATAGGAGAGTCAAAGGTTCTACAGATATAAAGGACACAGTTAATTTAAATCCATGTGCTGGAAGAAGTATAATACCAGGGGAAAAAAGCCCTCTGCATGGTACAGATTGGGGAATATTCTTCATCACTTCATTTTTACACTGAAATCGAAGCAGTTGCAGCAGCCTCAGACTGGAATGATGAATCAAGCCCTGACATACGTTCCAGAGCAAAACAGTGCAAGACTATTCAGAACATTCCAGGTTTTGTTATTATTGCAGTTTCCCCAAAACAGCAACAACTGTTTCACTGGGCTGAAAGAATCTTCCTCAGCCTGACAAAGCTCATAAAGAGAGCTTGGTTTTTGAAAACGGCAAAGCAGGTAGGACTTTTACTGTAGCTTTCTTTTCTTTTTACCTTTCTGTGACCCCTAAGAAGTCACAGTCCTCTCACCATCTAATCAGCATGGGGAATTGCAGAATGAATGGTCTGGAAAATTCCTTTGAAAGGCAATAATAATATTTTTTCATATCTGAATTCCAGCTTGCTTCTTAGGAGCTCAACAAAGTGAAGTCACGGTTATTGTTTTTTAAATTTTTTTGCTCCTTCATAGAGCTTTTCAAAGGCTCTTGGTTTTGCATAAGTTGTATGTTTATGTTAAAGTCCTATGCTAGTCTGTGTTACACATTTTTAGAGCAATCTGTACTGCCCTGGGAGCTAACCCCCTCCCCCAAAGAACTCTTTCTCAGCCCCTTCATCTGTAACCTTTCTGCAAGTAAATGCTAATTGAAAAAGAAAGAACACCACTAATCTTGGAATTTAAATGCATTTAACAAAACCAATCTCAATCTAAATTGTTGTTTCACCATTCCCTTTTCCCCAACAGATGTTGAGAAACTGCAATTCCTATTAAGAACACTTGACTGTTTACTCAGCAAGAGAACTTCAGGCTCAGGCTGCATCAATCTAAATGCGTTTCAGGACGTCAGTCTTTTGAAAAGTGCAGACTGTTAGTTGCTTATTTTTAAATGTAATCTTCATATAAAAGAGTTGCTGCATTTTTCTTTTCACTTTGTCATCCCTCTCTCTATCTCCTTTCTCTTTTTATTATTTTTTTTAAATGATGGCATCAAACATAGATGTTCTAAATTTTATGCCCCATTCCATTTAAGTTTCTCTCCATGGGGCTCTATTTCATTTTTCTCTACCTTCTTTTCAGTTTTGACCAAAAAGAATATTAGTGAAGCTTGTGTACATTATTGGGAAAAAAATATTCCAGAACTGTTACGTAGTAAGAATGTTTGACATGAAAAGCCCGAATATGTTTTCTTACTGAGCTTTACAGTACAGTGCCCATGGGCTTTGACCACAGACCCATGTAAAGTTATCTGTGCAGATAAAAGCGACTCTGTGTGGTTTTGTTGTTTTGTACCCTGCATGTCTCTACTTAACCATGATCAGGAAAGCAGAAGTGTCTTGGTTTTTTTCCCCCCTCTTTTTCTCCTATCTTTTCACATGATCCTTCAGTTAGTAAATATGACATTAGTACTTGCAAACATCTCCTCAAGTTGTAATCACTGAAATGTAGCTCAGACCTCAACTCTGCAATTGCAGTACCAGTTATATTGGTGTGAACCCCTGTTTCACACGAATGTTTCAATCATGTTTTACCATAGAATAAAATTTAATTGCTTTACTCATCGTGTTTTGAAATGTGCTAGGTTAGGTTCACTTCTTATGGGGGACCTATCAAGTCTGAGGGCTGCAGGCTGTGTTTTGCACCTGCACTGCCACAGGCAGTGGCTGGGGCAGCCCCACCTGGAGCTGTGTGTTGCCTGAATGGGGACCAAGTTCTTTTGGACAGCCTCTGACAAAAGCAGGTGGAGGCAATGCTCTACGCCATAAAAAGTCAGACTTACCCACATTGCTCTCAACACCACCATTCTTAGGTATAGCAATGCAGAGGTAGTCAGCAAAAAGTGAGGAACAAAGACATTTAAAAAAAAAAGTGGGCTTAATTTATGAATGCTACCAGGGAGCCCATAATTGGGTGCATGGGTGGGTGTGTGGGTGGATGCCTGAAACTGAACCTTTGAATTCCAAATCAGAAGCCTTCTACTTGCTGGCTGGAACTGTCTTGGGCTGGCTGGAAATTTTGATAACTAAATAAAATAGTTCAACTTGAATACTGTAGTTAATAAAGAAGAATGAAACAAAACTACCAAGCAGGTGGCTGTTCATCCATTGGGCTTCTGCACCTAGATTATCTGGATAGGGAAAGTGGGAGGCCTGGGTTCCAGAATGAAGACATGGTGGAAAAACAAAAGGTTTCTGAAGTGTTCTCAGAAAGGAGACGGGTGTCTGGAAAGAAGGAGACAGGAGGAAAATTCCTGCAAGTCAGGAAAATCTGTGAGATCAAGAAGTTGAAAACAAATGCCAAGAGATGCCCAGGGACAACCACTGACCAACACTACCTCCCGTTCAACCCTCTTGGAACATCAGGGATTCCTGGTCAGAAGGGAAGTAAAAATTTAGGAAACACAATGTTGGAGAAGGTGTATAAATGAATGAGTGAGATGATCAAGTTGGGTAAAACCTGATCATGTAGGTTCTTAAATGAACCCAGTTCCCAGACCCACCATGAGCTGTTGCTTACTTTGTCTCACTTGTGACAGAAGGTGAAGAATGATAACTCAGCCATTAAAGGGGGGTTCGTAAGTATCATGAAAATTGTTTTAAAAATAGAATAGGTGTTTCTTTAAGATTTCTAGAAAAAAATGCAAAATCAAATAAAGAGAAACAATGGACTTTGATTAAGATTCCAGTTTAGATTGCAGTAATCTGAGTTAACCCGAAAACCGAAGTATTTAGAGGGAAAACATGAAGTCAAATGAAGTGCAATATATGAAGAAATAATTCAAAATGGCAACCTAATGGATAGGTTTGCAGCCTTTACCCTAGGTGCATACCCAGGAATCCACTGGAATCGATTACTTATTGATTGATTCAATAAGTAGCAGGCACATTATCATCCCATTCACAGTAAGTCAAGAAATAATTCCATTGTGCAGCATGAAAAAGAAAGAAAAATCAAACCTTGAGAAGTTTTTCATGATATTTTCAACTATTTTTCTTGGAAGAATGTGGCCTCTGAAAACTGCAGAACAAAATCAAGAAAGCTGAATTGAAGTTTACTCTTTTCTGATGCAGATTGGAGTGGAAAATAGATTACTTTATAATTGAAAAACCTGTTATTTAAAAACTGTTCACCGTTTACAGTCTTTTTAGGACTTAGAAAACTGTATAGGCATCATAGAATTAGCATGCTGATTTCTATGGGTGCAATCCTCCCTTCTACCCTGCGACCCCTCACAGGAATGAGAAAGACTGCAGATGGGTTGATGGCCAATGAAGTTGTTCGATATTTCTGTCTGCAAGTCCACAACCCTTATTTGGACACTCAGTACCTTGAGTCATCCTCCAGCATATATTTACAAGCCAATTTTAATGTGGTTGCAATTAATATATAACGCTTGAATGCTGGACATCTTGCAAATTATGGGAAGAATTTTTCAATGTATTTGGGTTCTATTTTCAGAAATGATGGAAGGAGTGAAGGCTTGAGTCTGAAAGGAATTGTAGATCTCACAGATGATCTCAGTGGGAGTGAAATAAATAACTGCTTCTCTAGATCCACCCTAACCATAAGACAGTAATCAGTTTCTGTTTTAAAGGCTATCTATTGTGAAACATGCCATGTTTAGTAGACCCTACAGCACATCACTGTGAAACATGTCCTGCTGTAATCTGTCACCTGGCTAACACTGTTGGGTAACTATATGCCATTATGATGATGTTTCAGACTTCAACCCTTTTTTAAATGGAAAGGAAACAGACAGAACTTGCCTTTTCTTCACTAGGGACTTGAAGGCCAATGAACAGTAACATGCTATAGAGTGTTAATAAAGGGGCTTGATGATCATGTGTCCACAAAAATAACATCCCTTCATTTTAGGAAGTTATGAAAAGGAAGTCAGAGGTAGTTTGGTATGTACGTACTAAACATTTGTGTTCTCATGTCATCAACGCCTTGCACCAAAGAAGTATTTGCATGAGTGCAAAGGGTGTGGCATATGTACAGTTACTTAGAAATGCCTACAGCATAGAGTAAGTTATTTAAACTGAAGTTGAGGACTATCCAGTTTCACTGTGTGGCTTTCTAAATTACAGTCACACAATAGATTGTCGTAGCAGCCACGGCAAACACAAATGCCTGTGCAATAGGGGCTAACCTTTGAGACACTGTTCTTTAGGTGAAATGGTTTAAAATTCAAAGCTATTGTATAGGATCATCAGCTTGTTCCGCTAGGCTTTCAGCATAGTTAGTATTGCTGTATGTCAGCTTTCTAGTTCTGATCAAAAAAATACCCTTGGAATCAACTTTTTTGAGGAGACTGAATTATAACTGAACACTTTTTTCTTCCAAACCATTAGAACCAAAGGAGTTCAGGTATGTGGTTCAGGAATACAGGTGTTTGCTCTCTGTTTATATTTGGTTCAGCAAACACATTCACTGTGGTCACTGAAAGGGAAATTTCCTTCTCTATGAGTGCATGTCTCACCTGTGCTCCCCTCTGACCATCTTTCATTGTGATCTAATGAGAGAGTAGAAAATCTTGTACATTCTTGTTCTGTGTAAAGGATCAAAGGATCATCATTCTCTTTCAACTTCCTGGTGTTAAAGGTCAACTTGTAGTGTTTAGTTTCCTTCTCCAGTATAATTTCATTTTAGATTTGTGCTTTCTTTCTGGGGTCCAAGGAGACGCTCAAATTCCCACTCTCTGCTCCAGGGGTGGGCTGCAGCAAAGAAACAGCATCTGCTGAGAGGCAATGGCGGGAGAAGGGAATGACTCAGTCCCTACTCAGGTGAGCACCCAGCTCCTGCATGCCAACCTACACGCATGACACTGTGTGGAAACATGAAAGCCTTTCTGACCCATATGAGAGCACATCAAAAGTTGCAACTTGCCTCAGGAGGCAGGATAAACAAGCTGGCCTTTCAGCTATACGGGTGAAGTGTCCAACCTGAGACTGAGGCACAGGCAGACACCTCATCTTCTGGAGGAAGAATCTCCCAGCAGCATTGTCAAATAAATTCTGTGCCAAGAAAAAATATTGCATGTTGAATCTGGATCTTGTCCAGAGCTGTGTTCTCCTTCCTGCTGGAACAGTGGTCTCCCTTAGCGCCCAACCCAGCCATATCCCAAAGTAATGCAAATAGGAAGTTTCCCCAAACCCACAGTGAAACACCTCTTTTGATATAAAAGTATTAATTTCCTTCACTGTCAATGGCCAAACCTGACATTTTTGTTGTCACCTGTGTCTCAAATGAGGACATTTGCCCTGTGAGTTACATGTCTACTTATCTTTTTGGTCCCAAGACACGCACAGAAGATCTGGGAAAAACTGTTATTTCTGTGTGCAAAACAAGTAATCTTCCCCTGGCGGAGCACAAATGAGTTGCTACTCATACTTGTCTACTGAGGTCTTCTAGCCAGAGTGAACCAATGATTTTTTCAAGATTAGTTCATAGTATGTTTGCAAACTGCAATTAGATAGAAGAAAACTTATATTTCAAGAATTAAATTTATGCTCAAAGAAGTAAAGGGCTAATGGGTAACAGGTAACAAAATAATGCTGAAATCTTTACAAAATTAATGTTAAACAATCTCTTGGTTCAGTTAGGAGTAAATACCTGTAGTCTTGTTAATGAGTCCAACTATTCCAAATTCATCATGATACAAACTCTGCCTGAGAATCTTTTGGGAACAGGTATTTTTGTATGACATTTTTCAGACCTTGTGCCATTAAAAGGTCAGAATTACTTCTCATAGACACTAAGGTGTTGTATTTCTGGGTCTTGGTTCAACAGTAATGCTTGTTTATGTTTCACTTTAGTTCCGCTTGGCTTTAAGTATCTACTTAAATGCTTGAATTAAGACTTTAATAGACAAAGCAGCAAAATGGAAAAGGAAGAGGAAGAGGTTTTTCTGGCTGCTTAATTCTCCTTTATGAATGAAGAGTCATATCAGTTTGGACCCCAACTGATTTTTCTTATTAGTTATCACTAGCACAATACAACACAATACAATAATTCTAATTAAATAATTTGATAAATAATTCATATCAAAGGTTTAAAATCAAACTATACAGTAATATACAGATGACTTGTATGGTATATACTTATCACTGTCCTTCTTTAAGAGTACAGTCAGAGAGAAAGTCAAATGTTTGTCTGGTGTTACAGGATGAACCACCCGGACAAGCTAGGAATCCTGACTTGTGTTTGATTGTTAAAACCCACAAGAGACTTTAAAGACAATGAACAGTTCACTCATCAGTCTTGTTTGATAGGTAATTTTTTAAATTTTATTTCTTGCCTTGGTCAATGATTATCCCAGAACTTTCTGGAAAGTTATTTTAGATTTTTGTAAATAAAATTTTACTTGTTTGGTTGAATTGAAATTAAACCCAAAAGAATTACAAATAAATACAATGAAGTTTCAAAAAAGATGAACCATTTGTAAGACCTGATGTTCTTTCAAGAAATATTTGATTTCATTTGAACAGCACTTCATATTAATACTCTTCCCATTTTTTAAAAAATGCAACCGCATCTACAAGATATTTATCCTTTCTACTCCTCACCAGTAAAGGTTAGTAGGATGCACCCAACACAGAAATACTTGAGGACTCATCTTTTATGACAAATGAGCACCCTATATTTCATGTTAGGGAGCACTTACTCAAAGGAATGCCCACATTTTTTATGGATGAGATATTCATTCACTTGTGCAAATAAAACATTCGGGGGTTCAGAATTCATTACCTGTTTCTCTAAGGTACTGTGCAATTGAGGATAAAAGATGATATTGCAGTGAAAAACACTGCTAATTGCCATTTATTATTATTATCCATTATTATTTCCATTTATATCTCGCTATTTTTAACTTGCTCATAAAAATTTTGTATGACTCAGTCCAGATTGTATGATAATAAGTGAATAAATAATACTAGCAATTTCCTATCCTGATTTTTTTTTCCCATGAAACCAGATTTTAGGTGTGAATCATCACTTTATATATCTTCACCCCTCCTGAAAACGCAACTATAAATTTGTAGACATTGCTAAGTATCTGAGGTGAATGTTTGGTAGAATCCTGCACGCATGTGACAAACAAATATGTAAACAAAGTAAATACAAATACAATACATTCTGCAGATTTTTCCAGGATTCTGGGAATGTTTTTTATTGACCTGAAAAAGGATATTTTTTTTCTCATGTGCTGTTTCCTGTATGTGGTGTGTCACACAAAGCATATTCTGTACAATCTGTGAAGCCTCACATTAGACAGAGCGAAAGTTAAGTGAATTTTAGGAGGATTATTTATTATATTGCAAATCACAGTCTGGCATAGTGTATTTCTTCACTGAAATATGTTTTTAGCACTTTGGAAATCCCTTTGTATGCATCTGAGTCGATTAATTTCTCTGCGAGCATACGTGCTACTTGATATGCTTGTTATGTGTTTGTAGCTCTCGGTGTGTAATGAGACATTTTTGCTGTTGCTGATAATTCTGTAGATTCCATTGTACCCAGACATATGGTGTCAGTTGTTTGAAGGGTTTAGGAACCCTGGGATTGGCTGTGATGTATAAATGCAATAATCCCCATAGAAAACTTCGGACTTCTCGAACCAGAGTTTTAAATCTGCATGCTCACTTGCAGACTGGGGAGTTTTAAAAACAAACGGGCCCTTGTAGATAATTTAACATTAATGGCCCGAGTCAAGAAGAAGTGCAAAACATTCAGCCCCCAGGAAGAGCAATACAAAGTCTGAGCTTTGCTTCTAGAGGGTATGAGACAGATGGAAATATGTAAACCCAGTGTTTTATCAGTATTCTGTGTATATAAAATGAGTGTTATTACAGAACAATTTTTAAATACTTTAATAAGGAAGAATGATGATCTGCCTCCTCTAGGTAGTCCTAATCGAAAGCCAAAACAGCCAATCAAAAGACCCCATTGGTTTTGATGGGATCTGCAAGATGGATGAAAGGCATCTGCAAGGATCTGGAAAACCCTGGTTTAGCAGATGCACCTGGCTTACCCTAAACCCACAGGATCTACCACAGGTCCTTCATAGCATGTGTGTCTGGGGTGAAATCATGACTCCACTGCAGTCACTAGGTGTTTTACCATGGACTACAGATACCTTTCAAATTTTACACCTGGAGTGAGCAGGCCAGTTTATTTGCTGTTCTGGATATTAAATACCCCTGATGCAGGTGTCCTGCTTTGATTGTCTCAGTGGGCCTGTAAGAAGCAGAGCTGACTGTTATATGTCTATAGCCTGGTTAACTGGTTCAGAGCATAAATACTTGCTCAGAACCTTGGTGCAAAGCCGTTGTTATTGTAGCTGCCTAATAAAACAAATATTGGTCAAAGCCCAAAACTTAAGCAAATAAGGCCCATTTTCCTTTGCAATATCTTGATCAGCCTTGATCAGTGTTTCACTGTGACTAAGTTGGGCTGCAATATGATTTGTTAAACATGACTGACTACAGATAGTGTTTGAACAGAGTAGCAACAACATTTCCTCAATTCTTTTAATTCATTTACTTTCATGCACTGTGGTAAAGGTATTTTCTTTTAGAGAAAGCAAGTACATTAGTGGGGTCTTCCATACAATTTAATGAACCACTGGGCCTCAACTTGTTTTTATTCATTTCTTATATAGCTCTTGTGTTTAGGGCAGCAAGGCTCTGAAGTCCAAGTTTTAACTAGATCCCTCTGTTCTGGGTGCGATACCAACACAGAGTTAATCAGCTGAACAGTGTGTAACGATTTGTAACTTCATTGCTGTTTTATATTGCAGGAATACCAGAAGGAGTGCATTGGGTGATCAGCTAGAAATTATTTCCATCTTTTTCTCACTTTGAGAAAGCTTCTTAAAAATCTTGAGCGTTGGACAGCTGCTGTCCAATGAACAGAAGTCAAATAAGCAGCACAATGGGAAAAATTAGCCTGCCTGTAGAGCCTACATTTAGGTGTAAAAAGAAGGATAAATAAAATGGGAAAGCAAGAAAGGTTTTAGTACTTAACTTCTCTTGAATTTCTTAAGGCTAAATGGATCTTTTAGGTTATGCCAGGATTAATATGTCTTTGGTAATGAACAGATGCTCTTTCGTTGTAACACCTTTCCGCTTACAGTCCCTCTAGCATTAGTGCCAGGGGAATATCCAGATGAGATATTTGCAAGCTTTTTGTTTTCTATATGTTGCTGGACCATCACTAAGTGGAGTTACTTGTGCTGGAGGATTGACCTCTATTTGTAGTCTATATAGAGTCTCCCCTCAAAATTTTGGAAGATGTCCAAATGAGCAAGCTCCATCCAGGGTTTCCCTAAGCCTCTTCCCTAAGTAGAATTGGGATGGAGAATGCAGAACTGAGACTTTTGAGCTCTTTTATGAAAACATCTCTATCTTTCAGCTTCAGAAGATTACTAGGAGTCTCCAGATAAAGCACTCATACAGCCAAAAGGTAATTTCTTTGAGGAGAAATTTTTAGAGAAATTAGTTTTTTAGTCACTAAGGATTGTTTTTACAAAACCCCAAAATTCTATTTCTACTGGAAGTATCTTGGTAAGCAAAATATAATTTAATGATCAACTCAGACACAGAAGTCAAAGATTGCTTACAGGTTCTATTCTTTATTTCCTTGTTCTTTGGCTCATCAGAAGAACTCTTACACTCTTACCTTGAGTAACCACTACTGCAGTCTCTTGTGTTAGTGTCAATATTGCTGCTGTGTGGAAGGGAATTAAATGGCATATTTGACAATGAGAACCTGCCTCTCTACAGCCAAAGACAATCTTGTTCAGGTATATGCTCTATCTATTCCCTCACATGTGCAGGCAAGAGACTGTAGCTGGTATCGGAGTTGCACATGATGGGTTTTATGCTGTGAAAAGAAAATATTGGGATTCTGAGTGCTAGTTACTTTTTACATGCAAATGCTCTGTTTCTCTAACATAAAGGGCTCTATAAGTTTCAGATAAGTGCTTTGTGAATCAAGCCCTAAATCGTCTCTTTATTTTAACTGGAGATCTTAGCCAGTGGATAAGCACTGTCAGACATTATTCAAACATTTTACGACTTGCAAAGAAATTCCTTTTTTTTTGGAAAAAGAACACTTGAAATAAGAGAAAACAAACAATTTTGTTAGAAATGGCCTGGTTATGGATATCTTCTTTCCACCCCAGAGGCTTGATGTGACTGTTAACCGGCATTTGGCTGTTTTATAACTGGTTCAATTATTTTGTCAAAGGTTGTAGCGTTTTTTCCTCCTTTAGAAAAAAAAAAGTTAGTTTACAGTTTATTAACTTAGATTACTGCTAATAGCTCCCATGGGTCTTTCTACTGAAACAAGGACCAGGATAACTGATTTCTTAAGAACAATCTGGAAGACTTTAAAACACATTTATAGCTATCAGTGAAACAGCAGGAGGAAGAATAGTATGTCATTTGTGGTTTTTTTCCACTTTTTCTTCCTGTTCTCGGCATAAACTTTTCCCCCAACTTCATCTATTTATCTATTATCCTGCCTCATTCTTGCTCTCCTTTTTTTTTTTTTTTTTTCCTATTTCCTTCTTTTTACAGCTATTAACAAGCGTATTTTGTGTGAGTGCAAATAATCAACAGTGACTCTTTTTGACTGTTCAAGGAGCACATTAGCACATAAATAGGAAACAAAGACTGGTTCTAAGATGGTTTAGGGAAAAAGTAAAATGATACTTCAAAGTGTGGAGGTCTGAAGTCAAAACAGCGATTTTTTAAAAAAGTTTAGAACAAGTGCAGAACACCATTCACACCTAACATTTTAATTTTTGTTTTTATTTTAACATTTTGATTTTTTTCATGCATTCATACTTGTAAAATCAACACACGCAGCTTAAATATTTAGACATGCAAGAGTGTGGTTTACATGTCTTTAAAGAAAGTAGTAATTTATACATGAGTCTATCAGCTGAAAAGGTTTTTTCCCTTCTTCAAATGCTTTGGCATGCCTCCTTGATCTCCTCTCCTTCCTGGCCAACAGAGGAATGTGGACAAAGGATGAGTAGAAGTGTTTGCTCAGTTTTTCTGAAATACTGTCTGGGAAATCTGATGAAGAGTAAAACATAATTTTTTTTCTTACTTTTATTCCGTTGTTGCTGTTGATATAGTGAATTTTGGAGGAAATTTAATTTGCTGTGGAAGGTCTGTAAGTAGTTAACTGAGCTGGGCTGTAAGTTATCTAGGTGCTAACATTGGAGTACTTGGTGAGAAAAATCACAAAGAAATTATAATATGAGTCCATATTTGTAAGAATGAGAGTGCATATCTAAACAGGGCAATTACAATATTCTTAGTATTCTCATCTTTTCTATGATTTGAAGTTGTGATGTTAGGTAGTCTGGAGCATTAATCAGAATTCAAAACATGAAGAAAAGATCCAACATAACTCCAACAGAGGGAACTGAGGCTGCTCAACTTGGAGAAGAGGAGGCTGAGGGGAGACCTCATTGCTCTGTACAGCTACCTGAAAGGAGGTTGTAGTGAGATAGATGTTGGCCTCTTCTCCCTGGTGATCAGTGATCGGACAAGTTGAAATGGGGACAAGCTCCACTAGGGAAGATTCAGATTGGTTATTAGAAAAAAATTCTTCACAGAAAGAGTGTTTAAACTTTGGAACAGACTGCCCATGGAGGTGGTAGAGTCACCATCCATGCAGGTGTTGAGAACACAGGCAGATGAGGTACTACAGTGCATGGTTTAGTGGTTAGGGGTTGTAAGGGCAGACAGTTGGACTTGTTGATCTTAAAGGTCTTTTTCAACCTTGATTCTTTGATTTTATATCTGTAAAATAAAGAGAGAGCACGGAGCTTCTTAATTCTAAAAATGTTGCTCAGGAAATGGATTAAGATATGTGGAGCTCAGTTATTGCCATCTTCAGGTGCTATAAATCAGCATAACTCCTTCAAAGTCTTTTTACCATATTTACAGAATGGTGCACAAATGTATACTGAAAGAACCAACATTATCAGATAGGCAAGTAACAGCATAATCTTATTTTTTTGGAATGAATTTTGCATATCATTCTGTAGCATGCTAAAGAAAGAAAAAAAAAAAGTTCCACTTTAATGAGAAATTCAAGAATCTTAAAAAAATGTTCAGTGGATTTATTGGGAAAATACATATATTATTTTCTACTACTACCAATTCTTTTTGATACTCAGCTGTTGATGTTCAAGCACTCGTGGAGTAAAAGTGACTACAGTGTATGACAGATAGTATGTTAAATGAAATGGCATACTTTTCTGTTACACTGAAATTTCAATAATGGTGGAATTTTGCCTCAAAAAGAGGGCAGTGATCTTCTCACAAACACTGTCCTTTGTCCTGAGGCACACAAAATCCCCAAATCCCCAAAATATTTTATCTAAAGATAATATAATTTTTCACCAGCTCAGGCATGAAAAAGAAAAGTATATCAGATGCAGCTGGAAAAGTCCTGTTGCTCAGGGAGAAGGTAAATTAAAGGTTTCTATCTTATCTGTATTTCAATTACAGTTTTATTTTTGGTTCCTGGCAGTGCAGACAGTTGAAATCTTGGGAAGTGGAAACACTCACAGGTGTATGAAAAAGGAATCTTTAGTGGTGGTGATGTATATATTTGATCTATGTTGCTTTTCATGTGGGGTATACATGACATTTAAATAAAAATGTGGACTCTCATGGAGGGGCACATCTGTTTGAGTTCACTTGAAGAGTCCCTTTTTTTTACCTTTTTTTTCTTTTTTTTTCCTTCCTTAGCAATAATGACCTAGTTAAAGAATCTGCAGCTCTACCTGGCTCCTTCTTGGTGTCAGTCTCAATAAAACCAATTGTGGAAGGACCAAGCCAGTTAACCATAAAAGGATTGATCTGATTTTGACTGGTGCCCATGGTACGTGTTTGTATACAGTTTTCTGGGAACTGGATGACAATCTTGTGATAAATGATTTTTAGCTCTTGGGCACCCAAGTCTGTGGATAAACATCAAATAAGACCTCCACCTTCTCTGTTGGACTGTTCAATGATGTAAGTCTAGTTCTTGCTGAAAGTGCTGTCATTTCATCAGGTGCCTTTGCAGATAACACGGTGTTTTCTCTAAATGTCTTTCCAAAGACCTCCAAGACTGAGTAAATTCCCATTCCAGGTATCAACCAGGTTTCCATTGATATCAACATGGCCAGCTGACAGTGTCACTGCTGCTGAGTGTGCAAATAGCTGAAGGTTGTTTTCAGTGGCAAGGGATTTATTCCTGTAAAAAAAAAGAACCTCACAAGTATGGTCTAGAGTTGATTATCAATATATTCTAGTGGCTTATCAGATAACAACCATACACCTGGTTTCATGGGTCAGGATATTCAAGTGAATCTTGTTCTTCAAATGATCTCATACCAATAGAAAGATTGCAGAACCCCTTCCTTTACCTGGATTTCTATGATGAACACCACAGATGGGCAGCTTTTTGTGACTTATTTTTATGACTGTGGGAGTCTGGGAAGGACAGGTGGTGAGAAAAGCACCTCTCTCCCATGAGCTAACCCCACACATGCACTGGAGTTTAATTCCCTCAGCCAAAGAAGAATTCAAAACTCAAAATGCCACTCACTGCCTAGGAAAAACAGGTAGGTCGCTCATATCAGCAGATAGAAAAGACAGATAAATGCAATGGAACCTTACAGATACAGAAAAGTTAAGAAAGACTGTTAAAATTCCTTAGTATATCTGGGGTAAAGATGCTCTATTTGGAGCTTTACTGTAGACAATTCTGGTCTTTTCTGTTTCCTTCTGGATAAGAAATGCTCTGAAAATGATCCTGCTAACTGTGATTTCAGTGCCTTCTGATTTTAGCTGTGCCAATGCTATTTTAAAGTAGAGGGTTAACACCATGGTAAAACTAGTGAGAAAAAGAGGCTAAGGAAGGTGAGACAAGGTGAGAAAAAAAGACTAGATAAATGCAGAAAATTATAATAGTGAAGAAAAATGTCAAACCAAGCATCTATTCAAGTCTCATAATTATTCACTTGATTAAAAGTTTAGGCATGAAGAGATCCTAATCTTCTATAATAGGGTACACATTTATACTTTCTACTTACACAAACATAGAATATTTGTATATTTGTGCCTCTGTGTACCACTATTGAGTCGCCACATAAGCAAGATTTATTTACTATCTTCTCATTCGGGAAAGAAAGGCAGAGAAGAATTCTCTGTCTTCTACCATTGCTCTAGGCAATATTTTCTTGTGTCTGTCTCAGATTCACAGACAAATATTTACTAAGGCATTTTCCAATCTACATGACATTTGAACAGTTCCATGACTCGTTGCATCCTATATTTCATTATCTTCAGCAAAATGTGTATCATGGTAACACATCAGGGTTTTCATGTGACACAGTTAAAATTCACAGTGTGTTCTCAGAAAGTGTACCAGCCAAAAACATTTTAGGGTCTGGTGGTGTCCTATGGAGAAAGACCTGCAGAAATCGCGAGGATAGAATGATGAATGGATTCTGGATTATATTGTGGTTGAAAAGTAACAGAAAGCTATCTAATAGATCTGCTGTTTAGTGAACAGGACTCACATTAGGTAATGGCAGCAGAAAACATTAAAGACAATTGTATATGATGTAGTATTCAGTCAGATTCATTCGCAGTGTATAGTCATTTCCAAATGGCATTTTGCTGTTCTTTGTTCTGTAGCAGTGTCTAATATTTCTAAACATTTTTAGGCTCTGTGACACCTTAATGGTATACAGTAACAGTATGCCTCCCTCTTAGAAAAATGGATACTCTCATTTTTCTAAACATTGTGCCTTTACCTTTAACCATTTCCATTTAAATGCAAATTTCAATCATGTCCACCTCTCTGTATTCTAACAGAAGCCCAGGGAAAAAACCTATACCTTAAATCCTAATTTCTCCATAAAGGGAGCTGTTTCCTTCAGATGTGTCACTTCATGTTATCTATCTTCCTCCTAATTTTACACATCATCATTGTGGCAAGTTTATCTTGCAGAATTTACAAATAAGAGAGCCTCTTCTTTTTGGCTGAAAACTGTTGGGTTTATGTATTAAAAAAAAATGGGCATTTGAAGTTATCTAAATTTCCTGTAAAATTTGTCTGACATAACCTATGGATATGGAAATTTCCTCTTAACAAGTCTTTGAATTATTACCATCATTTACAACTGTTTATACACTCAAAAGTTGATAATTTCCTCAAAAAATGCAGATAAATTAAGTGAATTTGTATCACAGGCATGGATTATTCTTGTAATTATTGCTGCAGTTTAAAGGAAATAAGTGAATTTCAGGGTTAAGGATAAAACGTGATGCTATGAAACATATGTATTACTGGTGTCAGTTTCCTGAATGTCTGTTCTTCGTATGCAGCTTAGCAACACATTTGAGCAATTCATTAAGGTGTCTCTGCTTAGTGAGTCTTTGGAGAGAAAGTTACATTTAAATCTGGCATGTAAAAAATACTCAGAAAACAGCCAACCAGAACAAAACATCTCCATGCTACCTCTCCTCACCAAAAAAGATATAAATAAATTAATTAAAAAAAAGAAAAAAAAAAAAAGAAAAAAGAAAATTACGCACCCTTTATTTGTTGTTAGTCCCTCTTGATTTACTTTTGACAAGAGAGGGCACTGTGATAACATTCTAAAGAGTGGACATATTTGTATACACTTGCCTCTGAGACAGAAAGGAAGCGAGGGATTAACCCCTGAATCAATTACTTTACAATACAGCAACTACTTCAACACAAAGAGAGGGGGGCAGAGACAATTTAACTAATTAGTGCAAGTCACAATGTTCTTTATGGGAATTACTCAGTTGGAAGAAAAAATGTTGAGTGGGCTCATAGGCAAGAGGATGTCTGCTTTGAAGTGTATTTATTAATTCTCACATTGAGTCAGCTTTTACTAGCTGAGAAATTTAGCTGAAAATAATGGCTGCAGACCTCCCAGAGAATGATACATATTGGAAATGCTTCATAAGTATACTTGTTTCAGCAAAAGTTTATTTCTAACCCTTTATTAAATTCAGCCCTGTGCATTTCTGACTCACCAGCATATTTCTGGTATGTGTGTGTGTGTGTGATAAATGGACCTAATGTAGGTCAGAATTATCTTGTGCCTGTCATTTTAAAATTAAGAGTTAAATGTTGATGCACAACTCACGTTGCATAGAAGTTGTTCTTTATATTAACTGATATGAAAGTGATTTGTGTACAATTTTTAATGTAGATAATAAGTTGGGGGCACTTCAGTTCTGAGGAGACCAGGGTTGACTTCTAACATTTGCACTTTGAAAATAAGATTCAGTTGGGTATCTGGAGCTGTTTTCAGAAAAACTTGCTTTTAGGTATTTTATGAATGTAAAATTGTATTATTGATAGGGGCAGGACATTTCTCCCCTGCCTTGCTGCCAGATGTCTGGAGCATTATTGGTGAGATATCATTGTTGATAAGAGTAAATGTCTTCTGAAGCAAAGAAAAAGTTAGAAGATGTTATTTGAATTTTAGATGTTAATAAATATCTCTGCATCCTTAATTCTTTTTTTTTTTTTTTTCCAACTGCAACAACTACTGCAAACATTCAGACACACAGAGGTTTTCATTCATATTGTAACTGATTTTATGTGAAATATATGTCTAAACCACAAAACATGTTTGCATTTCACTAAGCTTTCCAGCAGCAGGGGACAGACTCTTAACAAGAGCAGAAATGGTAGATTTGGTAGTCATTTGATTATGAAGGCCTCTGGTCCTTTGACTTTGAGATGTTTTGTGTTGATAACAACTACTTGGAAATTATAGAATCATAGAATAGTTAGGGTTGGAAGGGACCTTAAAATTGTGCTTGGGAATTTTACTTATAGTTGCTGTTTGTAATACTGGTCTGGGGAAAAATCTTTCTTTTGTCACTGCATATCAGGTTGGGCATTTCTATGACTATCTTGTTTTTTGTTATTTGTTCATTCAAGCCTCCAGACCAGAGAACATGAAAACAGGGAAAGAGCTCCTTTCCTTTTCATTACAATACTCTGAGGTTATGTGCCTTAAAGTTTAGTTCTTTCTCCAACCTGGAAATCCTTCTCCTCCTAAAGGAAAGTTAGGGAAAAAATGGAAATCCTCTGAAAACTTCAGATTTCTTAGTCTTTATTAAAATAAACAGAGCTCCATTTTTTTCCTACTTTATTATTATTTTTATTTCTTTCTAGTTAATTCAGGCTGGAGCAGATAACTATATGATACTATTTGATTAGCAGAGAATACTATCTCCCACAGAAATGATAAAACTTTAGTTGAGTCTATTTCTTCATTTTATTTAGGTCTTCAGATTTTGAGCTTCAAGGATATATCACCTAATGGGGAGTTCTCTGTTCTTGATCTTGATCCAGAAACAGACAGATAAAATTAACTGACATGGCTTGAAAATTAGCTAGCATTAAGTCTAGCTCTGACACATGTAGCTGATTGAAGGAATAACAGGTACATCAGGAAATTAAAAATAATGGGTAATACTTGTAAAATACTTGTTTCACCTTAAACCCAATACGAGTGTGGTAATGCTCATTTAAATTTAAGGGAGTTAAGAATCATAGAACCTCTTCATACACAGATAACTGTTAAAAAATGTATATACCAGGTGGTAATTCTTTGACAAATGTTTTTTTAAGTGACAACTGACAGACCTTGTTGTTAATGGAATCATAATCCTTTTCTTTAACTGGGTGCAAAAACTCGTTTCTTGGATACTTTTCGGGTTTGTTTTTTTTTTTTGCATTTTGGCTTCCCTTAACTTACTTAAAAGGTAAGTAATGTCAGAGATATATCTGAGCCTTTTTTGCGTTTCCACATAGACCACTGTAAAAACAAGACGGAGTCATGGAGAGCTGAACTATTGCAAAACTGAGACAGAAAAGAAAAGAGACTATAGATCAAGATTCCACTTATGTCTCACCTGTGCTTCCATTTCTCCAAGTGATTACACAGCTGTGCATGACAACCAAACCTATTTTACCAAGTGCAGGGAAAATACATTGGCCTTCAGAATTACACAACAAAAGAGTTTTACCAGCACTATGAAATCCAAAGATGTAATACTCAGTCGGGAAGTTGACCCAAAGCTTGGGTTGAAGCACAACTTTCATGGAAGAGTATTTATGTGATTAAAATATGATGTAAAAAAAAAAAAAAAGATACTAACTGAGAGCCAGTGGAGAGAGGAAACTATAAAACATTTGGGTACTTGATCTGAAAGAGAGTACAGAAAACTCATCAGAATTAATTGTTACTTTTTATTAAATAAGCCCATTTTCTTTTTTTTTTTTTTTTTGTTCTTCACCTGAAAATTGTCACTGGCTGGCAGGCAGAATTTGATCATTAATAATGTTTAAGAGGTACTAGTTTTCTTCCATAAACAATACATAACTTTTCTGATCCACATGTGAGGATGTAAATGTGTAAACTAGTCACTTAGAACTTAATCATCTTTGTACAGTGTTCTTTTCTTGATTCCTATTCTCAATTGTCGTGATCAAAAAATATGCCAGAGGTAGTGGTTACCAATGAATATGCTATAGTGTTGGTAAGCTTTGGTTTGCTGCATGCTCTAATGAGTAAAAGCAAGCAAACCTATTCCATAGGTGGAAGGTGAGCAGCCAGGTCAGCAGCTAATGGAAACTGTTATAAGAACTCCCAAGTGGGGCTCTGTGATTATTTCGACGGAGATATTGCACCAGGTAGAGTTCATGATCCACAGAACAATATGTCACAGACAAGAGGCTATCACAACTTTTTATAATATTTTAAACATCTTACAACAAAATATGACTTTGCAGAAAAAATGTATCTGTTTTAAGATTGTAAATCATGCCAACCATTCATCTGCATAGGAGAAGCACATCTGAAAATTGAATCCTGAAGTGTGATCCATCTGTTTCTACTGTCAAGCTCAGCCCCAGGAACTCCTAAGCAGTTGTTGTTGTTGCTGCTTTTTAATAGAGTAGGACAGTAATGCACAGCCCTCCAGATGTATCCTGATCTTCTCTTGAGATTCACACGCTTGACCTCAGGTTGATGTTGAAAATATTTCTGAGGACCATCAGAATTACAGTGTCCTTCATAAAGAGGAGAAAAAACTTCCAAAGCTGCAGCATTGCAAAGAGTTCAGTAATTGGTGGATGGCTCCAGTATAAACTTCAGTAGCTTAATGAGATTTGAGAGGGAAAGGAGGGAACCTTTTTGACTTCTAATGGTAGCACAATACTTGTTCTCGTCTCATGGAATCTAGTTATTGAGTGAAGAATCCTGCAACAACCAGTCCTGTATTGCATTATAGCAGAAATACAAAGATAGTTAATTTTCTTTCCCCAAAAGATTGGTAACTATTAACAAAAAGCAGGGCTTTTTGCCACCACCTGTGGGTAGGAGTGAGAAGCAGATAATCCAATGTCAGAAAATTTCTAATTATAACTTGTGTGGGTATTTCTCAGATAAGTGAAGAAAGTTAGTGAAACTGCATTCACGCAGCCGAGACAGTGAGCCTCTGGACCTACTGTAAGTGCTGATACAGACCCAATGCCATTCAATATCTAAGTCATTTCAAACGACCATATTTAATGAGATTTGAATCTATACTGCCCTGAGGAGAACACTGATGTAGCACGAGGCACTGAACTGCTCTCACATCCTATTCAAATATCCCAAGCAATGTGAGGCTCTGTATGACAAGTTGGCACTATGATTCCTTTCTATTCCTTGGAAATATCAGGTGATGAGATGTAGTTTCTACCTTTTGGAAACCAGAAGGTTTGATTTCTTACTGGGTGCAGTGGACCTCTAGGGATAGTTCTGTAAGCCACCCAAATAAAGATGATTTGTATTGGAAATATGTACAGAACAAGTAAAAGGTGAACTATTTCACATTGGAGTATTTCTGATAACTGCAACTTTAAGAAGAAAGTTGACATGAAGGGCTGCCTTCATCATTAAAGAACTGCATGGTACAAGCTGCCCTGTCTTAATCACAGCTGTCATGAGAAAAGGAAATAGATTTTTAGAGTCCAGATAGAATTTATCCTTGGAAATGTCAGGAGTGATTGATGTAAGACACAAGTAAAAAGCTACTCACTAAACGTGTGTTGTCTACACTTTTGGATCCTAACCCCCCTCCCCGATATGGTGTTGTCATGATTTTAACAAGTCACAGTAAGAGTTAAGCTGTGCTTTCTGAATAAATTAGTACAGTCACAAAATGACACTTCCCTGACCTTTGCAAAAGGTGGGGAGTATAACGGTAAGACATACAGGGGTGTTAAACAATGTTGTGTTTTTTTCATCCATTCTGACAAAAGGTGCAAGCTCTTTAAAACAGTTTCCTAATGCACTTCAGCAAGAGAGCTAACTGACTGTCATAAGATGACATGCGTAACACAGAGATCTTGCTACACATTTGGATGCAAAAGAACACCCTGTTAGTTGAAAATCATTGCTAACTGGATTCAGATGTTAGAGATGAAGTACATGGAGCACTGTACATTTGGTAAAGCTTAAAGACACTTAAAAAAAAAAGATCATAAATCTTTAGCTGTGGCCTTTTATCAGCTCTTAATTTGTCATGGTATTTTAATTACTTTCAGTGTAAAATTTTAATCCATATGTTAGGAGAGACAATGCTTATTTCTTGCTCCTTTTTGCTCTTTTTCAAAAAGTTAGCAGGCCTGTGTGAGCCTGGGTGTTTTAAAAGTTTGCTATTGGACATTTCAAAGGTCTTTTAGCTCCATGTTATGCACAAATTCAGAAAGCTCTACCCATGCTGACTTTGAAAGTTAAAAATTCAAGACTTAAAGTCTTGACATACTTTTTTGGGTGACTCCAGTTCTCCAGTTTAGATGGGACCCAATTTTCAGGGGGCTCATTCTCAGCATTGCAGTAAATATGATCTCTTATTCTCTTATGTGGTAAAGGTATGCTGTGAGGGACTGATTTTCTTTCTTTTTTTTCTTTTTCTTTTTTTTTTTTTTTTTTTTTTTTTTTTTGGCTGTTGCCCTTTTAATCACCTTATTTTCAGGACTTATATGTGTGACTGCTGAGACATACACAAAATATGATCAAATTGGTACATGAAGCTAAGGGAAGCAATAACATATTCTCAGTACTGCATGACTGCAGTTTAGTCATTTTGAAATCAATAATCCCCTCGCAATTCCCTGTGCCACTTGACTGGACATACAGATGCAGATGCCCTTGTAAATGAGTTTACATCGCACTGTGCTTGTAGCCACATAATCTTTCTTCCCTTTTCAAGTCTGTCCCATTTCGTCTTGCATTTGAAACTCAAATTAAGATTGCATGTAAAGTTCACTAGCTATTCCAGGTTATTTAATGGAAATGAAACTGTATAAGCATACAATACATGGTTTGCTTAAAATTGATTTACCTAACTCTTTCCAAAGTCACAGGCAAATACAATTCCTATGCAGCTGAGAATTGCATTGTGGGGCAAAAGAAATAGAAGAAAAAGAAAGTATCAAATTGTAGTTATTTTGTGGAGGACCTCAATCTTGTAAAAAAGAGATTAATTCACCAAAAAGAAAAATTAGATGCAAGTACTAAATTTAAAATTGTCATCAGTTACAACAAGTGAAGCTTTTAGGATGTGATCTTAACATTTTTAGACATAAGCTTAGCTTGCAATACAGGTGGTGGTTAATCTCTAGGGAATGCCTTGGTGCTTTTTGTTATTGCCTTGCATTTGTCCAACCATGCCCCTCCCTTCCCCTTCACTGTCTGTCTGCCAGGTGATGACAACAGAGCACTCTATATAGACAGAGAGAAGTCTGTAGTTTCTTAGCATCAATAGCCCCAGAGTTACAGGCTGTGAGGGAAGAGGGTCTCCAATGAGTCTGAGCTTCAGCTGTGTCATGGCAGCAAAGCCTATAGCTACATTCACTCTACTGTCTGTGTAGTGGAATTGTGAAGCATAAGGAATGGCATGATTGAGCAAGCATCCTAAAATTATCTCTACGGCTATGATATCATCAGCAGCATCATCACTGTTGTGTATTATAAACCTGTGAAGGATGGTTTGACAAACCAGAAATGACCTGGCCTGGCCCAGCAGTCTCTATGACTGATTTTGGCTATAATAAGCCACAGGCCTGAGGTTCTTCCCTTATACAAGGTGTAGCTAAAGCAGAGGAACTGATGCAGAGTAGGGTTATTTTTCAGACTATGGGTTCTTGCATTGCAGTCTGAGAGCTTTCCTTTTGCTGAGACATTTTAGGAAATGGCATAAAGAGTTAGGAAAGTGAAATGCATCCTTTTCAACATGTGGTGAATGCTGCTTTAGAGGAAAAAGCACAACAGGGCAGTTGAGGAATAATCAATACAGATAAAGTTCTTTGCTTAGTCTCAATACACATTGATTTAACTTGTGAATCATAACTTGCTTTTCACATATTGATTTAATTATAGATATATGTATGTATTTAAAGTACATATGCACATGCACATGTGGAATAATATCTCTTAGTACTTTTGTTCACCCTGAAAATGTCCAATCTGCGCAGTCTCTGTGCCACAGGGTGGCCTTGTGGTAATAAGTTCCTCAGGCAAAGCGTATGATGTGTTCACAACCTATCATTTTTGCTGAATGTTCCCTTGGCACCTTATCAATGTCAGGAATTATATCCTGGCCATAAGACTAGGACAATATCCATATGCTGCTCACGGAAATGAGGCTGTAGAGAGGACAGAAAAATGACAAATACAGAAAGAGGAGTAGGTAGAAAAAAAGTCTATGGTTCATCATAGTTGCTAACCTGCTTAAAGTAGGATAAAACTTCTTAAATAGGTAGCCTAGCTATCTAGTGCAGAAGTGCAGAAGCTTGGACTTTCCTCAGTTTCTTTAAGTAATGCAGCATAACTGCTCTGCTACAAGAAAAATCTACTACTCGTACTACTGTTACTACAGAAAATCTGTGTGACACCTTGTACATTTGTTTGGTGAATGACACAAAACATGGCACTGGGCATTCTCAGTCAAAGATACATTTGTTTTATTTTGAGATATTATTTTCCATTTTCTAGAGAAACAATAGGTTCTTGTTATTCAAAGATGGTATGACAAAGTGTGAAAAATCAGATGCTGTTTCAGTCAGGCTGAGAAAGTCACACACGTTTAACTCTGCCTAATGTTTCATAAGAGCTCCAGTCTGGTAAAGAATCTATCAAACATCTGGTTGTCTTTTGCACTAAAACAAATTAATATTTTTTCATTATTTGATAAAAGACAAAGAAAAAGAGATCTACATTGATAAACCACAGATTTTTCTTGTCCTGCAGTTTTACCTGTTCACCTAATAGTCTTATCACTAAATCCCCTACTCTTGAGTTTGTATATCTTCATGTTGCTTAGAAAAAAATCCCTAGTGATCACCTCACATCCCTAGTCATCAAATCCTGTTGTCCCATCCTAATGCTTGAACAACTTTTTCTGGCCACAGGCTGATAAAAAAATTACTGTCCATGCTGTACATAGTTCTAGATCACTTTTACGGACAACACATTCATGCTACATCTGGTTGTATGGACATTGCAGAGTCTGGCACTGTACAAGAAATCTGACATACCATAGCAAATTTAAAAGAAAGAATAGAGAAGAACTAGAAAACATGCACTCCAGTATGAAAAAAACTGGGGCAGACCTAGGGAGAAAAATCCAATTTCATTACTGTATTTCAACATTGTAGAATTTGCTTCTTCCTCTCTCATCCATTTGCCCAGATGTGTGCCAAAATCCTTTTTCCTACATGAATGTGCACATGCATCCTTCTCCCTTCCTCTGTTTTTTCGTTAGGTTTTTAGATTTTGGGGTTTTTTTCTGTTTGTTTTTTAATCTGTTGGTTTTTTTTCCTTAATTCCTAATCAGAATTAAAAAGAGACACCTAAAAAAGTTTCTAGCCAAATTTTTTTCAAATTACTCTGTTTCAATGAAATTACTTTGCTCAGAGCAAACTGTGGTTTTCTTGATGAAAATATTTTCTGCTAATAAGTTCCTACCAGCTCCAGTAAAAAAATGTAATAATGAGAAATGCAAAGTGAATCAGAAAGTTCAACTGATATCACCATTAGTGTCCTCTTGGAGAAAACCAACCCTAGATGCTATGTACCAGAAACTTTCAGCTAGTGTTTTTCTGCTGAAATACTACAAGGCAATAATTTTTTTTTAAAGCTTCTTTTATTTGTTTCTGCTGACCTACTAAAGATGTACATGATAGTGCTTTATTTTCACTCTTCAGAGAGTTTAAAATCTATGTATATATCTCTCTGCTGGTACATATGTGACTGAAATGAGCAGATTTGCTTGACTTATGAACTAGATGCCAGACCACATCTGAAGAACTGCTGAGCTTGCAAAGTGCAGTACCACACTCCTTCCATTCTCTCTCACTCACTCTATCAGTGCTGATAGTTCTGGCCCTTCAATGTTTTTAACCATTTCATGGTTAGAAGTTTAGAGAACAAATCCAGATTTTCTTTATGTATAAGCAGAGTGTTCTGGGGTTTACTTACTGGTCTTGAAAGCAGAGCTATGTGCCTTTCATGACTAAGTTCACATTACATTATCAACATTTCAGAAATGTTCAGGTTGAGAGGCGGGTCTGCAAAAGTTCCCAGCATCAGGAAAAAGAGACCCGAGGAAAGTCTGGTTACAGACAAAGCCAGAACAGAAGATTTTTGGATGCTTAGCCAGCTTGAAAAAACACATCTTGGTAAGTGCTTAAATGAGTTCCTGCGAAATATGGCCTTAACTGTACAAGCTGAGAAATGTGATTTATGACTCTGCATTACTCTTTGCCTACACCTCAGCCACACTCCTGCTGTCACTGGTATTGCTAACAGTTAGCTGGTGTTAGTTAGCATTAGTAACTATTAGTTACTATGATTTAAATTATGATGCTCTTCTTTTGGAGGTATTTTTCCTGATCTCACATAAATAGTAAATGCCTTGATTTTTCAAATTTGCACAGTCCACAATTGTCAGTCAGACTGTGTCCTGCTGGTCCCAGACAGCATCCTGATTTTCTGAGACTGTCATCTGGCAATGCTGGTTGATGTCTTTGCATGAAGAATGTGCTTGTTCAAAGGAAGACTTTGGCTCTGTCAGAAGCAGGCTGTATGCTAAAGATTTGTTACTCTATAACAAAGGGGGGCCACTGATCTGCAGACACAGCTCAGGCTGATGTCAACGAAAGCTGCACATAGAGTTCAAGTGTGCAGTGAGGCCCTTTGCTTCTAATTCATCTCAGGGTTTGCCTTATTTCAATATGCAGCTTTGAGCTGCCTGAGATTGAGATGGATTTTTAAAGATGTTGGCTGCAGATCCACGCTGACAAGAGGTGAGAAAATCCTTGCAGCTCCACGGACAAGTCGAAAACCTGCCTGAGCAAACTGCCAGTTCAACTGTTCAAAAAGTGGCCACAGACCAGGGAATTGCTGCTCACAACTGAGTGTCAAATACTCGCCTGGCGTGTTTTGGCATAATTTCATTTGCTTCTGCTGAGGCATAGTGACTTAAATAAGCTAAAGATCTGTTTTTAAAGTGCACATAGCTACTTTAAAGCCTCATCTTCAAAGTTCACAGGTTTGAGTGTTAGTCTTGGTTTTTTGTTTTTGTTTTGTTTGTTTGTTTTTTTTTTCTGTTTCCTCTGAGTTAACAATTTCATTTCACTGGGGTTGAATATTGTTTTTCTTTTTCTTGAAGAATGTATAGACATAATGAAAATTGTAGGGCTGGGGCAAAGAACATTATGTTAAAGTGTAATTTCAGAAGAAAAGCACCACAATTCTGCACTGGGCAGTACTAAAAATTAGTAAAACATACACTTTACATCCTAATAAAAGCATGATCCTTTTTTTTTTTTTTTTTTTTTTTTTTTTAAATGTATTTATAGTCCTTTTTGTAGTTGGTGCATTGTAGACTGGTAAATAGTGATCAGAGCTGTATTGCTGTTAAATCAAATGAGCAAAACTAGAAATGTCTTCAAGGAGGCACAGGGCATGTAGAGGGGGGGAAAAGGTAAGTCAGAGCACAACTAGCTGTCTAAGGCTTTTGAGAGCAGAGCGTATCTTGAGCCAAAAATAATGCAAGTAAGTGTAAGTGCAAGTAAGCAGGCTATGCAGCTGGGGACACTACCTCCTTGGACAACAGTGCTGATGCACTGTAGGTAGAAAGCTAGCAATTTTTGCTATATTGGTTTATTGTTATTTTGGTCATCCTGGACCAAAGTGGAAAGAGAAATTATTGTCTCATACAACTCTTTGAAGGATTTCTGAAGTTGAAGTTTCCTACTAAACTCCATTTTCTCCTGATTCTAGTAGTCATAAGCTGATAGTTAGCAAAGATGACCAAGTGTGAAGACACCTATCCATCATCTCACATTCAGAGAAGATTCCTCCATGACAGCTCTGAACTGTTCCGTGTGGGAACCATGCATTTGGCAGGATTATACCACCTAACTCCAGGGATGGAGACAGCACAGCTTTTTTCACCACAGGACTCTGCATACATTAGTTATGAGATCAACTGAACTTTATTCCTGGGAAAACTTTTCAGCTCCTTCCTGCAAGCAGCTCCTGCAGTTTTCTTCATCTTGGTTATCTAAAATATGTAGCATATATGTCTAAAAAATTTCATGTGTGTGATTTGTAAGTTCTAGAAAGTTAGAATATTCTCTGCTGTCAATCCAGCACTGCTCACAAACACTGTACTCTCACTCAGGATTGTTAAAGACCAGAGCAGAGACCATGACTGAAAACAGTATCAGGCAGTCAGGCTGACCTGAGGTCTGTTTTCCATGTTAATCACTACTGAACTAGTTGTGTTGTTACTGAGCAGGGAATTAAGACTAAGGTTTTCAAAGACTTCAGCATTAGATTATGAGTCACTGTCCTGCACTGTCATTTTGGTTATGCAATTAAACAGTCTTCATGAGAGCATCTAAAAAAGAAACCAGAGTATGCCAATCCACAAAGCATTTCACATCCATTCTCTTTTATAGAAGGCTTAAGGAAACATTAATTTTGGTAAAATGATTTATCAGTGCTTCAAATCGTACTACGCCACAGAGCATAAAACAATTTCTTCAGCCAGTTGGTCCACCTACACTGAAACTGAGCATGTTTAAGATGTACTGTGGAGTCTGAAATAAGCACCTATAGACTTTACAAAACCCAGTTTGTTTCAGGATGAATTCTATTGTGAGTGATTCCATTCCATCTCTAGTTTTCCCAAGAGACTGTAGATGGGAAGATCATTCACCTTCTTGGCATAAACAGTTATGTTTCTGTGTGTTTTTCAATAGCTGCCATATTAACAGAAATGGATGCATTTTAGCAAGAACTAGGATTATTTAGCCACATATGTGTGTTCCTTTTGCTCATACATTATCTTACATTCTAATTTTAAGTGATTGTCATTAATTTACTGACAAATCCTTTTTCTCATTTCAGACTGAGAGCATTTTGTAAGCACTGGAACCAGCCAGGCATCCTGAGTATTTCTTTGACATATTTTTGTGTATTTTTACATTACTTTATCAGTCATTTGAGCTCAGCTTGCAGTACTTAACAGTCTTGGCCTTGATCCTACAAGCATGTATGTGTCGTTCTTCATGCATATAAGCACTCCCATTGAAATCAATATTCATCCATTAAGTACATCCATAAGTGTTTGCCGGATTGAGGCTGCCATTTTATTTTATTTATTTATTTTATTTTGATTTTGTTTTTTTTTAGTATTCATACTCTTTTCTGCCTGGTATCTATTGTAGTCTTTTGAGTAAGTGATTCATAGACTGAAAAGGGCTCTTCAGATCTCATTTTGCACAGAATGATACAATTCTTCATGTAGTGCCAGGACCCACTCAAGACTTTTCAGTTGCAGAGACAACATTCACTTCCAGTATTCCAAGGCTCCTCCCAGGACCGAAATTGAATTTTGTGATAATGACACAGAATTTTCAATAAGTGCATGCAGGGAGATGTTGAGGACTGAGGGACACCCATAAAGGCAAGATTGATGAGGAACCAGAAAGGCCATGGAAGGTTTTGGAGAGCAGTGTGTGTGTATCAGAGGCCTGTGTGGTCTCAGGAGAATTCTGCATCTATGGAGGGAGCCAGAGAGAACCCAGGCAGATTTTTGGGAGATGGAGAGAGTACTGTCATTCTTGGTGGTTGTATATTTTTCCTGATCCTAACTTGGCCAAGGATAATCTATGTATTTGCACATATGGTTAAAAAAGGATTCAAGGAGGCTTACTTCTGGAGATATGCAAATAATTGCTCTCACTGCTCTCCATTTGTTTTTCTGAGGGAAAGGAAGGACTACTGAGGGAGTGAAACTTGGAAGGTTTCGATACAAGTAGTTTGTGTTAAATATCAGATCCTTCCAGAACAAATCTCTTCCTATTAATATCTTGTATCAGGATCATGATGGATCACTTGAAAGTTGGATGAAATAGAGGACTTCATGCCTTTTGTTAGACCTTATTAGGCTATTCAATATGTCTATTTTTAAGACATACTTTTATATTTATTCATAGCAATTTTCAAAATTCTTCATTTTACCAAAAAAAAAAAAAAAAAAAATTAAAAAAAACAAAAACAAAAACAATTTGCTGCCATTTGTGCTGACTGTTGATGCTTGTATCTACCACAATGAAAAAGGGACCAATAATTTTTTCTACTAATAATTTTTTTCTTCTAATAATTTTTTGCCTGTTTACAGGCAATTTATCTCTTAAGTTTTCGTGTATCAACATTTGAATCTTTGGTTATGATTACAGTAAAACAGGTTTGTGTCTTACTTAACCTTTTGTAACGTCACTTAAAAGTAAAACATGACACCATTTTTTGGTTATTATGTTAAAATTATGTTTCTAAAACTGAAACAATGTGGTTTTCTTTCACCTGAAGGTATTTCTTTAAATCTGAAGAGTTGCAACATTTTGTGTTTGATCAGCAATTTAGGATTCATCTCATCACTCATAATTTTTCCACTTTTTTTATAGTGTGGGCATCTTTTTAATTAAAGATCAAGTCTGAATTTACTCATCCAGTGTACTAGGTACATGAGTGCAGACATGAGTACAGATACACATGAGGCATTGATTCTGCCTTACCTGATCTGTACGCATTTCAGTACCTCTGGATTAAAAACTGAAGAACTATGCCTGAAAAGCATGTGCCTTTTCTGCCTCTGCCACTTTTTCTAAGTGGACTAAATCTTCTTCTTAAAAACTTTATCTTACATCCTAGGTCTATATGGCTAAAAGTCTAGTACCTTAGATATTAAGGCATTGATCATCTGACAGATTTTTCCCTTCTATAATGAGCAACATTTCTCATAACAAGACATAAAAATAGGACATGAATTAACACGACACATCACAGAATATCAGTGAGTACAGACTCAGATTTAAAATTACAAGCCTTTAGGGTGTATGTTAATTTTTTGTAGCATTAAATAGCTTACAGTTTTAATCCCCATTTGTTGTTAGGAAAAAACACAAAACAAACATGGAATCCACTGCAGCCCACACTGGCAGAAGGGTTCCAGCACAGCTGCATGCTCTGCCTCCAGAGGGCAGTGGATATTGCAGGCACTTCTCCATCACCTAAATTAATGTCACTAACATCTGGCCTTTCCCCAACAATGGGGTGGTGGGCAGGGAATTTCTGCTGGTTGAAAGTGGAATTTGGCTTCAATTAAAAAAAAAAAAAAAAAAAAGAGAGAGAGAGAGAGAGAGGGGACACTGGGTTTATGAGTTATACACGCTTTAATTTACAGGCTTATATGATATTTACAACCACTAAATGTCTGGAGTTAACTCCAGCTCCAGGACTCTCTTTTCCACTCTCATGTAACCACCAAAACTATTTTAGTTCAAATACAAATGTATGGTGTTGGGTTTTTTTTCAGTTTTCCTTGGGGGAGGGAAGGAGAAGGGCGGTGTGGTGGGAAAGTATTCATTTCTCCTGTGTAGTGGCCTCCAAATGCATTATAAACTTTTATTGCCTTGGAAAGTGTTACAGAGTCAGATTGATTTGCATTTGCAAAACATAGATAGATGGGAACTTCCAAGGGGAAGCTGAGATGGTCAGAAGATTCCATATGGTCACAAACATCCTTTTCTCTTGTCTCAAGAAACCTGTTTTTGAGAGTAAATCACTGAAGGAAAACAGATTTCTTGGAAAATTGTTGTAATTTAATGCATGTAAACAAAAGATTTTATAATAGCCTCAGTCACACTGGGACTTCTGAAAGAATTACTTCAAACAAACATCAGTTTTTAATTGAGAGGTACCCAAGAGGGTGGTGATGGTGCATTGATATTTTTACTTTTTTTTTTTTTTTTTTTTCTTTCTCTTTCCTCCCCAATGTGAAAAATATTGCAAATTTCACAATATTTTAATTTAAAATTCTTATCAGACTTTCTAGCATTAAAGTTTCCTAAGGCAAATTACAGAATCACACATCAGTCCAACATCTGTTCTGAACAGGGTCAAGCATAACAAGTTTCCCAGGCCTGTGTCCAGTAAGCTTTTCAATATGTCCAAGGATGGAGAATACCAAGACTTCCTCAGAAACCTGTTGTCATGTTCAATCACTTTCACAGCATTTTTTTTCTTATGATTGGATTTTCTGATCAGTTTGTGCCCACTGTGTGAGTCTGATCTCACTGATTTGAAATTGTATCGAAAGAGCAATTTTAAAGTGAATAGCCCTGGCTGGGGTTGAGGACCTGGCCTGGCCAGAGCTGAGCAGGGGGTGACACCCTGAAAGAGGTAAGAACTACTGGGTGGAGACTGCTCCCCTTTTCTGAGACTCAGCTTGCAATACTGGGATATCCCTCCAGGCACGATTACCCTGGTGGAGGAAGCCACCTTGATTGTACTGATGCTGATGTACCTGGCTAAAGGTGGCTGGAATGGAGCAGGGAATGGCACCTGGAAAGAGATAAGAGCTGTGTGCTGGAAGCCCTGGAAGCCCCCCCCCCCTTCCAGGCAAGCCTATTTGCAATGGATCTGATGCTAATGAACCTGGCCTGGCCGAAGCAGAACAGGGGTGAGCCTGGAAGGAGATAAGAACTGATGAGTGGGTGGGGGACTGCACCCTTCTGCGGAAGCTCCCCTCCAGGTAAGCCTGTCTGCAATGGCTCTGATGCCAATGACCCTGGCTTCTGTGACAGCTGAATGACAACTGCCCCTTTGGAACAAAAGGAACTCAGGGCTATATATGGCTGTCCATGCTGTGGCTACTTTGTGGTCTCTTGACGCACCACAGTTTTGCATTGGACCCTGTCCAAGATCAGCACCATCGTGAAGAAACTTGCTGGAGAGCTGGATCCCTGGTGGTGACTCTCTCATTCTTTCTTCCCACTTTCTTACCCTTTTTCTCCACTTTTCTCTCTCTTTCTTACATCTTCTTTTCCTCAGATTTTTTCTTTTCCTCCCTCTTTTGCTTGGCTCTATAGTTTTGCTTTTGTCAATTGTCAAATAAAGGTCTGTTTGCACGCGACCCTTCTACGGTTGCACCTTGTTTTGCGGTTACAAAACAAAAATAAATTTTAATGTTACCTCGGACTGTAACACACTGACTCTTGTCCTTTCACTGGTCACCACTGAGAAGACTCTGGCTCTCTCTTCACCCCCTGGTATAAATTATTTATATGCACTGATAATATAGTTGTCAAGGTTTTTTTCTTGAGGCTAAACAATCCTTACTTTCATTGTCTTTTTTCATATGAAGTAAACCACAGGCCTTTAATAAACTTTCCATCCCATCAGTGAGCTTCCTCCAGTAAATGCATGCCCTTCTGCACTAAGCAGTCCAGAACTGTACCGATCACTACACTACCCATTCAGAGACCATCCTGATCACTATGCAGATAATGCAAATTAAATAGACACAGGCGAATACGAGGGTATGCACCTTGCTTGGAAGTAAAGATTGCACAGACATACTGTTTGACAGCTGGAAGAGTTCAGTAATATATTTGCAGTTATATTGTAAAGAAGGAATTCTTTTGCTCTTTAAAGAAAACAAAGTCCTGATGAAAGCGACGTCTGTTTTTTCTGTGCATGACAGTTAAAGTGATTCAGCTTACAAGGAGGACAAAAAACTTTAAGAAAAAATTAGTCTGATTTTGGGTTAGATTCATAGAAGAAAAATAGATCAAGTGATTGGCCCTTTACCGGAATGAGCTTTCTTAAGCCCTTGGGGTATGTAAAATAGAAATAGTCTGTGTATCTCCCGAATTTAGCCACAGGGGACAATGGAAAATCCCACAGCAAGCTGCCAGAAAAGAAAAAAAAAAAAAAAAAAACCAACGAAAACACACCCAAAGAAGAATTCATTGTTCAAGACAGTCACTAGTCCTATAATAGGAAGTCACCATAAACTGGAAATGAATACAGGGCAAAAAACACTGAAGCAATTAAGATTACTTTTGCTGAGAACCTCATGTGAACTTGTAATTCCAGCTACCAGTGTGAACTGGTGGTACTGCTGTCTCTTATATTTACCAGGAACTGCCAGAATGGATTAAGATAATTTCCTTGATTCCTTTACCTTGCAAACATCCCACTGGATCCCCCGTGAGGCTACTACTGAACCAATAGCTTGACTTGGCTGACTGATGGTTGTGAACACTATCCCTTGATTTGCTGTCCTCCTGAAGAGGTTCTTATACTCTTTGTTGGAAAGTAATGTTCTGCAGAAATCTGACAGGATCCAAATGTTAAATTCTTACTTTCAGTCTACTGACAGCATAGTATTTATCTTCAGCATAAATCTATATATAGCCTTCGTGGATCATTGACACCCCAGTTTGTATTGTTGCTTATTGTTAATTTCCAAATATTTTATTCTTGTGGCTTAGAAATGCACAAACTCATTGCCAGTACAGGTGGAAAATGTAACTTGAGTAATAGTATGTTTCTTGTTTAATACAGGTCTACTTGGATCTCAGTAGCATCACAAGCAATGAAGTAAAATTCTCAGCAGAATACTGAAAACATTTCAATTTTCAGTCAGAAATAATAAGAAAAAACCCATAGCTACTGTTTAATCATATATAAAAGCACAAAAATAAAATTACTTTGTACCTTTGTTACAGAATACAGTTAATAAACCCCTTTACTTGGTCATGTTTTCTTGTGCCGTCATACACAGCCTTAACTCATATGCAATTAACTGTTGTTTGAAAATTTATATAACCTTCTGATCTGCAAAATGATGCCAGAATAAGTTTGCTTGCTTATCCTGAAATATTTTTTTCTTTTCAACAATTTTATTTATTATATACTAGCTAACTGGTTGTACCCTGACTAGTAAATTTATGAGTTTAGCCTTTGCTTCCTTTCCAGAGGCCTCTTTGGACAAACTGAGAACTGGCTTATATCCAAGAACAATCTCTGACAGCTCTTTTAAACTTGATGTAGCATGTACATATGTGTTTTCAGACTTGCCTGTAGGTCTGGATGAGAAAGCATTTTTGAGGTATGATCACCTCAAGGTAATATTCTCCTCACCTAATTATTCCCACTACAAGTTAGGCAGCTGATCTAATTTAGTCCTGTTAGGCTATTTATCCCACTTGTGTTAGAGACATAACAACAGGCAGAGATGCCACATTCTCTGGAGGTGCCTATCTCTAAATCAGGTTAGATATTTTACCTGCAGATAGTCAGTGGGAACTGTACATCTGCTATTTCTGGCACTGATCTGGGAAAAGTCAATGCTGAACAGCACATCTACACCAAGAAAACATGTAAGCAAACTAGACTACGTTCTCCATTATTTGAGCAGCAGTAGTTGTCAGAAACAGTGAAATTTCACCTGCTAGAAAAAAAATGGGTAGCAACATGGGGAAGTATTTGCTCTGACACCATAGGTTCTGCTATATATGGTTGCATATATTAGTATTCCCCAACTCTACTTTCCCCTTTTCACAATTAGATTTTGTTAACTCCCCCTTAGTAGCCAAGAAACAAGCAGTGCTTGAAGAAATTATGTTTTTAATAGTGATAACTTTTTCTCACACACCATCTAAGGACAGCATTTTGTACATATATTTGTATTAGTGGGGCTTTCAAACCTTCTGCACAACCACCTCATTAAGACTTTTGGTACTCAGGCATGGTTTAATTTCTGCCTTTTAGATGGGTAGGAATAGGGATTCCTGTATAGGAATGAAATGTGAGTGGGAGTCTGGAGTCAAATATGTATATCCTGACTTCTGCAGTCATGCTTGAAGCTCAGCCACAGGAAGGGCTTAATCATAACGCCAGCCACAAGGGACCATTGGCCTCCCTTGCTGTCCTAATCAAGATACCAAGCAGAGGAGCCTGAGGACTCTGAGGAAGAGAGGATGAATTGGCTTAGAGCTGAAGTATAATGAGCAAGCATAGCCTATGTAATTCTTTTAGCTTAAAACCTCACTGTCTTAGTGAAACAGATTGGTGTATTAGTTTCTATTAAAACTAATTGTCTACAAGATTCGTAGAGTAACATAATATTATTTTAACATTTCTGGCTCTAAGACTGTCCTTATACCTTTAAATATAAAGATTATTTCTTGGAAAAGTGATTAGAATATTAAAACTCTATAAAAGTAGGCATTAGCTGGTGATCCTGTCATTATGTTGAGTACCCATGGATTCACCTCAGCACACCTAGTGATTTCGCAAAGGCTATTATCTCATGGCTACATCCCCTTCTTCTGAGCTTATTACTTTAAATAAAAAATGTTAATGGTTTCTGAGAAACTCACGATGAGAAATGGAGGATTTCTTACACAAAGAAGCACGCTTTCCAAATTTCAACGCTTGCGTTAAACTTTCCAGCAAAAGCCTGAAATTTTCCGTTGGCCAATAATATTGCAAGGTGAATTTAGCCTTCTTTTATACAAAGGTGCCATTTGGCTATACTTTAGTATTATTTATGAAATTACACAGCACCACATGGTATGCATAACAACTACTTAAGAATGTGCATTATGCTTTTACATACAGGGAGAATGGGATGATATTATAAAGTGTGAATCATAGACAAGGACAGACTGGATGATCTAAAAGCTCCTTCTGGCCTTCAGATCTTAGGTCAAAAATTGGTGTTAGAATAACAGGTATACAGGTACAGGAACTGGTGGACATTTTAAAATCTGAACAGTGGGCAGAATAACATAAATATTTGGCTGTACCCCATGTATAACCCTCTGCTGTGGTAATGGGGAGAGCAAAATGCTTATGAGTGATTCAGAAAGCACAAGCAAAGTAAGATGCCACAGTAGGAAGCAGAAGACATTTATATGGAGTTTAGGCTTTTGCTGTAGGACCTTAGCGTGTGCGGACTGTTAGCACTCACGACAAAGGTTTTGCTGGCTGTGCTAAGCAGTTTCCAGCAGCAATCTCTCTCTGTCCAACCAGGGATACCCTTAGACCCTTTCTTTTTAAGTCCCTTTGACCAGAGGAAGTTGTGATTTCTTACTCTCAGACCAGATCCTTTTGACTTGCATCTCCTCTGTTTCAAAAATCCTTTCAAGGCAACAGAAATAGTCTCTTCCCAGCTCTTTGCACATAGTACAAGCTACAGACATCCTATTAGAAGATATGAGATTGTGTTTTACTTTGTGAAAAGCAATGCCAACTATTGTTGAAATCTAAAACCATCACAGCAGCTGGAAACATGAGGGCATGTGTATTAGTGATAGGCTCATCTAGTCCAGGGAATAGCCTTGAAGAAACCATACACAAGGTACCTGGCAATCAGTTAAAATGTTTTGAGGGAGGAAGAATCACAAGATAACTTTTGCTGGAAGCCAGTGAAAGCAGGAAGAACTGGTGGAGATAAGGACACCACACTGTTGATAGCATGGCCTATTCTGACATTTTGTTCTTCTTCTTAGTTGCAAAACAAACAGACAAAAAAGCCATGCCAAAACAAAACAACCCACCTGGACCTACAGAAAAGAAAAGTCAATGCAAATTTTACTGCTACAGAGAAATGTGCAATAAAAAATTAGGTCCCCAGGTGAGCTCATGGATTCTAGGATATTATTTACTAGGGCTAATAAAGGAAGGAGAGAAGGCAGAGGTGCTGTATTTTTCAGTTGTTAAGTCTATGTAGGTAAGCAAGTGTATCAGCCAGGGAGGTAAAGGAGAACTGGCACACATGGTGCACTAAGAATGAGGGTGGCAAAGGCCTAAATGAGGGAAATCCACAGTGTTTCAATGTGCTGGATTTCTCTTGTTGCAAATAATAATTGATAATGATAATGATAATGATAATGATAATGATAATAATAATAATAATGTAAACAAATAGAGAACTCCAGGGAACTTGTCTATGATACTTCCTGGTAGAATGTTGAAGAATGGTTATGTTCCACTGAAGGAAGAAGAAATTATTTCCATTCCTTAACCATAAGAAAAAAATACCTTAACATTAAAAAATGTTCCACATACCTGAGCAATGGGTCTCATTTTCATATTCCTGAGAAGCTGTCTTTCTCTGAAAAAGGAGGTTAGCTGAGTATAACATATCTTCCTGAGCACTGCAGGCCTTTTCCAGCTGACTTCAGAACTTTTGTGTGTCAGTTTCTCTCTATTTACCTTGCCAACATCATCCTGGATATATGAGAAATATGGAGTATGCTGCATAACTTTTGGTAAATCTGCTCAAACATAGAATCAATAAATTAATAAAATGGAGGGAGGGTGGGGAAGGGGGGGGAAGAGAAGAAACATGTCTTAGGCAAACATCAATCTCAGCAGCTTTGAATACAACACTAAGATTTTTAGCACAGTAGGTGAATGATCCCTGCTGCTTGGTGCAGCCTCTCCTCCTGCAAGTGTGGGTGGAATAACACTACTCCCTATTTTCACAGATCTGTCTACTCTCAGGATACAATTATACAGCCATAACTTGTAGTTTATGGACATTCAAAACACAGCTCGTGTGATGCAATAACTGCAACATCCAGTTTTCCTCCGTAGCTTTCTCCTCTGTGTTCTTTTTTCCTTCTTCAGCCTTATTTCCCTTGTTTGCATCCAGAGATCCTACTGTGACATCACTTGTTTAACCACGCAGTTTAGTAACTCCAGCAGGTCCCATACACTAACTACTCCCAAAGCAGGAGCTGAAATGTAGTTTTGCAGTGTTTATGATAAACTGAGCTCACAATCTCAGAAGGGTGAGGGTATCTTAGTCAGTTAGAACAATGGTCTAATAGCAAGGGTTGGTACTTTGACCAGAAAGGATGGGCACTACAGTGCCAGCACAACATAAAAGAAGTAGACTGGAAATACTGTTTTATCTTTTTCTCGCTTTTCTCTAAGTTGTCGAGTTCTCCTGGTACAAATGTGTAGCCAGTCAGGACAAAGACTAGAGGGTTAGGATGTGATGAGGTATTCAATTTCTTCTGAAAAAATGAAGTAGCTGGACAGCAGCACATGCCAGACTTGCTTTGGATTTATTAGTAAAGATGCTTTTGACATATAGCTTTTGATCATTACCCACTTAAAGGCATATCAGCATGGTGTAACACTGTACCCTAAAGCAATACTCTAGGCATTTCTTCACAGGCTCTAGTGTTTTACAGTGAAAATCTAGATTCAGGAGGGAGTTAGATTGTAGAACAATAGGCCTGTACTCTCTGCAGCATTTTCTGCAGTATTTTGGATAGGCAACCTAAAACCTTAAGGTACAATGGGATGAAAGCTTAAGGGACACTCATTAAATTCATCTGATTCTTGGAAAAGTATGTTCTGCCCTGATTTTCTGTTCAGGGAAGTTTTAACCAAGGGCATACCTAGGAAACTAAAAAAGAAACTAAAAAAGCGACAGATGTTAGTCAAACGCCGATCAGGCATATGAGAAGTACAGAAAAGCTTTTCAACACAGGGGACCATTGCTTGTCTAATGTGAAATGATAACCTTGATCCAGAAGCATAGTAAATATAACACAGTTGGGATAGACATAGGAGTATTATTTGTGCACCCTCTCTCCTCAAGCCAGGACAGGATTACTTTTGCATCCTTGAGGTGTCAATACTGATTCCTGTGCAAACTTCCTTATGTTCATATTCTGATAGAGGCAACAGAACTCTCTGAAAGATTTCTTCATGCAGTCTTTCAAATGTCTGTCTACATGGAAGACTTTTTTAAAATAACACCAATTAAATCTGTACCACTGAGCTGCTAAGAATGCATGCAGACATGAAGTCCTTAAACAGCAAGTGTTTCCACAAGACTTGATCACACATTTACATAAGCCTATAAGGTTCCTCTTTGAAGCAGAGGGTCTTGTAGGGTTAGAAGAAGGCAGAGAGGGCTGGTTAGCAATAAGGAACTATGTAATGTCTGACGTAGTATTTCAAAGATGTTCAGACTTTCCTGTAAAGGGTCAATTTTTCAGCTTCTTAAATTGTTCAGTCCATCTATTAGTACACGTTTTTGTGTACAGACAACACATCAAGAGATGAAACGCTTTCTGCACCCAGACCCAAAAATAGTGTCTGGAAAAACTGCAGGCACCACAGTAAACTGCTCAAAACATTCTCTGCTTGGATGAAGAGAGTGAAGATGTAAACCAATTCTATAAATTCAAACCCTCCACTTAAGTTCCTGCTGGGACTTCACAGATTAGTTGCTTTCTTTCATGCTAGATTTATTTGAATGACCTTATTATGGAAAATGGGATTTTATATCTCATGCCCATTACATTTTTTTAATTATTATTATTATTATTTGTTACAATGAAAACATTTCATTAAAGTCCTTATTGAATAGCTAAGTGTGAATCTTGGGAGTGAATACAAGTCATTTATTGAATCAGTCTGAGATGGAACTAAGAAAGCATGGAGAGCTGCAGAACTATAAACTTCTCAGTGTGCTTTGAGTTCCGTAGCAAAATGCTACAAGACACGGCTCAAGTTCACTTTGAAAATAAATAGACAAAGGAAGGGCTGATGTTGTTCCATTTAAGGACAACACATTTTCCAGGTCAGCCTTTATCCCTTTCTTGGGAAAAAATACTACCTCCTAAACTGAGGGGAACGGAAATCAGTGCTACATCGCTTCTTTGACCATGACCATCCTCACTGCCAGTCGTGCTTGTGAGGCTGAAGAGAGTGGTTTCTTTGACTCCTGGGCCTGGTTTTCCTCTGGGAGAAGCCAGGGCGGCATTAGGATCTATTTTTCCATAAAGGGGGGAGTCCCCCTCCTCCCTGACAGTCCACTGTGGCTTGTACTGGCTGTACCACAGAATCTCAAAGCATAATCTCCCTCAGCCCTCCAATTAATTAGATTATTAAAATAATTTTGAAGCTTTAACTTAAATCATATTTTAGTTCTTTCCTCTTTTAAAATTACTTAAAGCCAAAGACCACATGTAGGAAATTCAAATGCACTTAAAGACCAGGGATTTTAATGTGGGGTCCTTATTTGTGGGTAGTGTTGTTTTACTTCAGCAGCTAAACAGCAAGGAACAGGTTCTGTTGCCTTCTAGCCCACTGTAAATCGAGACAAAAGCACTGATTTCAGTGGCATTTATTCTTGAATTATCCTGGATTAGCTGACAGCAGAGTGTGGCTGACTGTGACTCCAAAGATATATATACTGTTTATATGTTGAGTCTATTGTTGATTAAATATGCACACAAACCCAACAAGCCATCAGTCAAAGAAATCACATTTGCTCTGCTGCCAGGATATAAACTAAAATCATGAAAGAAAATGCATTCCTCTGATATATTGAATAATACAATTTCAATAGAAAATGTTGCTTCACATTATTTTAATGTGATTAGTGCCTGTGAAAGGCACTGAATTAACAGATTGGAAACGGGTGTCCTCTGTTTACCGATTTAAAAAAATCAACCCAACAGCTAGTTTCCTTTACCCTGTTCTATCAGTCTTCCTTGAGTCCAATCTGGAGGGTTTCTTATGACAGATTTCCTTTTCCATTGCTACTTATTCCAAGGAGCAAACCAACAAGAAAAGAATTTTAGTTACAATGGCTTTTCTGGGACATGAATATTGGCCCATTACATTTCCCATGACCTGGTCTGCTTTAGCAGCATTCAGTTGCTCTCAGGTTGTTTCACACCTGAGGCTGAGATCAAGACTTAGAAGTTACACAAAGTACTCTTAATAAAAGTTCCCCTACTTAAATACTTAAATAGCCAGTTACTACCTATGGGTCAGACTGACTAAATTCTTCCTAAGAGCAGTAACTGTCTTGAACTGTCTTGTATGTCGTTATGCTTTCAGGCTATCCTGATAGAAAAACAATAATTAAAACATTTAATAGACTTATTACACATAATTTATAAATAGATGTGGTTAAGTAGGCCCATCTTGTAGTTAATGTGTGTTTCTTGGTTATTCACAAATGTCTTGATTTTCCATCGCTTTGAGCACTCAGACAAAGTACTTGGAATTCATACTTAGATGAATCTTTAAGGCTGTGAAAATCTAGTCCTTTGTGGGGCTGGGTAAAAATGTCAGCATGTTCCTGTATAAAATTTTGGAGCAGAGAAAGAGCATATATTTCACAGATATTCTCATAAAGATTTGTGTCTTATCTTTCTTTTTTGTTCCTTGATTAATACTTTGATTTTATTAGTTAATTTTTCTGTTCTTCTTAGTGATGTGTAATATTTATGAGTAACTGCATTGACTCAGTAGAAATCTTCAGGGAATGAGCTATCACGTGCCATTTTAAAAGATGATAAAATCCCGCCACACACAAAGTCTAATATTCTTAATGGAAATGAATTAACACCATTACAGTCCTTAAGCATCTTCAGGTATTAAGCAGAATGTTTTCCATAGAGTAAAAAATATGCTGCTATTGACTGCACTAATAATGATACAAAGTATTAATTTTATAACTAAAAAAAAAAAAAAGTCTGCGATTCACTTCCCCACCTGTGCATTCCCTGAACCACACAAAGGTTAACGAAACCTGGAAACAGAGTAGTAAGTGATATCAGCAGCTAGCACATTATCATTTTCTTTCATCTATTCATTTAAAGTGCAGAGCAGATAACTTTAACTATCATCTTCACAAAAAAAATGAGAGTTCAAGGCATTGTCAAAGAGATGTTCAGCTTTAGCTCTTAATTAAAGTAAACATAGTTAAAAACATTTCCATTAAAAGAGAAAGCTTTAACCTCACATGACGTTCTGACCACATTCAAATAAGGGTGGAATGCATGCTACCTTATGGAGAGAGCTCGCAGTATAAAATTTTGCCAGGATAGCATCTGCCAATAAAAAAAAATATTGTGATTTTCATTACACCATGCTCATTCATCACTGGAAAAATGCAAGGATGAGATCTTCCATACAAGTTCAGACGTATGCCCTTGAGAACTAAAGAATGACTTCTCAATGCAATTCCAAATGTTAATATCCCCACAGGAATGCAGATCCAACAGAGGAACCTACTATGCTATATAGCCATCATATTCACCTCAGTGAGTGAACATCATGCATCAATGTGACTTGATACTGTGATTTGCTACTTCAGAGATGTGCTGCATAATCAGCAGCATTGGCAGTTCTTTCTTAGGCTCCTGTCCAACTGGATTTGACATGGAAAGAATCTCTTTGATTTTTAAAGTTTTTGGTTGGTTGGTGGGTTGTTGTTTTTTTTTTTTTAATATGTACATACCACAAAAATGCTAACAGATAACTTGAATATTTTCCTGATTTGTTTTCACTTACAACAAGGAAAAAGTGAGAGCGTATAAAATAGACAGCAGAGGGGACTACATGGCCACAGAGTAAAAAGCAGAAGAGTAGGCAGTAATATGTTCTCTTTATACAACTCTAGCATGCCACATCCACATTATTTGGCTTGCATCTGGCAGGCTTCTTATCAGGTAGGTCTTGGCAATTTTGGAAGGACTATTCATTCAGGAAAGGAAGAGTACTGGATAGTTAACTTGTGAAAATAACTTATGGCATGAAAGATTATAATCATTAAAATTGCAAGGTCTACTTTGAATTTCAGAGGCATGTAAACATCCTATACATATTCTCAAAGTGGGTTATTATAGAGAATAGCACTTTTAGAAAACAACAAACCCTACAATATAGAAAGGTGGAATCCAGAAAAAACAAATACCAGGGAAAACCAAACAAAACAACCAAAATAATCCTACCCTACCTGACACAGAAGAATTCCTCCATCTTAGAATAATTCTACACAGGGAGAGGAAAAGACTGTCAAGTTATTAATTAAAAGGTACCTAGAATAAACTGTTGGTAGTATATGAACTGTGAGGGGAAAGGGCTGCAGTATCCCTAGAGAGGTATTTTAAAGTTCTATGATAAATGCTCAGATAAGGACAAAGGTATGAAATACTCCGGATGCGTCTTATACTTACTTCATTTGTTTTGCTTTCAGCAAGAAAGCAATAAAATTAACTACCTGTTGATGGGTAATAGGGAAAAAAAACTGCTAGGCACAGAAAAGACACATAGATGATGATGTCTCTACTATTGCTAGGCAAGTCAGGGCCAGATTTGTCAGTATGGTTCAGGGAATCCAGCTCTCCCAAACATAGTGCATCTACTAACCCCTCAGCAGCAGAAGAGAATCCTTATCTTCTGAAAAACAGTTATAGTTGCTTTCCAGTTGTTTGACCACCTGCTCCAGATAAAGCTGGCGTGCAGTTATGGTATCAAAAAGGCAAAAAAGTAAGTCCTTCATATACTTAGCAACTCTATCGTGCATGCATGATAGTGTATAAATAGGAACAAGGGGTACAGATCCTTGTTTCTATTGATGGTCCATTCTGCTCTGCTGCAATGCAGCTGTGCTGGAACACCAGCTTCCTGATGGTCACATTCTCCTGCTATGATATGAGGCAGTCTGACAGTGATCAGGGTGAAATGCACGGTGATTTGTGACACAAGCAGCAGTCAGCTTGGGATGAATTTGAGTGCACTGCGCTGATATATTATGTTGCCTAGTGGTCTGATCCTTCAAACATGTATGCTTGTATTAATGGCAGAATGGCAGTCACAGAGTCCATTGGATTGTCTACCACTGAAATACAGCATAAGTATTTGAAGAACTAGGTCCAAAGATATTTAATCTTTGTGTTGGTCAGCATCTTTCAGACTAAATGATCCTAACACTAACACATATTCAATGACACACTGCAGCCTGGAATTTTTCAGAAACAGGCAGCTCACGTGATCTAGGCCTGATCCCTACTGACTTCAAACCTTTGTATGTTCTCAGTGCTTGCCCTTATTTTTACAGGTGTCACTAGAAGTCCAGTCTAATAAGCAGAACAAAAGTTTGGATTCTGGGATTTCCTGCATTTAAATTTCACGTCTCAAATAATTTTCTCTGTAATCTGATTTTTTTCATCATGGAAACTGAACTAGATGTGATTTGAGAAATTGAATGGCTTTTAGCAATAACTGGGACCCCATACACAGACCAAAATGCTTTTGTGCCAGGTGTGTATAACTGGAAGGAATAAGACTGCTCTTAATCTTTAAAACAGGAAAGTATATAGGTATATAAAGAATGATGGAGGAGATGTTGTACTGCTAAGAGATCGCTATAGATTTTTAAGCAGGCCTGAGGATGCTCTACAACTCAGGATTTTTTTTCTTTTCAAATCTCAAGGAAAGATGAATAAAGGAAATGGTCATAGACAAGAGACTATAGAAAGAATTAACTTTTCACCTCCACAGCCAGAACTGACCACAGCAGACTGGTTTAGGTAACCACAGGATGTAAAACTCAGGCTAAAGGTTAGACAGTCTGCCTAAAGACAGGATGACAAATTAAGTAAATTTGCTCGCCATAATGATATAACAATAAGAAAGGATTGTTTCAGACTGACATTCTTCTTGCTTTGAGCCTATGTTCATACTGAGGTTTCCACCTGCAGATATGAGTAGACTTTAAATGGGAGAGAGAAGCTTGTGGAATTTAACTCTAATATATCACCACCAAATAATCTTTCCTAGCAGGTTACAAAATGCTGTTAAGTTTATAAATGTCATTAGTATTTTTTTAAATGTATATAGATTTATAAAATTATATTCTATTTATACTCACTTATAAAATGTTTGCACTGGGCTCTTTAAAATGAATTCACTGTATTCTTTTTTTCAGTATTTCAAAACCAATTCTTTGAAATGCTCCAGCTTTTATTTTAATGGTTCTTTGAAATCTTTTTGTTCCTAAATCATGCTGGAGCAATAAGTCTCAAAGCAGAGTAAATTGCACCCATGTTGTCCTTGAAGATGTTTGTCTCACTCGTTCTAGAATTCTCACGGCTGTTCAATGAACTTCTCTGATCCTCAAAAGGTACTTCTCTATCTCAGGTGTACCACAGATTCTGTTTCGCCTGTTCACATTCAAACACATGAAACTTCTCAATTTAGGAGAATTTCCAAAGTTCACTGAGGTCAATGGATTCCCTTGCACTTACTGTAGTAGAATCAGGGCCCCAGAGATGAAAGACTTATTTATACATTTTCACTGATTACTGTAAATTCACTCCATTTAAAAAAGAAATTTTTCTAAGCAAATATTGCAATCTTCAAGGGGGCAGTGATGTTTGCCTTAAAATGGTCATGAAACTTAACAAAAACCCTCCACAGGTAGAATCTGATCCTGGTAAAATGCAGAATATGGCTGAGGATATAACAACAGTTCTACTGGAAATGAAGAGATTTAACTTACTTTAAAAACAAAGAGGGAGCAGTAAAAAAGGAATTTTCATATAGATATAAGGCTTCATGTAAGCATAAACCAGAACTTACTATATTTCAACGAATTACTCATGAAACGAGTTCTGCTTTTGTGAATTTTTTGTGATTTTCTCAAATACATTTTCTCATTGTTTTAGTGACAATATGTTATGAGAAATTCTCGATTTGCAGCTTATTTTTGAACTTTGTTAGCTGAAAATATAATTACATACTATATTTCTTTAGTCTGACTTAGGGAGTGGTGTAATGGTTAGACACAGGTTTCTGGTGTCAATATTGTGATTATGATTTCAAATTCAGAGGAAAAGTCCATGAGTTACAGCAGCACTGGCCTGAAATCACATTGCTCAGTGGTAGCCCAGAACTTGCAACCCTATTCTAAACATGTTATGTAGGCTGAAATATACTGAAAGAACAAGCAAAACTCTGCATTCCTTAGTTATTGACTTATGTTTGGGTTTAATTACTCTATGCTATTTTTACAACTTTTTTTTTTTTTATTAGGAGGATTATTGGCACAATTGAAACTCTGCATTCAGGGAAATAGATTTTTAGATCCACATTAATAATCATCATTATTTTATTTACTAGTAATTAAATATTACAGAAATAAGCTATTATCATGGGATCAGAATACAAAGTGTGAAGCTGAGAATTTAAAGATATTTATCTCTTTTATTTATGTTTAAGTTCAATTGTATTTTACTATGATTTTCCCTTCACTTTCCTTTACATAATTTTATATATTTACAATACTAATTCAAAATTAATGGGTGTTTATTTATGGGAATTACTTTCATTTCTGTAGTGTGATTCTGTGAAAGTTGTTAATGAAATATATCAGTAGGTTTTTACTTCAGAACCAATTATTTCTGCCCATATCTGTAAGTAACATTGCAGACCAGTTCTCAGTTATGTTCCTAAAGATTCTCTGCAATTTTCCTCAAAAGAGACTTAAGTATTTTCAGCCTTATCTCTGTGTATTCAACCTATAAACTTTCAAGAAACCATCAGCATGTTCTTTGGACTTCAAGTAACAGCTTTTGGACATTTAAGAGTTCTCAAGGAAGACAGTGTATTGAAACTATTCAGAGAACCCGATGTGATCAAAAAACAGCATAACAGAAAGATAAAATGGCAAATTATTGTTCACAGAAGAGCCCATTATAGTGGTCTAGTTAGATCACTATCATCACACAATTAATAACATTTTATTCTGTAATTCTTAAACAAGAGTCAATTACTCTTTCTTGATCTCTAAAAGAAGCAACATTCCATGCAGTCACCTCTGTCTCAACTGAAATATTTACTTGAGGAAGTTTTCTCTCTGCTAGAATGACTCTACATCCAAAGTTCTTTGGTAGTGGTAGAACTTCTCAAGTAGTGAAACTAGCTCCAATGGTCTTTGGTACCCTCAAAGCTACAGAGAATTGTAGCAGTATAGTACGTGGCTCAGGATGCAGTCAGAAGTCCAGTTTTTACATCTACATGCTCTAGAGTGGGCAATATCCCTCTTTAGGGATGGCATTCAGCTGTGAATAGTGAATGAATCAGAAAGTACCCTTTGACATGAATGCAGTGTGGGACAAGTCTGGAGTGGTTAGTGAGTGAGGTAGAATGAATTCCTTCCTGGTAATAGTCTTATGCCTAGCCATGTGAATTTTAATGATTCCTATTTAAGCAAACAAAAATACCACTGTTCATAAAATTATCATCTTGGTCATGAAATTACCATCCCCTTTTTAAAATTCAGCTGAAGTATTTGGCTCTGTGACCCTCCATGACAGAAATCCCACAGGCTGATTACATGCTGTGTGAAGTATAAGTCTCGCTCTTTTGTTTTACATTTACCTGTCATTAACTTCAAGTGACCCTCCTGTTGTTCTGGTGTTCTGAGCCACTATTAAAAAGATAGACCAGCTAGTTTTTTGATTCCACACCTCATAATCTTAAATGCCTTTATTAAATCACTTCTAGTGTTTCTTTTTCACCACTAAAACACCCTAGCTCTTGCAACTTCTGTATGCAAATCTTGATATATACGTAACTCTTTAATTTCTAGACTTTCACAATTTTAAAATTCTGTTACTGTTCACATCCCAAACTGAATTATGTATTTCATATAAGGACCTCTCTTTTACACTATTCCAGAATTATTTTTTTTTTAATTTCTTGCATGTAATATAAATATTCAGTTCCAATCACTCGGTGTGAGACTGGTTTAATGGTCCTTGACAGTGATCACCTCTTATGTGATGGCATTGTTCCTCAACTTAGGCTTGGACATGTAGGCTAAGAGAGTACATAAGGAACCAGATACAGTTTGGTTTCCTCTTCCCATGACTTGTGTGGTCTTGTCTTCTGGGAAGCTGAGCAGTAGCTGGCTTCCTCTTCTGTGTGCTAGGAAGTATGGTGTCTTCTTTTACATAAAAATTGTGTACTTTCTCTTTCCCACTGCAATTTGCTACACAAGTGCAGTTAAGAAAATATAATAACTAAATTTGTTTTCTGGCAATGTATGGAGGAATTATTCTTTTTGAGTCTCTCGCACACATGCTTTGCCTTTCAAACAACACAGGACTGTGCCTGAATCAATGAGCTGGACTCTGTGACAAAAGAAGAAACACATTATGATCATTCATTTTCAAATTCAGAATCTATGCCCTTGGCTAGAGAATACATGGATTTTAAGACCAAGACCAGGTTTACAAAAAACATTAAAATTTCTCAAATTCAAAAAAGCCCCCCAGATGCACAGATATTATTCACAATTTCTGTTGAAATGTAACTTCCTGATAACACAGCTCTGTGACAGTAACATTTTTTCAAGTGTGTCATAAACATTGAAAATATGCCAAAGTGATGCCTAACACAGGATTCAAAAGCAATAGCTTATGTTATTCTGCTTACTTTTGGATTTTTTGCTTCAAGCTTTGCTTTATGTCTACAGTAAGTCCTCCAGAGCTTACAGAGCAACAGGGCTGTGATCTTTCTTGCAGAGAGCTAACGTGCTTAACTGCACCGCCTGTTGCATGTGGGAAGCTCTCACCCATCAGGCAGCACATTGCTACCCAAGGGGTGAAAGGCCTCCTATCCCTTGGCATTCAAATGATGTGTAATGTAGGTATTTGCCCAGTGGGGCAACAAAGCTTTTGAATTCTGGTAGTTAAAATGAGGAGCACTTCCTGTGCACCAAGAATGTATTGTAGGAAACAGTGAGACGTTTTCTCTGTTACTCTTCAAACACACCAAATGTAAACTGCCTGAACCACAGCAATTGTCTTTGTGCTTATGAAAGAAGAAGGGCAAAGAAAGACCCTGTGAAATAGCTGTGGTTAGTGGCTCGGGGGGAGGTAAGAAATTCCCTTTTAATCAGTGTGGTAATCCATGACACATGGCATCATATTCTTGACTGACTCCATTCTTTCCCTGCACGCTGGAGACTTCAGTGGCTTTCCCATTTTTTCTACCCATCAGCCCTTAGTAGGCCAACTGGAAATCTGTGTATCGGTTTTCTAAGTACATATATATTTGAAAACCAGAAATGTTTCAAAGGAGCCTGCAGTGTAACTGAGGAAGGATTATTTAGCAGTCAGTTTGTTAAGGAGGCTGTGATAAAAGATGCACACCCCGGCTGTGCTTTTCCATACCAGTAGAACTCAATGCATAGTCCTGTGATGCCATTGGCCAACGGTAGCAAAAAGCTGACTCAGCATAGCATTATGCTATGCTTATATTTGTATTTTCATGAATTGCAGTGCAAGCAGTATGAATGAAGATCATAGTGTGTTCTTCTGATCCTGTGCCCCTTTTTCATCTATTACTTTTGGATCCATAAAGCAAAGACTGTGCTGGATATCCTTTGAATGGGATTTGTATTTGCTTCTAAGAACAGATTTTACATGTTATATTTTGGTTCTTACTGGTGGCACAGACAACATAGGGTGTTTGCTCACAAGGCTAGCTTAAAGATTTGCATTTTATGCAGAAAGTCCTGCAGATCTGTGACTCTGTTGGTCTTTCTGGAAGTGAGCACTGAAAGTAACTATTACATCTCTTTTTCTCCTTCACACTTGACTATTTTGGTTTAGAATTTTCAGGTATTCATCCAATATAATTTTTGGGAAATATCTCTGTAAATGAAATACACATTCTGTGAAGCTACAGAGTATCCTAAAGTTTAACTTTGAAGTCCAGATTTTTCTACCCAAGAAAAACCAATTTCCTCAAATTTTTTATTTTTGCTGAAATACTGTATTTTCCCCAAATCTTTTGCTACAATTTCTGTCACTTTCTCCACCTAGCCACCTTGAGATATGTGAATTCCTTCTCAGATTGAGTAAGGTAATTGAGCTATGCAGAAATTTAGGTAGACACTGAAAACTCAAGATTTTATTTTTATTGTTAGAGTATTAGAGCTATTGCTTGCCTTGAGTTTGCAATGGTGTTTTGGGCAGGGTGATGCAGAGAACAGGCCATCATGCATGACCCCTGGGTCTGGAGTTCAACCTTAGATTTTTACACCAGTTTGCTAAATGACTTATTCCACATTCTTCCCTCTCTGTAATCCCATTTCTGCATCTGAAGTAAAAGAGTAATGACCCCAACTTTCCTTGTGTTGATACTGGTTTACATTTTATATATTACTAGACAGCTTTCTTCAGGCACTTATCAATGACTTGGTGACATTTCAGCTGTAGGTTATTTCATATTTAAGGAGAACATTTTTTCTACATTCTGCTAACAGCAACTTGCCCTCTCTAGTTGGTTGTATTTGAATTTGTTTGGTTCCTACCACTTCCCCAAGCAGCTTCCTAGGGCTATTTCCAGACTAGACCTGTGAATTTATTCTCCTGTGTATGGGACAGTTTATCTCATCTCCAGGATGCTCAAAGATGTAAGACTGCCCAGGCTACCCCTGAGCTACTCCTCATGAGTCTATTTCTTTCCTCTGCTTTCTATTTACCACTGAGATTTTGCCTTGAGAAACATTCAAAAGTTTACTAGCTGCAGCAAGGTTTCCTTTACTTGGAGCTGGGGTGTGTGTGTAGGTAAACTGGGATGTTTAATTCAATAATACTACTTTGCAGTCATACATAGACCACAGAAGTTATATCATATTGAAATGTTGTTAACATGGTTAAAATAGATCCCCAACACATAAAAACACTGCTTATGTGTTCATAAAACATTTCAACAGTTTCTGTAAGTCATCAGCTTCAAGTGATTTGGGTCCTGGATAATTTCCTTAGCAATTCTCCCTAGGAATTGTCTTGTCTAAGACAGGTGTTAAAGAGTAGTAGCCAAGTCTATTGTGAAGGTAGAAGATTATAGAAGCATAAAATTTAACCATTTAACCAGGAAAGAGCTGAGCTTTGCTCTAGTCAAAATGCACTACAATGACTGAGGTTCTAACAAATGGTCAGATAATGACTGAAATTTTTCTCATAAATGTGGGACTGCTCTTTTACCTATGATTCAAGATAATGGTTATTGTGAAAAACAAAATGGACACAAAAATGTTCCAATCTCCCTTAGTCTCTACATTGTTTTTGTGCTCTTTATAACAGTAGGTTATGAAGGTTTATTTGCTATTGACCACATAATACCGTATTTAGAGACACAACACTGTAATTCTAGTGTCTTGCCTCTGTAAAGCCTGTAGAAACTGACCTTGTGTATTTGCACAGCTGAAACTGGAGGATTTGACAGTGACTCACTGAACTCACCCAGCTTTTGTTTCTTTCCTTTTTTTTTTTTTTTTTTTCAGCTTAACCCTTACAATCTACAACTAACAGTTACCAATTTTAACATTTGTTTGTTTACATGTATGTGTATGACTATACATAGCACACACGCAGAAACACAGAATCATAGAATGGTAAGGGCTGGAAGAGACCTCTGAAGATCACCTAGACCAAGCCCCAGTTAAAGCAAGTTCACCTAGAGCAACCTAGAACTGGTTGCACAGGATCACATCTAGGCACATTTCTGGGCAGTGTAGGGGGCAGAGTAGGGGAGTACAGTGACATCCCTCAGCCTCCTGTCCCTGTCCACATTCTCTTAATGTGCCCCAGGAGGCCACTGGCCTTCTTAGCCACAAAGGCACATTGCTGGTTCATGGTTAGCTTTTTGCCCACCAGGACTCCCAAATACTTCTCCATAAAGAACCTGTACAGGTGCATGGGGTTAATCCTCCCTGTATGCAGAACCCTGCACTTGCCTTTACTGAATTCATTTATTTGTGTTTGAAGTTATAGTGAAGTTACTGTCAAAAGCCTTGCTGAAGTCAAGGTAGACAACATCCACTGCTCTCCCCATATCTACTCAGACTCACAGAAGTTTATCAGATTGGTAAAGGATGATCTTTAATAATAAAAAGTATATGTGATAACAGCAAGCCTATCTATTATATATCATTACTCCAGATCTCCACTAGAGACAAAGTGGTTCATAAGTCATGAAAGGCAGAACCTCAGGTGAGTCAGGAAGGTAATTTGCTTTTATTTATTATCACTTTGATCACTTTTTTTTTTAATCCCTTTTGATCACTAAGCTCTTGATATATGTAATTATTTAGAGTTTTTATTAAGTAAGCTTCAAGTCTTTGGCATTATTCTCAAAATACATATCAAGGGTTAATTTGAATTTCAGTGTGTTATGGATTGTATAAAGTTTACATGGAAGTTTTCTCTGTTCAGACAATAGGCCTGTCTTGCTAGCAGGAGTAGAAATCCTGTGTCTTAGAGTTTACACTATTGCAGATTCAGAAAGCGACAGGAGCATATTGAAGATACAAGTGAGAAATTGCATGTATTTTCCTGCTTTTTTTCAGCAGACACGTTTACTTGCCCAGCTCTGTGCAATAAATGCACGAAAACTGTGCAATAAATGCACTTGGTGATAAAGTTTGGTTGAAGAAGTTGTTTTTTTTATTTCTATATTTTAATATGATCAGCCTTCTTGCTTCATTATATTAACATTGCCAGATTTACTTTCTACTTACATAATCAAACAGTATTTGTCCCTCTTTCTCGACTATTCATAGAATCAAGGATCATGTAGTCCAACCTTCCCTGACAAAAGCACAGTCCAGACAAGATGGCCCACCACTGTCTTTATACTATGATTTCTCCCAATAATGTCGCAACTTGCACATTTTGTTCTCATTGTCTCACTCAAAAATAATGATTTAAGTATAAAAACAATCAAAAGGTGTTTTCATTTAGCTTCACCTATGCAGATTTTCCTCAGAAAAAATATTCTGTCCTTACTTGGTGCGTTTTTCTCTCTATCTGGCATTCAGATTTAAAATTTGTGAGGTAAGTTATGACACTATTAGTTTCAAGTGAAGTTCAGAGATCACCCAAGCTGCAGCCTTGCTTGGATACTCTAGCATCATCCATGACCTGGACTTCCTGGATTCAGGCTACCCTCAGGCCTGAAAAGCATCCTAGTAGAATTGGTTATGTTTGTGGTCAGCTAAGCTAGAGTATGGCTGTGCTCTGCTTCCATATCAGCTTCCATATGATAGCTGACTGCTATCCACCCTTTCTATACTAGTGAAATACCTCAAGCTTATTGCTCACTTTCTCCAAGAGACACATTTTTCCCTTTTTTTTCCCTTTTTTTTTTTTTTTTTTGGTTGTTTGGTTTTGGGTTTGGGTATTTTTTTGTTTGTTTCTGTGTTTGTTTTTCTGATAGATCATAGATTTGCTAAGCAATAAAAACAAAATCTTTGAATCTAGCAGAAAAAGATGAGAAAACAATATGCATCCTTTTATCATTTCACAGCAATGATTTGAACACAATGTGTATTTTCAGTTCACTTGGCCCAGAGCATGTCCCACTGAAACAAGCGAGAGATTGATTTCAATAGAAGAAGAAGCAGGTTCTACTGTTTAAAGCTATCATCTTATTAAGATAAATGGGAAACCAAATCAAAGCTGCATTGCTAACATTGTCTCACCCTGTTTGAACATGACCTCAGCATGGCATTGTTTGAACAGAGTGAAGGCCAGGTTTGCATTTCTGAAGATGTTTCAGGTGATTTTTATTTTCAGATGAATAGAATAGTACAGATAATATGAAAAAGAAAGTATTATAAACTTTGGTTTGTTTTAGATTTTTTTCTGGTCATTAGATTGCTGCAGTAGTATTAGCTAATAATAATATTAAAAATAATATGGCTCAAAAAGAATATCTGTGTTGTAGAGCATAAGAACCCTAAGAAGGTATGCAATAATTTCTAAAATAATACGTGGTTTTGGAATATATAAGGAGCAGCTGTGCTAAAATACATACATTTGAAAAGTCCCCTATTATACTCTGGGATTTTGTACTTTATAAAGCACTAAGAATCCTTTTCTGAGAGGAGTGCTTTAGCATGGTATTTTTGTTTAGTGTGGAATCATAGCATCATAAAATGATTTGGGATGGAAAGCACATAAAAATAATCTAGTGCCAACCCTCATGCATGAGCAAGGACACCTTCCACCTTCCAACCTGGCCTTGAATATTCCAGGAAGGAGCATCTGCAACTCCTTTAAGCAACCTGTTCCAGTGTCTCACCATCCTCATAGTCAAGAATTTCTTCCTGATGTATAGCTTAAATCTACTGTCTTTCAGTTTGAAACCATTCCCCCTTGTACTATCACTACATGCCCTTGTAGAAGGATAGTCCCCATCTTTCTTGTAGGCTACTAGGAGGCTGCTTTAAGGTCTACCCATAGTCTTCTTCAGGCTGAACAACTCTTTATTCTCTCAGCGTGTCTTCACAGGAGAGCTTCCCCAGCCCTCTAATTATCTTCATGGCATTTCTCTGGACTTGGTCCAACAGCTCCATGTCTTTCCTGTGTTGGGAGTTCCAGAACTGGACACAGCACTGCAGACAGGGTCTCACAAGATCAGAAGAGAGGGGGAGAATCACCTCTTATGACCCGCTGGCCACATTACTTTTGATGCAGCCCAAGACACAGCTTTCTGGGCTGCAAGTGCACATTGCTGGCTCATATTGAGCTTCTCATCAACCAGTACCTCCAAACCTTTCTCCTCAGGGCTGTTCTAAACCCAACCTGCATTTGTGCTTGGGATTGACCTTACCCATGTGCAGGACCTCACACTTGGCCTTATTGAATTTCGCATCTCAATTCTGTCAAGGTCCCTGTGGATATCATCCCGTCCCTCCAGCATGCTGACCACACCACACAGCTTGGTGTCCTCACCAAACTTCCTTGAGGGTGCCTTCAATACCACTATCCATGTGTCTGACAAAGATGTTAAACAGCACCAGTTTCAATACTGACCATTGAGGAACACATCATTGATCTCCACTTGGACACTGAGCCATTGACCTCAACTCTCTTAGTGTGACTACCCAGCTAACTGCTTATCTACTGAGTGGTCCATTCACCAAATCACTATCTTTTCAGTTTAGAGACAATGATGTCATGCAGGAAAGTGTTGTTGAATAATTCCCACAAGTTCAGGTAGATGAAATCACTTGCTCACTTATCCACTTTTGCTGTGACACCATCATAAAAGGTCATCAAATTAGTCAGGCACAACTTGCCCTTGGTGAAGACATGTTGGTTGCCACCAACGATCTCCTCATTTTCCATGTGCCTTAGCAGAGCCTTCATGAGAATCTTGCTGGGCACAGAGGTGAGACTGGCTGGCCTGTAGTTCCCCAAGACTTCTTCTTTTCCCTTTCTGAAAATCAGGGTTATGTTTCCTCTTTTCCAGTCACTGGGAACTCCACCATACTGCCATGACTTTTCAAATATGATAGAAATCAGCTTTGCATCTTCATCTACTTGTTCTCTCAGAAGCTGCAATGTTAAATTATTTTAAAGATCAGATCAGATATTACTTTTTTTTTGTTCCCCTTGAAACCAAAATATTCATAACTCAGTGATTAGGCATCAAACACTTTTACTTATCTTGAATGCTTTAGCAATTTGTCTTAATCTTTCAAATAAAATATGATGTCATTCAATCCTTCTCCAATATGTGTTCCCCCTATATACTGCAAGTTAATCTCTGACTTGGGGGTTCTTCTTTTAGGGTAATTTTTGAAAAAACATTAAAAGAGAAGCTCATAGAATGCATAAACTGTTCTTGGAGGAACACACAACTGCTCCTCCCTTTGTAGAATTTAAATGTGAGTCTGTGGATCCCAAGGGAAGCTGAGAATGAGAGGGCAGGGGGTTACTCAGCCATGCCTGGAGGGACACAGGTCTGCAAGGCTGAGAAGAAGGGCAGAGCTCTTTTGACTTGGTCAGTGTGACTTAAGTAAGCTTCTGATTTTGTGCTTAGACAGCTGAGAGCCTACATTTTTATGGGAGCAACCTTTGTTCAGGGCTCCAGGTTGCTGAAGTTAATGTAGAGACATGATACTTATGCAAATCTCAACCAAATTAGTCAATTCACAGGGATGTAGGAAAGTTAAAATAAATGGGAGTGTATTTATGGCAAAGAAATAGAGGAGACCTAAGATTGGTGGGTTGGAGCCAACATGTTTTGAGGAATAATCAGAAGCCAAGTCTTGGAGAAGGTGTTCTGAGAATTTACACTTTCCACTGAAGCTAACATGGAGTTGGAGGTGTTCAAGAACTCCTGGGAACAGACCTGTTGTTTATGTTACTTTTCTCATGCTTCTCATTTAAAGGAAGATCTTGAAAAAATTAAAGCTTAGAGAGTTTTGAAAAAAAACTAGATTGGGAAGCTGGTAGTGCATTAAAAGTAGGGGTCTGCAATGAGACAAAGAGCTGCACTCTGGTACTACAGGGAGATGAAAGATGTGAAGATAGGTCCAGTAAAAAGAATCAATTCTAATATGTACATTTTCAGCAGAGAATGTGTGTTCTAATGAATAGAAAGATATCTATGGGGATTTCTCTGATCTGTGGTTCATTACTCATACTCCCTCCTCAGATTTCACCCATATTGACAATAAATTTAGTAAGAAGACCAATGAATCATGTATTTGTTAAAGTTTCATGCCATCATCAACATATTCTACACTAAGACTTAAGTTACTTCTCCCCACTGCAAATAATAGTTTCCATACTTTCAGTACCTCGAGGGATTTTGAAAACAACTAATTGATGTTTTTTCCCTGCTTTAACTCATTACTGTATTTTGGACTTAGAAATGTATGGTTAAGTCAACTAGTCATCAAGTGAGGAATTAGTCTCCCCAGTGCCAACAGTGAATTCTCCATTTCACTCAGCAATGCGTTAAACAAGCTCCTCAATATTTAACCACGTCAACTGTAAACAGGCAGATTCTTCGCATATGTTGTTTTCTCAGGAGAACATAAACCTTCCTTGTCAAAATATATGTTACAATGGACATTCAGTTGCCTCCCTTCTAATAATGCAGTTTTTCACATTGTATAAAACAACACTTGCTGTTGTAATGCATCCATTAAAACCCTGTCCACAGAGCCATGCATAGAACAGGGTGGCTGGCTGGGAGCCTCAAACTTCCAAAGAACTTGTTTATTGTCATGTTTGGGGATTTTTTCCTCTCTTGAGTGTTGGATGCATAATATTTTTCAGGTAACTCTGACTACTGTCTGATATTTAATCACCTCCACTGCCTCCCAGTAATCACTTTTATTGCATTATGGTAGTCAGCATATTCTGTGCACTTTAATATACATGAGGTTGAGGGAGGAATATTTTTCATTGAAGGCTTTATGGAAAATTCTGCATTTATTGATTTTAGTTTAAAAAAACCTGTTATTCTTAGAAAATCGATGAAAATTATTGCTGTGGCCATATTTGTTCAAAAAAACAAATAATATAGTATAATGACAACGCTATCTCTCATTTCCACATTTCACCTGGAGAAGGAAAACATTTGATCTGGAAAGCCTGTGTACTACATCAGTCCACAGGAATATCTTTTATTCATATGTATTAAAAATATGCAAAGAGTGTGTACAAGTTGGATAGGAAAAAAAAAAGTTTCACAAAAATAAAACAAACTCAAACAAGCATTGCAGATTCAGGACTTCTGGGGCCAAACTGTCAGAAGCATCCTTACTACCCTTCTTTGGATATATGCTGGAAATTTAATATGTATAAATTTTTAAAAGTAAATTTTTACATTCTGAACAAAGCTTTTTCTAGACCATGCATAGAGAGCAAGCCTCACACAGGTGATGATCCTTTCTTAGTATTTATCTATTAAAAAGTATGGGGAAAAAAAAAAGCAATAAAGCAATAAAAAGAACTTATGAATTCAAATCAGGTAGTTTCTCTGGCTTCCTATAACAGCATGCACGCCTTTTCCAAGCTTTGTGAACACAAGAACTGCTCATTCAAAACCATGTTTGCAAAATGAAAATCACAATCAAAATTAAACTGTTAATATAAAAACAAGAATCTGCTGCATTACAACACATTTTCTTATCTGAGAATGTGCATATCATATGATAAGTTGCATCACAGCACAACTAGCTCAACATGTCAGTATTACATGGCCACCAATTAAGAAGGATTCTTGGCATGAACGATGTTCTGCCCGAGGCCAGGTCACTGTCTGATGTAAAAGAATGGAGCTTCGGGGCACTGGCGGTTCTGATCCTCTATTCTGTACAAGCTGAATGAGCTGATCATTACAAAAACCTTGTGAGCCAAGGCACTGTTATCATCTCCATTTTACATATGGGGATTGAGATGCAGTCAAAAGATGTCTTTGAATGTTCACAATGAAAAATCTGGTCTGATTTTTTTTTTTTTTTAAGAGGTCTCAAAATTTTGCACAACTTCACACATTCCCAGTACTGTTTTCATTGACTTTAACTTGGTTTACTTGCATTTATGCTGCAATCAACAATTCAGAATTATCAGCAAGCCCATTTAGGGTGTCAATAGAATGTTATAAAAGCAAAACACCCTTGATCATAAATCACAGGTGAAGGAATAATCTTGCTTTCCCCTTGGGGAAAATGTCTTCTATTTTTAAACAATAGAATGATTTTGATGCATCTTTTAACTAACCAAAAGTAGCATCTTGACAATTTTAATGGACTAATTATACACTGATGGTCATCTAGAAACGTGCTAATTTTTGGGTCCCTATTTCCTGATGACTCTAAGAATTAACAGCTGGAAAATTGGTATGCAAACACAGAATTTCAATCACTAAAACCCTGCAGCACTAGATTTGACTATCCTGAGGTTCTGACTGCACAAGGGGTAGAAAAGGGCTTTGATTCTCTAGGTGTAGGATCCAGTCAGTGTCCCGATTAGTTCTGCCAAAGCGAAAACCTTTCTAACATATTAACATGCACAATCAGAGACCTGAGAATCTCAGAGATTAACAATAGTTCACAAGGGTTTGCACTGACCTTTGTTTCAGTCTCAATTTGTATGAGTTTGCAACGTCTGAATTTTGCTCTTTGTTTCTGGTTGGACACCTTGAATTTCCCCACAAGAGATGCTGAGAGTATTCATCTTAACCCCAGAGTGGCATTTGAAGCATATCTGCCAGTATCACTTACGCATGAATCCAGTCCTGACAAAAAATATTGCTTTAAGCCTCTTGACAGTCCTCTTCCCATAAAATATTTTATTTGTGAAATCTCAAGACAATCCTACTGCCTTGGTGTCTGCCTCTAAGTGCAGTGCAAGGAAGTTATTTAGCAGGTTTGAAGGCAGCTGCTGGGTCATAACACTTAAGCTGCTACCCACAATATACCTGTCTACTCCGCCACCGTACTTCACCATCTTCAGGTTGAAGAATGAACTTGCAGAGCTAACTCTTGTGACACACAGATATATCCACTCATTTCCTTCTGCTGATGCCCCTGCCTCAATAGTGACATTTTACCAAGACCTGCAGGTGACAGCAGTTTACCAGTTTACTGCAGTACATACAGAAGGTAGTGGGGGCTCCTGTACATCCTAACCATCATGGGGCTTTGCACTTCTGTCTGCTGCTTCTGACACCATGCAGCATTTCTTCATATGAGCCTGCGACGAATTCAGGTAGTGGCATGGAGCTTGGCATCCTGTGTAGTTGACACACCCTACAAACCACAATGTTTTCACTAGAGGGGAAGCAAGAGAAACACAAGAGAAAGAGAGGAGCAGCTCAACAAGTCTGTGCAGTGACTTGGTGCTCACAGAACTGTCCTGTCTTATTCTTCCTTAGTATTTTGGTCTGTGACTAGCAAGTGTTGATGAACTTTCCCTTATATGAAGACCTGCAGGCCAACAAACTGCATGGTGTATGTGCGTTATAGAGCAAGGAGATTGTGAAAGCCTGCTGAGAAGAATCTCATTATGGGAGACTTCTTTTTCAGCAGAAGTTCTGAGAAATTAGGAGCAACAGGGAAGAGGTTGTGAAGAAGGGCAGTAAAGGGAAGGAGCCTCAGCAATAAGGAATAAAATGGGATTGCACAGATCAAAATGAGAAACCATAAAGGAAGGACATTAGAAGTGGACAGCAAGACCCTTCATTTCTTTATGTTGCTAGGCCCCTTTTTTCTTCTCTTAACTGCCTGTCTCCATAGGGTGGCAAGGCAGGGTCATTTGAAAAGCTGCAATAAAATGAGAAATATCTCTAAATCTCTTTAGATACGTTAATCATATAGTATAGATTACAGTAGCCAGAAATTAAATGTTGCCTTAGGTGTCTGAAAGAAAGAAAATATTTGGGGTTTTGATACACAACCCCTAGAATTAACTTCAATAATATTCCTCTAGTTAAGTTTTCTCATGCATTCCAGTTCTCAGTTGATCAGATCATGAAGCCACCATTTGGAATGGAATTCCTTAGCAAGACCAACCTTATCCACTGTGCCTCTATACAAGGTGGACTGAAAGTGGGGAGCAGCATGCACAGGTCTGTAAAGGGGCGAATAAAACATGATGGCAGAGACTGGAGATATCTGTATAGTTCCTGCTTAGAGCACACTTGGCCCCTAGCAGTTCCTTGACTCTGATGCACATTAAAATTCACCCACAAATTTGTAAAGGAGAAAAAAAAAAGGAATGGAAAAAGTCATCTAATACAGTCCAATATTCTTTTTCAAGTTACATTATCCTGCCAACAGGTACCATCAATCACAGTTTTTAAGAAGCATGGTGACATTCTAAATGGTCTATGAATATTACTTTGAAATTGAGACTAATTCCTTGGATGAATTTTAACTTTAGTTTTTCTCACCCCTACTTTTTCTTTTAGAGAGCTCTGGTCTCTCTCTCTCTCTCTCCTCCCTCTTTCTCAGGATTTCCATGGCCACTGACATCTTAAACTGCTGTAATTAAACTAGTGAAACATCAGGTAGAAATACTATAAGGAAGTTTCTGTATAGTATTTTAAAGCTTTCGTGGAAAGTATTTTACCTGGCAACCACTCCTCAGTAATTCTGATCCATCAATTTACATAATGCATATCAACACAGGATTTTAACTGAACTATGCAAAATGACCATGACTTATTCCTGTTATATGTTACCACTCCAAAATAAAACCAAACCAAAGCTCAGCACATGAAACATTCATCTAATCTTTCTCAAATATTTACTATGACACTTTGGACCAAATTCTATGTTTACAATGGCTGATTGCACAGAAGTGAACTACTAGTAAACTGCTTATGGCTTCCAAATTATCATCTGCTCCACTTGCCTCACATAGGATACAGAAGCCTGTGCAAAACTCTGTTAAGCAAATGTTGTCTATGGACCATAGCTCCACAGAGGTGCCCAGGATGTGGGCTTAAATACAGTCCATGTCATTATGATACTTAAATCTCCCCAGAACTACCATATCTCCTTGCAGGAGTGTCCTGCATTGTGTGAACTATTATCTGTTTTCTGAAGACTACAGGCAAAAGATTTTCTAGATTAAAAGTTTTAGCCAGTCTTTGTCTTTGTGTCCCAGTATCCTTTCCTGCTTCCCTTCTTTCTGTCTATACCTGCCTAATGTCTACTTAGATTCTCCAGAAAAAGGTCTACATGTCTTATGTGAGTTCTGGTAGGATTCACCTGAACCTCAACAAATTAGTCTTTGCTCAGGCTGTTCTGTGTGCTCAGGACATTGTATGGTACCTTTTCTGTGCAAATTTGCTCCCAGTCAAGAAAGAAGAATTTGCCTGTCACTTCTGCAAGTCCCATGCCTTCCCATAAACTAAATATAGATGCTGAAATGGTTTGGGCATGTCCATCTGTCTATAGCTATGTACAATACAGACACCCAGGCTTATAGGTATTATTTTAAGAAGGGTGGACTATTTCAATAATTTATTTTTTATTTTGAATGCCTTGAAAGTAATTCACTGGCTGAATAGACTTTGTGTGAGCAAGAATGTCAGGACAGAGTTTGCAAATTTTGTATGCAGGATCTATACATAGAACCATAAAGCATCTTCCTAAGCATGTATCTTAATGGGTGGGTGATTTTTAAGGGCAAATATGCAGGAGGAATTTTCCTCTTTTGACACTGAACAAATATGGAACTGTTACATACCTTATTGCAAGCCATGGTCAGAGAGGATTTTATAGTATTTGCAGTGTGCCAGGGTGAGTGTTAAGATAAACCATTTCATAATTTCAAGCCTCACTTTTCTGCAGTGTGATCCATCCTCCTCTGATGCATAGTTTTGAACTCGGTAGATATGAATTCCTATAGCAGTCCCACTTTGCCCCTTGTCACTCTCCTTTGCATGTGGAGTTAATAGATTTGATGGAGGGCAGAATTTTGTCCCGTAGATATTGATGGACAATCCATGCACTTGCATCAATTTTTTGCAGGCAAATATTTGAAATATGCTGTCCTTCTCAGTCACTAATCAACTTTCAGAGGTGCCTATCTTTGTTAAATCTAAATCCATTCTGAGTGTACTGTCAGATGCCAGCTATTTGAGTCTGATGAATAAGGCATTTGTTAACATTCAGTTTTGAGTTGCCCTTGTAACCCCTGCTCAGACATCTTAAGGTGGGGAATTTAAATTTATAAATGCTTGATTGGAAGTAATACAGAGTATATTAATTCAGTACCTCGGTACTGTAGTAATTATTTGCACTACCTCAAGTACTAAGTGAATTTTTTATTTGGAGGTTAGTGTACATAATTAGAGAATACATGAATCTTCTGGCCTTCACTGTCCCTTAAGAGGGTGTAAACTGACACAGATCCACTGAAAGCAGTGAGTTGTTATTATTTACCTAATAGATGAACCATGAAGTCCCAAGTGAAATTGAACCCCATCTTTATTATATACTGTAAGTTCCATGAGGCAAATGCTTCCCGAAGAATCTCTGAGTGTCATAATACATGAAGAAAAAAAAAAAAGGAGAGGAACAGACAACAATAGAGGATAAAAAGTCCTAACCATAGAGGATAAAAAGTCCTTTATCAGGGAGTGCCTAGACTTTCTGAGGCCTGAAATAGTGTCTTAGTAAGGCCGCCTCTTCAGCAACTGTTTTCCACTTTACACCAGCGTGAGACTTTTTTCTAGTCTCTCTTCATAGAAATGTTAAGAAATTGCAGTTACCAATGAAGTCAATATGGGTAGAATGAATTGAATGTCTAGACAGAACCCTGAGGTCACCAGATAACCCATTCTGGCATGGTATTCATGAGGTCTCTAGTCCAACCTGCTGCTCAGAGTGGGGTCAGCCCTGAGACTAGGTTGCTCAGGACTTTGTCCAGTAGTATCCTGAAAATGTCCAAGGACAGAACCTGCACAACCTCTCCAGGCAACCTGTCCCACCACCTCATTGTTCTCATGGAGAAGTTTTTCTCAATATTCAGCTGAAATTTGTGTTCACATATAAATTTCATTCATGTATCTGGCCACAAAGAAAAAAGAACGATAAAGTATCAGAAATAATGAAAGCACTTTCCTAAAGTATTTCTTGGAGTCTTTTCAAGGCTGACTTCACCAGGGAAGAGAGGATATGATCTGGGACAGATCTAATTGTAGTGGTTAGGGAGATCATACGTGTTCATGTGCATATGTCTGCAAAAGTGGGAACAGGTCTAGTACTTAACTACTTTACTGCTTAACTGCTATATACCTGTCACAACTTGGCATGATACAGAAGTGACAGAGGTAGTTGTGACTACAATATCACTAGGACCAGGAGACTTTCAGTGGTAGCAACCCACTATCACACCTGAAAAAAAGAACTTACTAGCTCAAATGCATCCTGAAGCTACTGTGACCATGTGACCCTGAGAAAACCTGAATTTGAAATTTAATCTGCCTCCTTATAGCTGACACTGGGCTCTGCTTCACTGTGGAAAATACTCCTTTCTATTACAGTAAATTTAAATGGCAAGAATCAGAAACAAAGCATCCGTAACAGGTGAATGCAGGAAATACTTACCCAAAGGTGTCTCAGAGAGTGTTTAAGTAAGCCAGACAGAAGCAATCTTGTGACACCCAGAACACTCCAAAATTCAAAACCCTGTGCTGAAACATCCAATTAAAGGTTTGAAACCTGTCTGACTTACGCTAAAGAATAACATCTCAGGGCTGCACTCACTGGCAGAAGCATAGTCCCTTCTGGGTTTTATGACTAGTACTTGAATCCCATTATGAAGGTAGTCTTTTATTTCCTAAGTTCTTCTTATTTCATTAAAAATACCCCTACTTTAACTGAAACATACTGTTCCAGGCTGAACAAAACTTTTTTAAAAAAAGAAATACCATTATGCAAACTAATAGGAAACCTGAAAAATAATTATTTTAGGATAAGCCAAAACCAGTGTAGCATGTACATGTGATGTCTTTTGAACGACTAAGAAAAATTAGTAAATTTTACAGATTTTAGCCTCCTTGAAACACATATTAAACTGTAAGCAAAGAACAATGTTGAAATGTTTTAGTCCCAAAATAAGGTCTCAGGAATGTAAGATTATGCCAAAAAACATTAGCTATAGTGGGCCCTTACTTAACCCACACAGTAATTAAAATACATGCAAGGACACCAGATAGCTGTAAAATATAGAAAGAGGCAGACAAGATTAATATTAATGAGGGTCCAACCTTTTAATTCTTTATTATTCTAGTTAACCACTCTGTGCATTAATGACAATGGAATATTTTATGAGTCATCTTCTACTATCTGTGTTCACTTAATGCACTCATCATTCTTTCATCTAAAGGAGGATTTGTACAGCAAAACCAGGCCTGAAGTCCATTCTGTGTGTGCCCAGGTGTACTCAGGCTGACTGTATTGTGTGTCACTAAATCCTCAATGTGCAGTGGCCGTCCTCTCAGGATCACTGCTCCTTGCAGTCTGTGTCCCTTAGGCTAGGGAAAGCTGCAATGCCCTAATGCTATATCCTGCATAATCCAGTTCTCTGCCTCCTTGCCTTGCCTTGCCTTGCCTTTCCCTGAAACTATCTCCTCCACATATTCTTATTCTTTAAGCCCTAATATCTGCCCTCTCCCCCACAATCCTAGGCAGCACTAAAAGAGACAGGGCCATTTTTATAGATGTTGAGCCATTTTTGCTCTCCCCTGCATTTAGAAAAAGCTTAAAGCACCCTGGACTTCTGCTAATCCAAACCCCAGAAAGGCTATTACAGCAGCAATATAGAGCTGCTCAGTGAACTGCAGAATAAAAGCCTAAATGCTGTTATGCGTTTACCACAGCCCTCCCATACTTCATGAAAACAAGTTAAAGTACACTGGGTAGTTTAAGACCTTTATGCTTGCTGAGTATCACTGGTTGGTAATACAGCTGTTAACTGCTGCACTGGTTTCTGGTTCTAACCAAGTCTGTGATACCCTGTGAATGTCTCACAATAGCACTTCTAGCAGTTTGTCCTACTTTTGAGGTTAACGACCAGTGAGATGATAGGAAGTGATAAAGCTGTGAGCATGTAAGAACAGCAGTACTGAATATCCTTCCTTTACCAGACTCTGCAACCTGCAAGATGCAGTTCACACGGTAATGGATGAAGTCAGTTAAACTTTAGGGTGCCTCTTCTTCTTACAGTTAGTTACAAAGAAAATTCCTCTTTTTTTTTTTTTCTGGTTTTTTTGTTTTTTCTTTTTTGTTTTGTTTTGTTTTGTTTTGTTTTTCAATAGCACACCATACCTATGAATAGCTGATCAAAGTGCATTAGGAAAAAAAAAAAAAGATATATTTCAGAAAAGTTGTTATTCTTAGAAGAGTTATTTTCAGGTTTCACGGTCCAATTTTTGCATCATATGCCGAAAAAGAAAATTAAATTTTGTACCCTCAGAGCTTGCATTTTGAATTATTCTGGTAACTTACCCCTAAAGCAAGTAGAAAAGACCTATCTAGCACCTTTTCTTAGGATATATTTAACAGTGCATGAATATTTGACTAGCATGTTTGTCTTAGAGCTTTGGTGAAAAGTATAAGAAAGAAAAAAAAAAAAGAAGAAGAAAAAGAAAGAAGAAAAAAATGAGAGTAACAAAGCTGAAATAGTTTTTTGGACTCAAAGTTCCATCAAGAAACACAAACAGCATACATATTTATATACTCTGTAGTTCTTGAGATTTAGGGGCCAAGTTCCAAAATTACGAAAGTGAAAATAATCAGGCATAAAATTAAGCAGATATAAAGTATGCAAAATTTGCAATGATTTTTATAATAACAAATATCAGGCATTCATCATGGACTTTGAGCACACACAGTACTTGTTTCATCCTTTTTTATGCTTACTGTAGGGTATAGGATAGCACCTAGTTTTTTTTTTCACTGGTGGAAATAATGTCTTAGCTTACTGATTTGCTGGATCTGTTTAGGAAGTCATAATTCCTCCCATGGTTAATTAAAGATTAGCAAATCCTTTCACTCAGAAAACTATTCTATGTGCTATTGTCTTTAGCTGTGAAATAAAATAAAAAATAGCAAGAAGAAAAGAAAGAGAAAGAGAGAAAGAAAGGGGAGAGGAGAGAAAGACAGAAAGACAGAAAGAGAGAGAGAAAGAGAGAAGGAGAGAGGGAGAGAAAGAAAGAGAGAAAGAGAGAGAGAGAGAAAGAAAGAGAGAGAAACAGAAAGAAAGAGACAGAAAGAGAGAGAGAGAGAGAGAGAAAGAAAGAAAGAAAGAAAGAAAGAAAGAAAGAAAGAAAGAAAGAAAGAAAGAAAGAAAGAGAAAGAAAGAAAGAAAGAAAGAAAGAAAGAAAGAAAGAAAGAAAGAAAGAAAGAAAGAAAGAAAGAAAGAAAGAAAGAAAGAAAGAAAGAAAGAAAGAAAGAAAGAAAGAAAGAAAGAAAAACAGACAAACAGCTGCTTTGCTACAATCCCTTCTTTTCAACGTGTTTGCCAAAGTTTGCTAATGATGCATTTCATGGTCACATGTCACATGTTGTGTCAGTCATACTGTATTACATTAGCAGACGTGACTGACAAACCCCAAAGTGACAGCACAATGCAACACATCATCCAGGAAATTAGAAAAAAAAAGGTTTCCCCAAAGTTTAATGAAAAGGATGCTTTCAAAGATTTCTGCTAAGTGTTCTCTCTTTGTCTGCTAAATTCTGTAGGACTGGTGAGCCTTTTGTGAAGCATGTGCAGGAAACACTACAGTTTTATTTAAATCTGAGTGTCTGGGAAGTCAGTAGAAGTGTATGTGTATCAGGGCAAGATCAGATGTACAGAGCTTTCCCAAACAGTGTTTTTTCACATAATAGGTTATTTTTGTGGCTGGCCTGACACGCACAGGTGAGTTGTATATTATCCTACAAATTTGTCATACTTCATCTTTTCCTCTTAACATATCACTTAAGGTGGGCTGCCCTTATGTACTGTAGGCATATGTGAACTGACACTATCCTAGCTTTAAAATGCCTAAGAGCTGGTTCCCATTGGAACCTGTGGAAAAGCAGAGTCTGGCCTCCATTTCTCTAACAGAACTATATAACTGCACATCTCTGACCACAGGAGAAAAGGAGTTTGTACTTTTTATTCAATCACCTCATTTAAATTCACCTTTGAGACCAAAACTTTGTTCCTCTGGTCTGATTTGAAATGATTACATGCTGGACACTCCAGGTACAGGAGAACCTGACTGTTCTAGCACATGTGTTCAAGAAGGAAAGCATGTCAGAGTAATGTTAAATGATGGCATCTCTCTCAAGAGAAGTCCAAGATGGAAATGATGTAGCTAAGCAGTAAGAAAGGCAGGATGGACACTTTTCCCTTTGATTCAAGTCTGATTATTGTTGACAGAGCTTAAATGTTTAACTTAACAGTGGTAATTTAAATTGAAAAATGTGACCTTTAAACTGAAATAACAGGGGCCTTTCACTAGCTGAGCACAATCAGATAAAGTAACACTATTAAAGTTAGGACTTAGAGTCAATAGCATATTTCTAGTATGTAACAAATTACTTCATAGACTATACTTGAACACATCCAGACCATATTTAATGCAACTGAATAATATATTCACTTAAGAAGTAATAGCATCTAAACCCATATCCATATCCAAATGCTAACATGATGCACATAGCTCAGCTGAGCTGACATGTTAACATGTTAAGCTGTGACTAATTAACCATATGTCCGAGGTTTCAAAAGAACTTTTGTGTATGGAGATGTGATTTATATTGTGTTTAAGCCAGGTAAACTGCACCAAGGTTTGCTAGAGAGCAGTATAGGATATCATATCAGTGAGAACTTCAGATGGTCACTTTTAAACTAGTTTGTTGGTGTGTCAGGAAGCTCTTGAGATAAGGTCCAGACAAAGCATAACCTGCAGTCACACTGGGTACATCATGCATGACCAAAGATGATTTTACCTTATTTGCTTGTTTGAGCTCCTTGCTATTTAAGGTTGTGATAGATTCTTAGAATGTATTTTAGGTTTAAATTTATTTTAGCTACTGGGATGTTACAGGACAGGCAAAACACAGAGGGTTTAGAAGGCTGTAGAAGAAACTCAGCCATTTTACAAGCTGGTTTGGAGTAAAACATAGTGCATGAAAGTTCCTTCTGTGTTGTCATTGTCATCTGCTGATTTACTGAGCTTGGGAAATGGACATATATACATCTGTAGTCTAATCCCATTAGACACATCTACTGTGCTTTTTGATACACATTGTAAGTGATGGGTGGGATATTGAAGGATTAAGCCTTAAATGTAACATTCAGCTGCCTGAAAGTGATGTAGGTAGATATCCCATCTTAATTCTCCATGCCTTGCTTAATCTGCATGAATATGTAAAAAGCTGTTCTTTCAATTCTTCCTCAAAAGTAATTCTTGCTCAAGTTTCAGTGGAAAAAATTATTATTGCTTACTTTCTTTGCAAACATTGGTTCAAAAGTGTGGTTTATTATAAAGTGTGGTTTATATTGAAATATATTGTCCTCTGCTTTATAACCGGAACCACTGGATATACGTAGTACATGCCTCATAAGCAAGCCATGTCCTTTTTTGGCATACACAGCCTCTCCCTTTAAAGAGTGTGATAAACACAATGAGTTTGCACACTTTCATCTATTGTGCTGGACAAAGCCCACACAGGCTAAAGTACCAGTGAAGTGTTAAGGGGGGGTCTGAATTCAGAGGGAAAAACGGGACAGATGCAAAGAAAAAGATGCTTTGGAGGACCTTTTCTTTTAAGTAGTCCCTGTTACCTGTCAAAAGCTTTTAGATTTATGGCCTGTACCAAAATCTTTCTGTGGGTTTTGCATAAAATTCTGTAGAGAGCAGAGAAAGAGAGGAGGGTCAACACAGCAGGGCCTAAGATATTAGGATGAATCCAGAGTTCCACTGAAACATTCTCCCCCTCTAAAATAGGATTATTATTTTTAAAAACTACAATATATAGGCATTTTTAAAAAGTACCTACTGCTTCCTTTTTTCTTGTGGCTAGCTACAAAGAACCTGCATTGCCATAGGTTAAGATGAGACAGATAATTAGCATTGGAAAGACTTAAAAATATTTGCAAAAGTTTGTATATTTATCCAAACTTCTTTGGTCTAGAACCAGGGCTGACAGACAAGCTTTATTCTTAGGAGATTCTTGACACCACCTGATCGTCAAAGAGTCTGAAAAGTTGCAAAAATAAACTCGTATGATGTTTCAGTAATTAGGCTTTTGAGTTTTGTTTGGATTGGGGTTGTGTACATGAGCATAGCTCTAATGACGTCAGCTCAGGATCTGCCTCATAAAATTCAAAGGGAAGATAAAATAAATCAGCATCAGTGTAGTTCAGTCCTTTTTTATCTTCAAGGAGCGATGAGTCTAATTTGGGTTTAGTTTGAGGTTTCAGATGCTTGGGCCAGATATAGACCAAGAATGAAATGAAACCCCTTGATTCCAGTACCTATCAACTTCAGGAAAGTGCTAATCTATCTCAACAAATATCACCTATGCTGCAGAAGTACCATGGACTTAACTGTATCATTGGTACTGTGCAAATATGCATTGTGACTGTTTTAGCTGAAACTTGTCAAATTTGCCCCCTTTTCTTCTTAATTTTTAGGTAAATCAATTTAGGTTTTGCTTTACACAATTTTTGTAATTCAAAAACTAATACTGACACTGAGATGCTAAGTTGTTCTCCAGGCTGCTGGACTTTTTGGGAAAACCACTGAGGAGAGGTGCTTGAATACTCTAGAAAAAGTCTATATACAGCCACTGTTAAACCAGAAGAGAAGATAAACTCTAGACTACTAGCATATTACAAGAAGGTAATGGATGTGCATTTCAGAAAAAAGTGAACACCGAGAAGAAAGGAAGATTTGAGAGTAATGAAATCTGATGAAGAGTAAGGGGTTTTTAATTGGAAATAAAAGCCTCTGCAACTATTAATAGAAATAACAGTAAAAGAGACCTTTCTCCCTTGTTATGACAACAGTGCTGTTGCAAGTATATCTGTAGGCCTCAAACCCAGCCTTACTGGAAGACAAAAAAATGATAAAAATGTATCTTTCTGTGTTAGAACTCTGGGAAGCTGCAGAGTTATCATGGAGTTCACCTTGGTCTTTTTGCTGACTGTGCTCCTGCTTGAGGATGTGAGCACAGAAATGAGAACATCCCAATGACCACACTGTGACTAAATTTGTCTGGCAATCAAGAAAATCTTAGTTTACTTTGCTGCCATTTTCCTTCCTGGGAATGTGGCTCAGCTGCATGCACCTCAGTGATCCTGGAATTGATTCAAACTTGCAGCTGTTTTATTATCTGATTTTTGAATTCCTTTCTAAAAGCTGTCTGTTGTCCAACTGCTAATGTTCTTGCTTCATGACAACATAGCCATGCTGCCTGATTTTCCATCAAAATATAACACAAAAACTATTACCTTCAAAATATGTTTTGCATAATGGGGTAGAGGTGTTCTTTGTTTAGGGATCAGTTTAAATATACTTTAAAGTGGTCTTTAAAAGGTTCTAACTCCACTAGGCAAAACTTTTATAATCACAAGGAATCCTCATTTTGTGGCAACTCTGTTTGATGGATGTGAATGTTCATGTCAGTGTTCACAGAAACAAAATTCATGGCTTTGAAAAGAAGCTATGGTATCTTTAGTTTATTGTTTAATCAGTGGGCCAGTCTTAAGTTTGATTTTGTACACATGACTGACTGTTGAAAGCCTGAAAGACAATGCTCAGGGATAGTAGAAAGGGCAGCAGGCTGTCATTTCCCCACTGACCCACCACATGCTCAGATGAGAATGTGATAGGCTTATCTGCATTTTGATTCTATTCAGTAGTCATTGTCTCTGAAAATGTGCAAATAAAATAATGAAGAACATTATAAAACAGAGCAGGAAAAATTTCTAAATTTCTCTATATTTAAAGCAGCTGTTTGGGTGCCAGCTGCTTAGTAACAAATACATTTTTAATGTAATCAAATAATCTAGCAGGATTTATTGATTGCTAACTATTGTTTTAAATACTGGCTGGTGGGCTGGCTTGTTTGCATCCTTTTTGTTCAATTAGTTCAGTTGGTTAGAATTAGAGATACTTTGCTATTATCTTAAAAAAAAAAAAAAAAAAAGGCAGCAAATTATTTTCCTCCAGAATAAAGTGAAGGAGAGATGCATAGAATAAAAGATTTTTATGTTTTTTTTGCTGCTTAGGGGAAGGCAGTGGAGTGCTTGTCAAGCCCTTTCACCTCAGCAGCTGTAGTTCAAATTCATCCTGAGATCCTGAGTGAAGAGGATGTGGTGTTCTCTCTTCAGAACCTGTTGCACAGTGGAAAGGACAAGGACCCCTGTGTTTCTGTGGCACTTCAGAGCCAGTTTCTGCAAGAAGGATAAGAGATTCCTGTGGAAACTGGAATCTTAGGTCTGACTTCTGTCTGACTGTAGTTCTACTTTTGCTAATATGGAGGGGAAATAAATTAGTACTAGTGCAATCTGGTGAACTACATGGCACATGAAGTCCTTTCAGCCCCATTGCTTATGAACTCTGCTGTTGGCTTCAAGACTGAACAAGTTCTGTTTCCAGATAAAGCCCTGGCTTTTCACAGAATTACATATCAGTCATCAGTTCTAGTTGGAAATCCCTAAGAGCCTAGCTATTTTCAGTAGATATGCATATCCATTAAAGAATTCATTAAGGGAATGATCCTACAGCCTTTAGATTCAGCAAAGACTGTGTCTGATTTCCTGGGAATTTTTAATATGAAAGCATTGAAGGCTCAGACACAAAGATGCATGCTGCATGTGGCAGAAGTATATGAAGTTCATTGCTGCTGATTTCAACTATTTTTTCTGTGCTTCAGTGAACATGAGAAATATTGTATTCTAAGTGTTGGACACACCTCACAGAAGCACGGTACCAAGCTGGGATAACCATTCAAAAGCACATGCACCTAAAAAACCAAATGGAGTAGATAGTATACTAAAAACGCTAATGTGTTTTCTTGAATGATGTGTTTAGACAAACAAGTGCTAGCATATGATATATTGAAACTAAATGGTAGTTTGGAACTGTAGATGCTCAAGCCCCACATGGTGGGGTAACACTATCAAAATTTTCACAGATAAATGGCTTTGTTAAGACTTTGCTCATAAAAGAGCTATCCACAGAAGCAGACCTGTTGTCATTATAGTTATTCAAGTGCATAAGAACTGCTGATACCAAGTAGTATGATTTGGACTCATGTATTTTCAAACTAAATGGTTCACATGAAGCACATTTATCTGAGACTTGCAATCCTTTTTGAGTGTATTGTGATTCATTCTGCACCCCTGTAGCATCTTAGATATTTTGATCAATATTTCAGGATGGCAGCAGTGCATAGTGTGCATCAGAGAGTACTATGACCCACTGCATCACTTGTAAAACATATAGCATTTTTATATTCAGCTTCAAATCCGACCAATCCACTGCAGACCTTTGTCTTAATCTGCCTGTGTAGTAAAATTTAGAACATATTTTCTTCATATAACACACAATTCTCCACTTCTTCCAGGCATTTCACCATAACAAATAGCATGGTTCAGGTTCTTAGCATCTGTTCTATAATGCATGGCAATCCTGTTACCTGCTGCACTACTGGTCAGATGATGTGGTGGTAGTGTGTGATTGTTAGATAGATGAATACTCTTCCTTTTTCACAACACCTTAAACCCAAACCTGTCACCACAGTTGTAGTGTTGGAAGTCTGGAGTACCCTGCTGTTCCTCAATCTATTGCCTCTTAACAATGTTTCAGCAGGTTGTACAGCAGATTATCTGTGGTATGAAAACAGCCCACATATCTGGTAATGCTTTTGCTTAACAGACAGCTGACACTGCAAATCAGTCAGACCACTAAAACCACCAGCCTAGATCAGCACCTGTTAAAAAGTCATTGGCTATTAGTTTTGATATACTTTTTAAAGGTTATGTGGAGCAGAAAATAATCTATTAAAATATATGTTACCAGTGAGGAAAGTCTTTTTGGACTCTGGGCTTCTTATACTCACACAGAAGAAGAGTTTTCCTTGGGATGGTTGCAGAGTTTCCCACATTTGTCTGTGCCTCCTCTGTTATCACCCCCTCACAGGTGTGTTTTATTTTAAAGATGTGTCCTTGTCCTGTATTCCACTACATAGGGGTAGCAGCTGCTATGAGAACAGCTGGAAAGTCACTGCAGTGCTGGCAGAATCTTCTGAGAAGGCTAAGGTGACCAGGTGTGGCTGAAAACCACTCTCCCATTACTGCTCAAATAGCATAAAGAGCCCTTTGCAGTTAGTGCTTTGTAGAACTGCATTTTATAACCCAACAGTTTAATTCCAGTTTTTGAAGGATTTGTAAGAATAGATGCTACATCATAATTTAACATTGACTGATATTTCATCTCTATTCAGTGGCAGATACTTTGGTACATCTTCAGAAATACTTTAATACTACAGTAGAGGCCACATATGAGGGTTCAGGACTCTTTGTACCAGGAACTATATAAATGTTTAGTCACAGACAAGCCTTGAGTTTCAGTTTTTACACACTAGCTGGATGAAAACGGGACAGGTAAACAAAGGCAAAAAGGGAGACTAAATTTTGTTTCAGACTTATGCATGTAATAGAGGTGAACTCTTTTGAGCCTCAAAACCAGTAGCTCAAAGTCATCTCCAAGGATCAGTTATAAATTTATACACCATTTTATAATCAGGTACTGCTTTATTGCTAATCCCAGGAGACAATCCTGTAGATTCAAAGAGCCTTTTCTAAATGCTTTAGAAGAGTAGGAATACTATTATTATGAAGATGAACCAGATTGGAAGCATATAGTAAAACTAAGTTTTTCACTATTATAAAGACTGAATGGAGCAATCAATGTAATATTGCAATTAGTTGGATACAGAAATATATTGTAGTAGCAGCAAATCTATCTTACATTAATAATGTTTATACTCCATTACCTAAAGACCTGAACTACAGGTGAGTCTCTGTGGTGCTATATGTTGGACCTAGATATATTTTTACTCCTATACAAGCCAAAATCTGAAAAAAATTCTTTTCCAGTCTTCCAATCTATTTGAACAGAAATTAAAATCTTTGTTGATTCACAGGTAACACACTTATTACCTCTACTCCAGCTGAAAATATAAAACAGCTAATTTGACCTCGTGCAAACCAGATGTATCTTATTAATTTGTTGGGTTGGTTTTCTTTTTGTTCTTTTTTTTTTAATATATGGAGAGATTCTAAATAGCAAAGTCACATAAAGCAGGGGAATAGGTCCAGATACAAGTAAAAGCAAGGGGTGGCAGCTGTGTGATGAGGTGCAGACATCTGTAACATATAAAACATATCTCTTCCTAAAGCAGAAACTCAGCTAGATGAGACAAATTGCTCCCTAAAGATGCCTGTTTTTCTCAGTTGAAACTAAAAGGTGCAGGGGCAACTGGGTCAAATGCCTACACTTCAGGTCTTTAACTCTGGATGAGCTCAATCCCATGTGACACAACCTGTCTCAGGTCACAGAGCTCTCCAATGGTTTTTCCTGGAGAACAGCTGAACTACAGATCTATCTCTGTTCTTAAACCCTGGCTTTTAGGGACATAATTCATGCATCACATGAAGAAAGGGCTAAACTGAGATCTGAGTTGCTTGACTTCGAACATATAGATACTAGCTTGATTCTTTAATGACAGACAACCCCAGAAGCAACTGCTTTTCTCTTTCCTGGACAATGCCTTCAGTGCTAATTTGAAAAACAGTGATGAAAAGAGAATATTGATCTGAAGGAAGGTAAATGCTTTGAGAAGACCCTTTGACACCAAAATTGCGAAGAGATTTTCTATATCAACAGTGGGTTGGGCTGGATTCTAAGGAGAGAAGTTTCATGCTTCTTAAGCACATGACTAAGAGTGAAGACATCTTATACTAGAGGTGTTTTGTTCACTTTTGGAATAGATTAGTGGGAAATTCCCTGTTGCAAACCAAATTTCCTACCTTTTTTTTTTTTTTTTTTTTTTCTCTTCTTTTTTCCTCTCAGTTTTCAGCATTGGTCATTTCCCCCAAGCACTTTTTGTTTCACAGAATCACAGTTTGGTTTCTATTGGAATGGAACTTAAAGTTCAAGTAGTTTCAACCATCCTGCTGTGGGCAGGGGCATCTTGTACTATATAAGGTTGCTCAAAACCCTGCACACCCTGATTTTGATCCTTATCTTCCACTGAAATGCCCTTAGGATGTCAATAGCTCAAAATACTCCCCAAAGCTGGCTGATATGGAAAGAGAAGGTCACCTGATAGATTGGGATTGAACATCCACAACGTTTTCTTCAACTCTGATGCCTCAACTACCTATCGGATTAGGAGTTTTAATTAAATTATGTTTTTTTAATAATTTTAAAGAGATATACAGAAGATATTGTAACAACTTTTTGCTGTATTCCATCAGTGCAGTGAAGATACAAGAGTATTGTTTCCTATTTTTTATAACTCTCTAAAATGACTTAAAAATACTGGTGAGTAATTTCAAGTGGGTTGGCTTATAGCACCCTGATACAGACTAAAAAGTGATAGAGGATTCAAGTCCTTACTATCTCCACTCCTCTTCGTTGTTCTTTTCAACATGTGATGTGCCCTATAAGCAATCATGCTTCATTTTGCATGTTCAGGCATGTAACTGATAGTTAGGCACATGCTATTTGACATCTATAAAACCATATGCTGTTTGTAAAAATCAGGTTAAAATATTTTGACCAAATTCTTATGGAATTCTCTCATTTTATCTACTTAAGGACACTTAGCATTGCAAATTTACAGGGCTAAAATTCAGTCTGACTTCAAACCCTTGCAATGTAATTAACTGAGACTTTATAAAAAAAACATAATTTGCAACTGAGCACACTATTAACATATTAATACTCTGACCCTTGCTGTATGAGGCTCATGAATTTAGTTGTGCTAAATCTACAGGATGCTGTGACAGAAGTAGAAAAGTGAGGTAATGTAGCTCAATTACACCAATCAAAAGGTTGCTGTGTTCAAAGACAAGGATTAGTGTTAATAATTTTTCTCCAGGGAAGTAAATGCTCAATCCAGGTTCCTTTAGGGCCTGTAGATCCTTGTCAGGATGTAGAAAGGAAAGGATTCCTGTAACTAGGTCATTTCAGCTTCTTTTGTTTGGCAAGAATGGTCTATGAGATAAAACATTAGATGCTTTCCTACATAATTGCTATTGTATTATCATTGACTACATTTACTAGGGCTGTAGAAATACAGCTGTAAATAGAAAAACGTTTAAACCTTTTAAAAACTCACATAAAAACAAAAAAAAAATTCTTCAGTTTTGGTTCAAGAATTTAAAATTACATTTATTGTTATTATACAATGGCATAATATTTATATATGTGCATATAATGCACAGGCATTACTGTATTTTTCTTTGTATCCATACCTACTATTTATAAATTGCTTGCTATGTTGCAGTAATACAAAGTAGCCCAAGCTGGGACAATACATCTTAGACACAGTATACACATTTGAAATAAGAAATAAATTTGTCAGCAGTCAGTTTATAACAGGAGTTTACCTGTCTTCTCCATCATCATAATAATAATATCCGTATATGTGTGCAGCTCCAGCAGATGAATTAACAGCTCCCGTAAGTTTGATGTCACTGATGAGCTTTAAGCAGGCTAATAAAGGGTAAAATCAGGACAAAATGCATCCAAGGCTGCCTAAGCCTAATCAAACTTCTGTCAAAGATAGCAATGACTCGTCAGTGCCTCTCTAGCTCCTGCCACAATCCAGGAAAGTGATACCTCAATGTGTCCACTTCTTAAAATTTTTTCCCATCTGGTGTCATTAAAAAAGGTACTGATAGTATTTTGATTTTTTTGCACTAGAAACTCCCTGTTTAGTTAAGACAAATTTATGAATTAGGGCAAAATATAGTGGTACGTAATGGAAAGCAGAAAGGTGGAGGTAACAGTTGTTTAGCCTAATTATATTCTGATATATTATTAACACTTGTCTTGGATTTCTTTGAAATTTCAGGACTGAAATTCAGTTCCTGATAAGCCAGTGACAAAACTGTTCTGATGTTGCTAAGATCTTCCTCTGATAACATCCATCAGCAAAGGGAGTGTGTGATAGAGCCCTGTGCTTTTGCATTCTCTGTGTGTGTCTGGCATTTCTTAACTTCATTTTTATAGGATTCAAAGATCAGATTCAAAGCTTGCCACATGTAAATATTTCCATTCTTAAATTTACTCACATTCAGTTATTTTTAATTCTTCAAGTGAATAAAGATATCTCAATGATTTTGGGAGATAAAGATGTCAAAACGTATGCTGTGCCATTTCACCATTAACAACATGCAATTATTTGGGAAAAAAATTTTGATCTACTAGTATATGAATAAAGGTAAAATAAATAATTCATACAAAACATACTGTGCATATTGTGTTTTCCTCCAGTTATTACATGAATATATTATTAACATGCGTAGGCTTCTGTAGAGGTTTCATTTTTCATGTCTTTCCACATACTTTTTGTTTCCCTATCCTTATGAAGTTTTTAGCATCTAAATAAATTATGTCACATCAAAATGTTTTGTGAGAATTAGGGCTGTAAAAATTAGGTCTTTGGGGGGATGGGTTTAAATGACTTCCTCACTTCCTAGGTGTGTGATTTTTCTCTCATTCACTACAGGTTTTTGTTGTGTATAAGGCAGAAAGAAAACTGATTTTTCTATGTTGTTTTAAGAGTAAGAATAGTGGCTTCTTCTCTCATACAAACCAAACAAAATCAATGCTTTTCAATTTTGTGCAAAACAAAGATGATGAAATGCTCATGTGTGATTTTTCTTTTTTTATTACTAAATCAAATTATTTTTTCTGAATTTTAGCTTATTTTTTCATCTCAAGACAACAGTACTTCTAGAAAATAATTAAATGTTATGTTTTGAAGAGGACAAAATGGAATTTTCCAGCTTTATTTTAATATATTTGATATATTTATTTTATATTTTCATTTATATACTTATTATATATTTTATGTTTATTTATTTTAATATATTACATCTTTTTAAGTGGCCCATCCTTGTATTAGACATGTTTCCAAGCATTAGTTTCTTATAAATTCTCATTTTTTAGAATAAATATGTAATATCAAGTAATTTACAAGACTATAACAATGTATAATCTATCCTTAAAGTCTTGTGTTACTATTATTTTACATCAAAGAAATGGAGAGAAAACTCAAGTAATACTAATTGCTCATATAAAGCAGTGTATTGAAAATCTCACAAGAAAAGTGGCCAGCAATGCTAAAATTATATTTATAGTTTTTATCACTGTGTTTTCTGTGGATTTTGTTTGCAGATCAGTTCTCAGAAAAATTTAATACTATATTAGCTGATGTAAACTTTATGGTTCATGTGTTTATTAGTGCATCAGGTGTCTTAAATCTCTGATTTCATGTATTCCTGTTCCTTAGAATAAGATGTTGCAGATACATAAATTCAACAGTTACATTTAAACCTTATTTCAGTATTGTCCTTCAGGAAACTATGAGCTTTGTATTGGATCCATCTTGCTTCCCAAAAAGCAACTCCATCACTAATTTCTGCTATGAAAGGAAGCCAGAAGGAGACCTGATCTAATGGCTACACTCCTAGTCTTAAAAGTAATATAATATCAAACCTCTCAGACTTCAGAACAAAGCATGATCACTTGACAATTTTAATCTTTCAGTAAAGAAATATAACTTCCAGATGGCCTTTAAATAAAGGATCACAGTAATTTACAGTAAGTAATTTATTAATGGGATTTTTGGTCACTTGCACAGAAGAACTTTATTTTCCAGACTTTGCAAGTTACATTCACCGAACCAAATGTGTATCTATAATGTATTTCTGAGTTAATCAATATAAGCTTCCTCTACATGCAATAGAAAGGACCAGGTATCTTTCTGAGCAGTGTATCTCATTAATAAAGTAGATGTCTGAAACAAGTCCAATGACACATGACTTAGAAATTCTTATATATCTCTACTGGTTATAAATGGTCTCTGGACTGACTAGTTCAGAGATACATTTCTACTGTGTTTGCCTGAAGTTAGATGAGACGAATCCTGCACTCTTCATCTACCCAAAAAAATTATGAACTTTTTTGACTTACAGAAAACGTGTTGACATGTCCTTCTCTATTTTAAATATAATTAAGAAACTGATTGATGTTTCTCTAGGTCTGTCAAAAACTATTTATAGATATCAGCAAAGAGGGATGGTTTATGTTCAGTTTCATAAGCACAGACTCATTTTGTGCTTGAAATGGTTCTGAGTGTCTCTGTTCAGGCTACACAATAAGGTCACGAGAAGGGGAGAAAGCAAACCCTAAATCCTTTTCCCCTTGTGCATCTTGAACAGGGTGTGAAATTGTGCTAATGTTATTCCAATAAAATCAATCATTCTTAGTATTCTCAGCTGAAGAAAAAAATTTTGCAATTTGCTTCTGTGTAACACTGCACCTCTCAGCTTATTACCAGCAGTGTGAAAAAGACAGAGATGCAAACTTATCAAAGACTAACCAAGACAGGGTATCTCTGATCCCTTGATTCCCTTAGGGGAAATCCTTTCACTTAATGCTGTGCAAGCTAGTTATTTTCTCAAGCTCTCTGGAGGCTTCTGAAATTTATTTCTAAAGGTGTCTATTCACAATATGTTGCTTTTTATATACTGTTTTGCATTTATTAATAAAGTAGAATTTTTTTTTCATCTTGTGTTCATGAGATATTTCTTTGCCCTTAATATTACCCTACTCCAAGATAACCTCTTGTGATAGCTGAAAGATGGATTAATTTTGTAAATTTTCTCCTGTTTCTCATGGAGAGTAAATGTGTGCTGATTCACTCATTTAGCAGAAATTTATGTTTAAAATGTTGTAGTTACTGCAATATATGACCATACCTCCACTTCAAAGGAAATCTGGTTTCAAGAGAGATTTTTTCAGGCATTAATTCCATAGAAGCATAGTTTTCAAGTATGCTAACTCTTATTGATCATGAAAACTTGCAGAACCACATAGTAACACATCAATGGCTAAGCCAATAAAAAAAAATAGCATCGTAACAGATCGTACACAAAGGCTGATTCTCAGTGGGTGTGTGTCATCTTCGGTTCATTAACCTCAGTGCAGCTACATGGATTTTACATCAGCTCTAGATCTAATTTCAATGTGTGAATCTGTTAAAAAAGGAAACATATTTATTGAGGCATTAGAATTAGCAAGACTTTCAATGCCTGTTTTACAGAGGCTTAGTATTACTGGATGAGGCAGTTCTAAGATATTTCTGGACACCCTAAATTCTTCAGGACAGAAAAAAAAAAAAAAAAAAAAGCTTCACTTTGCCTATTAGAGTTCCCTGTAATAGGCTTTAAATTCCCTTAATTTTGTTCCCTCTAATTTTGCTTTAAAGTTCTTTTTGGGCTTGTGGAATTTGCTAGGCAAATACTGGAGACAGAAATTTTGCTTCAATATATATCAGAGCATAGTAACCATGGTGTTAGCTTCCTCTTCTAAATTGCCATTTCTGAAACCAACAGCCAAAAAATAAGGGGAGAAAACAGCACAAAATCTGAACAGTAAATTAGTATAAGGAGTATAGACTTTGATGCTTCAATTTTCCTGCTAGACACCACAGTGCCTTACTTCATGACTGAGTTCTTGTCAAATCTTTGGGTTGTCATAGAAGCATAGACTCTGCCACAAATCTCATTGCTACTTCTGATGACAAAACTATTATGGACCCTCTAGGTTCTGAGGTAATATAATTTGGCATATCTCCACTGAAGTCAGACACTCACACCAAGAAGCTAACATTGTATTTCTTTCTTTCTTTCTAGTGATACACCACAGAGGTAGGAACAGGAATAGCTTGCTTCTTCTTACAATGTTTTTCGTCCAGAAGCTGTGACTACTTAAAATTGCTGCCATGCTATTTTAGTGTTGGATGCAAAATGAAAAAAAAAAAAAAAAAAAAAAAAAAAATATTTAAAAACCCGCAATGAAAACAACTCTAAAGCAGCTTTGGAGTAGAGAAGTAAATCTTGGTGTTTGGCTGAAACTTCAAGAGCCCTTAGAACTGTTTAAAAAATAACATCGTGATGAGTAGAAGACAGCCTAAAACTGACAAAAGTATTATGTGATGTTTCTTTTAAATGTTCCTTCTGTTTTCTGACCTTGGTTAAATTATCAATGACACAAACACCTGTCTGAATTATGGGGGAAATAGTCTGCTTTTGTCACTAGTCTGAACAGAAAGAAATAATGTATTTAATCTTTTGCTTCGCAGGTGGCTAATAATGGGAGACTATTTCTGTGAAAGGACTGCCTTTAATAACATGTCCCCCAGCTTGTATTTTATACTTGTGATATTATTAATGTAGTTTGTGTGCCTATGTATGGAATATATCACTGTATATGTACAGAAATGTCAGTGTACATGGTGCTAGTACAGTCAGGCACAAAATGCTTATAGATACGTAGTAGGATTGCTAGATAATGTTTCAACACTTGTGTTTCATGTTAGTAAGCAAGGCAATAGATTTGACACAGTTTTTGCATATTCTTTAGATCTGCTTACTTTGGAGAATTAAAAATATTGAAGTTCATAATTTTATCCATTTTCTGATTGCTCTTATTTATGCGAAATAGGGTCTAAGATTTGCTTAACTTATCCTTCAGACAGAAAATTGAGATAAACTTGCTTAGGTCCAGAAACTGTCTTACCGTGGGAGTATAGTAAATTAGATGAAAAGCAGGATAATTGGGTGACACAAAACTTCACATTACTCCTGCCAGACATATTGTGGTAATCAGACTACATTGTTTCTCTCCTATACCCTGTATAATAGTCACATGCCTAGACATAATTTGGTGAATGTTAATTGGTGCTGTTCAAAAGTATGCCGAGAAACATGCTAACAAACAGTTTGAATTAAGCAGGGTAATACTCAAACCTGTGTTCCGGCAGTATTTAGTTTCTGTAGAGTGATGCAAACATTGTAAGCTGGGCCAGCTTTACCTTTACAGAGTAGGGTAGTTTCAGAAAGCCTAAGAAGACTGCATTTTCATACGGGTCCGGGGTGACCAACTAAAGGTGAGAGGTGTAGATTGTAGAATGCTGCATTTCAAGGCATGTGCAATGAAAGGCCCTGTTGAGCTAGTGGATAACTTCTCCAGATGAATAAGGACACCTAGAGCTCTCTTTTCACATTTGACTCCTTCCTATCCTTCACCTCCTGCTGGAGTCTGGAATACTTAGTCATAATAAATCTATTGACTCCCACTCAATATTGCGTTAGTAGCCTAAAATGAAGGAAGGTGAAAGATTTCATTTAAAGAAAACAGAAAACATCCAAGAGATCATCAACATCTAGATCTAATGTATTCACAAACTTTAAAATAAAATTAAGAGAACCCAAACTTCTAACATGTTGTATTTCAGATTATTTCCTAGGCAAAGAGCACGAGCTAGCCTGGCTATTGCCCAATTTTGACTGGGGCCCCATATTACCACTAATTTTGTCTGCATACCAGCATGATGAGAACAGAAGTAGACCTCAGACTTCTGAGGACCTAAAGATCAGTTAGTAAGTGCAGCTGGGAATTGACATGGGAGCTCTCCACTGGACACACACTGGAGAGCTTGATGGCTCCTTCTGGTCAGTGTAAGGGTTTCTAGGCTAACAAAGACAGGCAGAGTGAGTCTGCCATGTTTCCTAGGAAACAACTTCCCAATTTAAAATAGCCTGAGAAAGGCTGGATGGTCCAATGGGAGCTAACCAGCAGTCCATAAATCGCTATTTACAAGTTATATGAGTGGGTTTTTTGCATTACTCAGCAAGATTTACTTAGGTCACTGCCTTGCATGATCGACAGTGTCTCTTGATTCACAGGAAAGTACACGAAATCTTGCTGTAGATAATGTTTCGGTACTTTCATTTTCTGATTATTTATTACTGCATTTATTTTAAGGAGTGGCATTAGCAAATGACTCAAGAGTATGGTAAAGCCATATGGTCTAGCTTGTGTTGAACCTGAGGACAGGTACTCGAGGGATCACATGCTCTTCTACTGCTAAGAATGAGAATGTGCACTGTGAGCACTTGAGCCCTGGTCAGCTACATCAGCCCTTGCAGCGTCACTGAAAATCTAGGGAAGTTACAATACTTTCCTCACAAGGTTAATTCATATAAGATCCAGGAAAAGAAACAAGTAGAAGGAACTGTAGAAAGGACCTGTAGAAAGAACTGAACAGAGGCCTTTTTCACATTCCATAACATTTGCCCATCACTGAAATTCACATCTTGATACAAAAAGGTGACAGACTCATAGAAATAATTCTACTCCCACTGCAGAGTCAGATTTGAACCAGCATGATGCATCTTTCCCCCCTGTTTCTGAGAAATTCTTAAATAGTCTCCCCACCTACAGAATGAAATCAGAAACTGTATGACTGAGGTCCATACTACTACCAAAATGTATGGAGTTTTCAAGTCCACGACTTTCAATTCTCTCTATCTGCAACCCACCTGAGGTTTTAGCACCCTATCAGGAAGAGACAGAAAAAGAAAACAGAGGGAGGTATCTTTCTGAGTCAGTGGTTTCTGTTAGTACCTCTTGCATTGCTATTCACTGACAGTGGTAGAGTGCAAATGTGAATTGGATCTTTATCTTGTTTTCTTCAGCTTCTCTGCATGCTGGAGGAAATGGCTATGAGGAAGTTCCAGCAGTTGCAATGAGTGACCACAATGCAGGACACCAGAGAAGAAAATGCAAATATTTGCTCTGTAGTATGAAATCAAGCTGTATTCTGGCTAGTGTGTGTGGCTATAGTGTGCTATAGTTCAGGCATGCAAACTTTATTAGGAATAAACTGTCTGAAGTATATATAGATGACAAAATTTGTGCATTCATGGGAGCAAATGGAGCTCTAGTTTTTCATTTAAATTTTATTCAGATTTGGCCCTGTCCATTACATTCACAAGTCTTGATTTTTTCTTTCTTTGGACGAGTGTTCTTCCAGAGTTTTTTTAAGCCTAGTGAGTATGGACAGTTTGTTCTCTTTCCTGATTACTTACAGAGTGGAAGAACAGCCCCAGTAAGAATCTTTTATGTTTTGTGTCCTTAAGATAGTGAGGAAAAAACTCTCCCTCAACACAGAGATTTCCATTCTGTCTTCAGGTATTAAGATCCTGAAATCCTGTTCTGCTGGCAAATTAGGAAAGGTTAGAATAGATCACAAAAAATTTCCAGTAGGAATTTTTGCTAGAATCATCTCAAACTCATTGTCTCATATCTGACAACAACTTTGGATTCCTAAGCAAAGGACTTAGTGAGGTTTAAAAACCCCACAGCCAAAGGTATTCTATTTGAACCAATTTTAGTTTCCAAATCTTTTTTTTTCCATCTAAGCTTGTCTAGATCCAGCTTGTCTAGATTGAAAGCCTAGAGGTTGTCACACAAGCACTTTCACACATACGTATCAAATATGTACTGGATAGAATTACCAGTCAACAAAGACCAGAGCTATAGAGAAGATCTGGGCTCAGAAGCTACCTCGGAATTCCTGGTCCTCCCCTCCACAGATTGAGTAGAGAGACCAGATGTTTTCAGCCTCTGATGTGAGCCAGGGGAAGCTTGGTGGCCCAACTCCTTCAGCAAAGGCAAGCTCTGTGTGACAGGTCCATGAATCTGAGAAGGAAGCAAATGCAATAATCATCTGGGAAGGAGTGGGTGAAAGAAACTGCTTGATCCAGGGACAAGCAGGCCAGTGTTTTTCGAAGACTTTCAGTGTGAACCACTTGTCTGTGCCTCTTCATGAGTAAAAAAACTGTGGCTTTTCTTTTTATAGGGTGACTAACCAAAACTGACTATCTGAAAACAACTTAAAATTTAAACTTTAATGAGCACTTTAAAAATGTATCTTGATGATACTAAAACTAATATACACATTTTTAAGGGAAAAAATGTAAGATGATGTTCTTTATATTTATCCTGCCTCTCATGCTTTGACTCTGATCACTTATCTGGATAATTAAGCAGTATCACTGAGGAACCAGATACCAGAAATCTGATATTAATCCATCCCTCTTAATAGTAACGCAAAACCACTGGGGTGGAAAGCAGCCTAGTCTTCTTAATCCCCCTTTACCAACATTTCGGCATCAGCATATCTCATTTATTTTCAAAAGTGGTTCAAGACACACTATCACTGGCTTAAGTCTAATTTAGGCTTTAAATCAAAATATATTAAGAAATGCAAAAATAGTCAAGATTACCAAGATTTCTTGAGGGAATGATTCATAACCAGCTCATGTCCCTCCGACAGGAACAGGGGACAGCTAAATGATTGTTGCATGTCTGCATTGCTTTAAGGTGCAATACTTTCCTTTGAATTAAAAGGAGAAGGCAGGATTACAGTGGAGACCTTGAGATCCCACTTCCATATTTATCAGGTATATGTTAATGATAGTCTGAGCAACTTCTACAGACATTAATTCACCTGCCAGTACTGAAGAGTCCAAGGCTATTCTGTTTTCTCCCTTGTGTGCGTGTGTCAGTGTTTATGTGAGCCTTGTTGTCACCTTCAGTGCTTGTCAGAGTTTTTTTTTTTTTTTAATTTCTAGACCATCCTATAGTCCTCATTAGTCGGTGATGCTCCCATAATCCCCTTGTGCATTTTGAAGTTGCTGGACTTGGACAGAGCTTGCATTTAACTTGACACATACCACAGCAGTAACAGTAATGGATAATTGTTGAAAGCAGCACTCTTTTGCCTTCTCCCTTCCCTGCCTTTTCAGTGCAAACTAACTCAAACCAACCACCCAGACTCAATATCATCCTCAGGCTGTGCTCATGAGTGCAGAAGTATTTGCACATTGCCAACTTGATAGCATGAGTTTGAGCTCTGCTCTTGTAGGGTGAGGCATATCCAGCTGTCATACTTTCTATGGCAACATCATCACCTCAGCTGCATTAGTTACAGCTGACATTCATTCACTTGTGCATACCGAATCTGCAATTATGACAAAAGCCAATTAAAAAAAAAAAAAAAGTTTAGCTATTAACTTTTGTCCCAAGGGGATGCCTTGTAGTTGCTAAGAGCCTTAAGGAGAACCTGAGAGGGAATACAAGTCCATAAATCTTGCCCACTTCTTAACAGGTTTCCAAAGAGTATATAATGGGGACAGATGCCTTGTGTAGTCACAGTAAAAGTGTGAGGCACTTCATGTTGTTTATGTGGCTTTGCCATCAGAGACAGACACACATTTCAGACCAGGAACCTTCAGGAGTCTGCTGTTTTCACATATATATTATTAAGTGCTAGTGCTATCAAGTATTGTGCAGATGGGGAAATCTATCACTTTATGAAATAATTAGCCTATTTCAATGACAAGAAGGAATGACAGTGTGTAGGCAGCAAACAGAGATGCTGCCTTTACCTACCTCTTAATTTTTGTATTTGTACAAAAACAGGGAAATGTTTTTACAGGATAGGCCAATAGTGCCATAGGAATTGAATTAGAGCATCTTTAATTAACATGTCAGAATATAAGAAATGATGAAAATATGTATAATTAAGTTCTTACACTAAAAACAGGATTATAAAGTGTGACTAAAATAGATCAGAGCAGCTTTTTTTGTTGTTCCTTTTATTTTTTCCCCTACATTTTTATTTTAATTAAAAATTGTTGGTTCTAGTATTTTTGCCCTGTATCCTGATTAGCTATTACATGGCTGGTTTAACAGATGGGTCACTCCAAAAATTACACACTATTTGTGGAGATGAAAGGAATTTTCCCAGTTCTATGAGTGCAGTGTTATTTTCAGGCTAATATACAGTACCAATAGCTTGGCACTGTGGCAACCCACATTGCTAATAATAAAAAGCTGCTTGAGACAGGTGCTTGAAAGTGTAAACATCTTACACAAATTAAATACCTATTCTCAACTTCATAGCTTGAATTTTCCAAAGCAGTGAGTGATTTGGGGTATTCCAGTTTTTGAGAACTCAAAATCAGATATATGCAGAGGGACTGATTTTATAATTTTCAGTGCTTATGAAAGATCCAGCTAAATTAAAATGTCTGACCACCTCTTCCCCTGCAACTCAGGAGTTCAATCAAACAGGTGACTTTGAATGTTAGATCACACCTATGCAGTGAGCAGCCTCACATATTATTTTACATTTGATATTTTTTATTCTGTTAATCTGTCCTTTTTTGTGTGTGCTGCAGTCTCTTTAGTTTAAGATAAAATATTTTAAACTAAAAATTTTGCCCCTTATTTATGGAAAATCTTAATTCTCAAACTGTGGTGTAGAAACTCACTATAAACTAAAGTGATGATAAAACATGTGAACAATGCAATTAATTTGTTTTAAGGGGACAGGACATCTTCCTTATAAAATCCCACCTGGCAATGAATCACATTAAACATTTTTTAACCAGTTATTCAAATATATCAGTAATGTAATACTCTCAACTCTTCCATGATTTGTCATAACAAAAATCACCACCCCACATTCCTCCCCTATTGCTCAGATCTTCAAAAGATTTCAATATCCTGAACCCTGCCTGGACACCTGGATTTTAAGAGGAAATATCCAGATGCTTCCAGCGGCAAAAGAAAATCCATAAACTACTTATAAGGAGGAAGCTAATTCAGGAAACAGTTTTCTGTTATTGTGCTTTTCTACCATTCAGCTCTTCAAAGAGATAGCAAATATTCCACTGGTTAACATTTAACCCAAACTAATAGGTCCAATCTCACATACTCAAATAAATCATAATGTCTTTTCAATTAGTTTGCACTTTCACTCGCGGCTGTCCTGAATAATTAGGAAAACAATTCACATTTCACTAGGAGATGGTATGAAGTGTTATTCCTGTGATAATTACCAAGCTGCAGTTCAGTTTCCCTGGCTCCCACCAGGTCATCAGGGCACAAAAGAGGACACCATGAGAGCATTAATGAGCTCTCATTGAAGATGTTAAAAAGCTTGTATTGATCTGTTTGTCCAAGAAGGAGATATTTAAGCCTTTCTGCTGAGGGCAGGAGAGACAGAGATTCATATCACAAAGCCTTTTATCCATCCCCCTCTGTTTCTCGCTTCAATATTGCCCAGTCTCAGCATGTCTGGTCTGGAGGTCATACTTTTAGACTGTCACTTTTTTTTTTTTTTTCCCATTTTCCCTTTCTTCTTTTTATGTAGAAAAAAAAAAAAAAAAAAAAGAAAAAAGAAAAAAGAAAAAAAATAGAGAGAGAGAGAGAGAAAGGATATAGTATACAGTGTGCACTTAACTTTTTACTACAGTGATCCCTTCTCACAACTAGCTATTTCTTAGAACAGGTTAACAGGTTTCAGTGCAGTTAGATCTCCCTTCTTACTATATATCATTCACATACATATCAATTTAATCAAGAGCAGTCCAGACAATGCAAAGACCGACTCAGTTTAAAATTTTGCTCATATTTTGAAAGTAGAGCAAATCAAATCACTTTTTTGGGAGTTCAACCAGACTTTTCTCTAACATCACTGACTTTTTTTATGAACTCCTGCACTTGCTATTTCTACTTGGGAGCAGAAGTGTAAGAACTGTAAGGCTGCAAAATGAATGGTTCTTGTGGTCTTTTCAGAGAAGATTCCTTACTGCAGACAGGGGAGGCAAATCCTGTCCTACTTTCAACCATCTGCATTGTTATGCTATATTACAGCTGTAAACTACTTCTGGCTACACTTTCCTTTGCATCAGTTTTGCCTGCTCTCTTTTTAAATGCCACAATGAGGTGTCAGTGTGTCTGGGATAGAGTTTGGGATAAAAATCCATTTAACTATTAAAGTTGTATTTTCTTTGTTTATATTTGTCACGCAGTTGTTGTCCTGTCCAGAAGGTTATATCTCTCCTTTCACTATATCACATTCATACTCATCGTGGCATGAGTAATTCAGTGAGGCCACCTGTGTGGGTCTGTTGTAAATGGTTACTGAAGAGAAATACTGGGATTTCTGATGGATTTTGTTAACATGGTGTTCAAGATGTGCTACTTTCTGAACATTCAGCAGAGATTGTGAGGACTGAAAATATCTCAGGTTTAGTTTTACATGTTAGATCAATGCAGCATTTGGAACCTCAACACACAACTTTTTTTTGTTGTGTTGTTGAAAAAAACAAAATTTTTTCATGGTGCTTCTCACCTGTCAGAGTTGGCCAGTGGATATTGCTTAAAACCAAGTCCAGGAGTCCTGCAGTTTTCTTCTCTTTACTTTGTATCAGTTCAGTTTACCCCATTGAAAATAAACATCTGAATGACCCCAGTTTCATCTAATTCACTAATTTGTGAATAACTGTTCATTAGTGAGCTGTGTTGAATACTAGTAGACAGAAAGGCTGCTGTTGAAGAACTTCCTAGGATATCACACAAGGTCACCATGTTTCAAGGTGGTAGTTAGGAAGTAACATCAAGGCTCTATCTTGCCAGACTTGCAATTTCTCTTCAGTCTCATGCCATTTAAGCATCAGCTCCTTTGTTTTTCTCTGCTTAAAAGTGTAACTTATATTTGAAACATTTTAGAAACAAATGAACAAAACAAAAACACAGTTAGAGAAAATCTATGGCAGAGAGGAAAAAGAGAGAAACTCAGATCAAGCCATGCCAACAGTCTGGGCTGACAATGGCTGGGATGGCAGCCTTCCTCTCATAATCATATGCTACTGAGAATACTGGGAATTTTTATATTAACAAAGGTGTCATGGAAACATTCAGTGACAACTTCTTGCTTAGAAAGAAAAAAAAAAAAAAAAAGGAAAGAGAAAGATACTGCACAAATAATGCCATGCTCATCACCCTCTTACAAAGGGGCCCTGGCTGAGCACTGGTTTCACGTTGCATTTCACACATAAAGCAAATAGCTCTTCCAGGGAATGTCAATGGCTTCTGCAACCATGGGAGTGAAGTGGTCAACAGCCTGTTGGTGCTGAAGAAAACTCTGATGGGGTAATCAGTGGGATCTAGGTAATTTTATAGCCTGAAAAGATTAGCAGATGAGGAAAGAAGATTTTTTTTCAACACGGAAAGGTTGCCAATAGTTATCATTGCCACACTGAGTTGGAATTAAGGCGTAATGTTGAAGGGTTTAACTTAGGTGGATAATTTGTGAGTGGCTGGTTAAACATCTTTACTTTTAGCTGTCATTTTGAAGTCTGTAAGAAGTGTTCCATATTCACAACATTAATTTGTGTCCCACTAACCTAGCGGTTTCTCTAATTTGCACCCCTCCCTCTGTCCCAGAGGATGCTTCAACTAGATAAGAAAGAGCTTCTTTGATGCAGAATCAGCAGAGTCAAACACCTTAGCAAGTTTGGAAGTGCAGATGTTTTGTCCTTTTTTTATCCCTTTATCTGCTTTTCTCAATGAAAATGGTCTAATGTCTATAAAGTGTTCTTGTGCAAATTTTCACTTGTAAGATCAGGAATTCTGGTCTGGTTTTCTGGCAACAATTAGTCAATTGTGATAAACCAGAATGAAACAGGTTACAAACCCAACATACTGAGTAAGTTATCTCTGTTGAGATAATTTTCTAGAAGTTCACTTTCAAAGAGCCACAAGGAGAATGGGGTGAAACAAACTCTGTGGCTCATAATATGTAAGCGTTCACTGACAGTTTTAAGATGGTTTCCTGAAAATAGGTTTCATATCCTATCATTGTAGAATGAATGCAAACACTCCAAGTGACCCAGCACAGGAATCTCCACATCAGGGTCTGAGCTGGCAAAAGAGACCATAGGCATCTAAGCCACGTTTGGTGACCACTTTAAAAAGATCATATAATCATAGAATTGGAACCCAGAGTTGGAAGGAACACATCAGGATCATCAAGTCCAACTCCTGTCTCTGTGTAGGGCACCCCAAGAATCACACCATGTGCCTCAGGGTGTCATCCAAACACTTCTGGAACTCAGACAGACTTGATGATGTGACCACTTTCCTGGGGAACTTGTCCCATTGCTAAGGCTAAACTGCCTTCTGGGTGAAAAAACTTTACCTGATATCTAACCTAAAGCTCCCCTTATTCAGCTTCCTACCATTTCCCTGAGTCCTGTCTTTGGTCACAGGAATGAAGAAATCAGTACCAGTCCCATCTCTTCCCCTCATGAGGAAGCTATATTCTGCAATGAGGTCACCCCTCAGCCTCCTTTTCTCCAAACTGAACAATCCAAGTGACCTCAGCCGCGACTCATAAGTTGTCCCTTCCAGAACCTTCACCATCCTTGGTTCTCTCCTTTGGATGCTCTCCAATAGCTTAATGTCTTTTCTATACTGTGGTGCCCAAAACTGTACACAGTACTCAAGGTGAGGCCATACCAGTGCAGAGTAGAGCAGGACAATGACCTCCCTTGACCAGCTGGCAATGCTGCACTTGATGCACCCCAGGACACGGCTGACCCTTCTGGCTTCCAGGGCATGCTGATATGAGGGAAAGAGTCAGGAACAAGTAAAATTTGACATGGGTAGAAGTAACGATCCTTTATGAGTGACAACTGAGGTTATACAGATGAATATTAAATGTGAAGGGACTGAATTATTCAGAAAAGATTTGAGATAAAAGGGTTAACCTGATAACATTCTCTTCCTGACACCTTGCTCAGAGAAGAAATCCCTGCTACATGATGCCTCTCAAACTGGGAATACCTTAGTGCATAAAGAAAGGTGCTGGTGATCCCTCTCCTTCCCCCTTATAGGTAACTCCTAGGAGACAAAGGATATTTTGTGGGTGCTGGTGACTTTATCACAATATGCAGCCTTTGGGTTGTTATGAGAACAGTCTGGGAAATGATTTGTAAACACCAGTAATCTCACATGTGCCCGTGCCTGACACTATGCATGTTCTCCATTCATCAGCCTGACATGAAGAGCTTCCCTCATTGTCCATCCTACCCCATTTATCATGATGTGGTCATAGTGATACATGGTGGCTTTCTGCTGTTGCAGGTAGATGCAATCAGACCAGAAAATGTAAACAGCAGAGAAAGAAACTCTAGAGAAGAGGAGAAAATAACTGGAAGGAGGCAGCCAGTGGAAGAGATTTGGTAGCAAATGTCTCCTTCACAGAAAAGTTAAGCAACTAGAAAGGTTGTTCCATCAAGAAAAAGGTTTTCTTCAATACAATAAAATAAAAATCTGCATAATATATGTCTTTTTTTTCATAATATACACCACCATAAACAGGAGTGAGAGACGAGGTTTAGAATGAACAAAGTGACTCTGGGAAGATTAACAACTCTTCAGTGGTCTAGATCTGCAGATTTAAAATGTCAAATGGTTGCAATATTAGCAACTAATTTAATTCATCAAAACTTGTACAGAACTTTGAAATGCTCCCAGTTAGCCCTCAGATATTTACTGTTTCTTCAATGATATCTAGACAGCTGGTGCCTTGTGCAAGGACCTTTGAGTAAGGTAGCATAGCTGCAGGATGAAGCTGAGACAAAACCAGTCTGCTTCTGTAAAAAAGCATCCACACAGGAGTCTAAAACATTAAGCTAATGTGTTCTTTCTAAAGACTTTCAGTGACTTACCTGAACTTTCTCAGTGAGCCCTTAGTAAGTAGACAGTAGGATCTATACCAGCATGGAGAAGAATTGCAGTATATTTCTCCAGTTCTAGCTGCCTCAAACATTGGCATTAATCTGTTGATTTTCAAATATAAATCTCTTTCCCTGGCAGGTATTTTAATAACTCCTTTACTGCCTTTTGTCAAAAAAAGACACTCGCTTTCATCACCCTAGCTTTAAAAATCTGACTGAAACAAAAACTGATCAAAAGTATTTTCCTGTTAAGTGGGGAAGATCAGATATCTCTGAAAGCTCAGCCTGGCATATTAGTGGCTCTTACTAAGTTACTGTAGTGAGATGTTACCAAGAGCCTCCTATAGGAGTCTTGGAAAGCAGAAATCTCATAGCTGGTAGGAAACGGGTAGGAAAAAAAAAAAAAGTCATAATGGAGATGGACAAAGGAAAAAAAAATGAAAAAAAAATTTGGTTGGGAGCTTGCAAGCTATTCACACTAGATTGCTTAATGGAAGTCATTCATTCTTATAGTAAAGGTTAAAGGACAGATAGGCATTTCTGATGCTAGGTTCTCATTCACGTTTTAAATTAAAAGGCTTCCCACTCTCCTCTGCTTTACAGGAACTACACAGAAGCACCACCTCTACTCCTCGAGCTGCAAAATTAGTACTGTGGAGAACTGAGCTCTCTGTCTGACCTTAATAACTGTGTTTTTGTATTTAAACACAAGCTTAAAAGGATGATTCTTGCAGCCTAGGTTGAACTTGGCAGTTCTCCTTCGGCAAAACCGCAGACAAATCTACCAGACCAAGCACTGTTTAATACCCCCGATTAGTTGAATAATATCTGTTTTATATTTTGGCACAAAAAGAAAAAAATGTTTCCTTTAAACCAAATTACTATTTGCTTAGTGGAAGGCTGTTTGGGGCACTTTAAATAAGGTCTGTCCCATTACATGCTGCCTGCCAAAATTGCAATTAGCCACTGTATATGGAAAAGAAGGGGGAAGAAAAATCAAAAGGCAGCTTCATTTTTTTTCTTTTTCTCACTTTCTTCCTGCTGTAAAGCAGGTGCTATCCTTCCAACTTGCCAAACGCAGACAACTTTGTGTAATGACAAAAAGTTGTGACTGTATGACTCGAGGGAACAAGGAAAAAAAATACATCTATAGTGAACACTGAAATATGTATAATCACATTGTTACTATCAGGTATTAAGTTCACAAGATGCAAGACTCAACTTGTTTCTAAAATGTGGTGACATGAGATAAACAGAAGACAGAGGATCCATAAGACCTCCGAGTATCCTTTCAGTCCAAAGGTAGTGTGATGGAATTCATGTGCCTTGACTGATTCTAGCTCCAGCTGATCTCTCATTCACTGTAATCTAGAAAAAGACCATAAAGCCAGTCTGAAAAGCATCAAGCCATGTCTTGTTTGCACTGGAAATAGCAAAATTAGTAATGATGTTCAAATAAAGGCAGAAATTAAATCATGGAGTCAAAACATGGTCAGAGTTGGGTACTGGAACACTGGTTATATGTTATATGTTATTTAAAGTTTCCCATTTTTCCTGTTCAGTGACTTTTAACAAAACAGAAGGTGAAGGAGAGTACTTTAAAACACATAGATCTAGATTTTAAAACCATTTAAAACCATGGGTTTGACCAATAGGTCCTTATTTTTCTGTACTTTGTGATTTTCAGTGATTCTACTTTGATTTTTAGGTGTCAGTGGTGTGGTGGTTTTTGGATTTCTTTAATCTTTTCAAACACTGAAAATTGATCTGGTCACGATTCTTTTCAATACTCTATACTGCCTCCAAAAATACCAGTTGTCCCAAATGGTTTCTCTCCTCTGTGACAGAATCTGTGAGAGGAAGTTTTCATGGATTTTCCCTACAATAGCCTGCAACTCAGTGGTTACTCACTAAAGTGGAAGAGACTTAGATCAAAATCACTGCACTGTAACAGGCACTAAGGAGATCCAAATGTGAGATATTCAGAATCCCAAGTGAGTTCTCTAATGGAAGACTATTCTGGACTGGGACAAGTACCTAAAGGAGTGTGGAAGTCCTGGTGTGATCTTAATCTTCCTTTCTTTTGATGAAAACCATCTTCGCTTTTTGTCTAATTCTGACACGGAATATTTTTTTCAATGAAACTGTTTTTTATTCTCCTTTGATAGTTTTGAATTGTGTTTTTCAAGACTATTTGTGTTTGGGACAGAAACAGTGTTGTATTTTATGTGGGAAAATGTAAAAGAAAAATAATTTTTGGTTCACCATTTTCTTCATCAGAGCCTAAAAGCCCACCACAGCCCATCAAGTGCTGCAGCATAATGAAGGTCAGAAGCCAGTCCTATATGTGTAAAAAAAGGAATAACAGTGACTCTGCCATGGTGTGTAGGGAAGACAATGTCACTTGTAATTGTGAGATATCAGGAGATTCTAAAACAAAAGATATTGTAAAGTACAAGTGGAAAACATACTGTGTTTATGCAGAACTTAACTGAGCTTGTTTAGATACCTGATGGCATATTTGCACTTTAAAAAATCTAGTGTGTGTGTATGTTACTTTAAGACAACATTTCTCCCTGATTAAGACTAGTCATCTCAGGAGCACCATCTCCTCTGTGCCACATGGTGCACAGATATTGCAGTTTCCAGTATTTGTTGTAATCTGGGTATCTGATTCAATTGTTTAGCTATCTTTGGAGGTTGAATGTGATAAGCAGTAAGATCATAACTGAATCTTAAAAGCAATGGGAAATAAAGAACAAGCCCTGCTATAAGATATTTTTGGACAGCTTTGGATTATTATTTCATAGAAAACTAGCCTCCTAGCCTCCATTCCTACCTGACCAGCTCAGACATGTCATGGGTGACACTGTGAGTCCCTGTTTCTCTATCTACTGAGGTGATAAAGAGCATAAGAGCATAAGAGCAGATGTAGAAACACTAACCCATTTTGTCCACTCTCCATGTTTGTAGCCCAGATCTAACTGTGGCTTAAAGCATTTTTTCTCTACTCAGGATGAGCCCAGGCCTGGTCAGGTCTCCTGGGCTTCATGGGTGAAATGCTATTGCTGCTTGAATGCTGTATGCTTCTATTCCATGTAAGTGTGCAATATGTCTTGTGGATAACTGTGGTCTGGAGCACAGATTTTTGCCCAACACTCAGAAAGAAGTGTCTGAGTCTAAGGTAGGAAGCAAGGAGAGCAAAGGGTGGATTTTTTTCCTGCCATCCCCATTTGCACTTCCTGAGGCTCACCGTGTGCAACCTAAGTTGCTCTTGGCTGGAACGGAGTGACAGCTGTGGAGGGAAACCTGGATGTATTCTGTACAGTGTGTTCTTAAATTTCTCCCTTGGAAATTTATGCATAATGATCCTGGTATACCTGAGATCAACTATTACATATGCTGCAGAGAAGCTTTGCATGCAGTCAATACTTCTAATGAGTAAAGGACATAGTGCACAAGCCATCTGCACTACTGAGATTATATGCACATGCTGAGGAAATCAGACATGTAGCAGCCTAATGATGAACATTGCCTTGGTTACAAAACATGGCAGCATCAAATTCCTCCTCACAGGCTTTCTTCTTGGTCATAGCAACTACTAAGTACACATGCAACCACTTTTACTATTTTTTTTAAACAAACAAAACAATTAAACAGATAAAATATGGTAGACGGTAAGGAAAGATTTTGTGATACTGTCCACTTATAAAAAAATATATATATACATATATAAAAAATATATTAATTTTTGCTGTCCTCAGTTAAAAACAGAAAAAAGAGAGGTGACAACATGTTCTTGATGAAGCATAAATGGAGAGTTTCAGGCCAGTGAGAGGCTGAGTTCACACAATACTGTCAAGCTCCCAGATTTATGCTTGACAGCATTAGTGCCAGGACCACTATTTATGTTGCTTTAATCAGTCACACTTTTAAAATCACCTATGCTCAGCATTTATATCAATGAGGTGATAATATTGCTGTCAGGCTCCAATATCGATAGTTTTGTCATAATCTAAACTCTTTTAATCTTTTCCTGTGCTTGCATTAATGAATCTGCAAGACAACAAATACAACAACAAAAAAATGACAAGTGCCCATGGAGGAAACAAAACACAAAACAAACCAGTCCTTTTTTTGCTCTTTGTGAACCATTTTAATTTGCCTTTAGACTTCTCTTTTTTGTCTGACTTTGAAGAGATTGTCAGCACATCCTCCTGATTTTTTTCACAGGCTACTTACATCTCTGAGAATATTTTTAGGCTTTATGGAAGTGTAAGGCAGGTAACCACTTCCCTAAGTAGTTGGAGAGGGGGAGAGAAAGAAAGAGACCAAGTAAAAAGAAACCTCAGTCTGATGCTGGTGTGCAGAGGCAACACTGTGATTTTTTTTTTTTTTTTTTTTTTTTTTTTTGTGTCCTGAGCCCACACTTACAGCTGTCAGCCTCAGTTCTTTTTCTATTGTAAATAAAGTCTTTCTTGGGTTATAGCTTTCAGCATTTTTTTTAATTAAAATTCAATTCAAATATGAAAGTCAAAGAAACTTTCAAAGAAAATCTACAAACCGATTTGCTCAAAGGGTCTGTTTTCATTGCCATAGCTACAGATTACTATAAAGAAACTTGAACTAAACCTTTGACACCTAGGGAAGGTCAAAAGTCCTTTCTGCCTGTGCTAGGACCCTTTTGACAACTTCCTGTATAATTTGACTGTTATTTGTGTGTCTGGTCACAGTCTGACCCTGAAGTCTGGAAAAATCTGAGAGGCAGCATATATCTGTGTTTCATATGGACCTCAAAAAGGGCACTTTTAATTGCATTTTGGTGAGAAACTTACAGGCTGATTTAGGCAGCAGCTGGGGAAGATCCTAGACTTTTGTAGGTGAAAGATCAGCTTGCCTCACACTACCATAGTTCAGTGCATATGAACTGCTCTGTGATCCTATTTCCACAGCATAAATGAATGTTTCACAGGTTACACAGATTTCAAAATTTACAGCACTTGCCCCAGTGCCACAGGCTAAAATTGGAAATATACTGCTCTGCCTTGAAATCTGTGCTTTTCATATGCTTGCAATTTAAAGACGATTGTGTTTCTGAGGCCTTGTTGTTCATGAGATATTTTAAAGTTGCAACACTAGCTCTTGTTTATATCTACCCATAAGCTTCCCTGGGAAGAAAACCGAAATTAATAGACCAAAGGGGTCCATGGTAATCTTGCCAAGTATCCACCGTGGGTATTTGGGGGTTTGTGGCACGCTGCAAGGCAAAAGACAAATATACTACTCAGTTTATAGGCAGCTGGAAATTTGATGCATGAAGATCAGGGATAGTCAATTGTACCTCCTTCCTCTTCTGCCCAGCACTGAACGTCACCTTGGTGTGCCTGGTGATAAAACTGGAAGGCCCCAATAACCAAACCACAAAACTCCCCACACCAGAATGGGGAGATTCAAGAATGTGATGTTACTTCTGCATTCTGCATCTTGAGATGGGACTTGTCACAAGGAATCAAATACTGGTCTGTCGTACTTGATATGATGTTTCCAGCAGTGCTTGATGACTCAGGAGTTACAGGTACCTGAGCAGTGGCTCTAAGGCTGGCTGTGGCACTTCAGCGTGCCTTGAAGGCTGCCCCTTCTCATGTGTAGGTGGTTCTGTGGGGGCAGGAGGGTCGACCAGTAGCCTGCAAACATGGCAAGTGTCACACAGGTAACTATCCAAACAGCGCAGACATGATACTTGCAGGGATGTGTAAAGATCAACAAAAATAACAACCCAAAATAGTTTCAAATTTCAGAATGTGCTGCTAGTACTTTGAGGAAACCGATTTTTTCTCTTATCATGTGAAGAGATGGTGCTGACCCTTGTCTTTCATCTCAATAGGGGTCTTTCTCACTCTATTCAAAATATTGGAGCCTAAAGTTGTGAAACATATGATGTAAGAAATAAACTCTTTTTGTGAATAGTGGTCTTTCCCATGTAGTCCTCTGACCATTTCCATAGGGACCCTCCTGTAGGGACCTCTGACCCTTCCCCTTTCTACAGGTAAGCTACTTTTTTTTCCAGAAAGCTATGCACATTGGTTGTTAAGGCTTGCATGTCAAGCCCCTAATGTGGATCCTTATGGATGACATTTTATGTCCACAGAAGAGAGCAGTGTTTAAGCATGAAACTATTGGACAAAAGAAACATCTTCATCTTCTGTTGAAGGTGCTGACACACCAAGCATCCCCTGAAACATTTTGAGACTCATGGTAGATCAACTGTTTTGTTCCTTGTGTCAAATCCCATTTCAGGATGCAGCGTAGAGTTAAGAGAGGCAAAATCACCAGCCTTCTGCTCAAAAGGTAGCTGAGGACAGAAAGACATGAGCAGATATTAAAGAGGGAGGTGGAGAAAAGAAACAAAATAATGCTTCTACAAGTTCACCAGTGTTACCTACAAGCCTCTGTGCTTAAAGATGATGAAATTACACAGGAAAAAACAAAAACAAAAACAAAAACAAAAACCAATTGTGCTTTTGTGTGTTATTTTTTCATTCAGTAAATGATGCACTTCAGTTCACTCACAAATAAAGAGACACACTTGGATCAATATAGAAGGACTAAGTGAACACAGTCTATCCAAAAGGCAACTGTGCATCAATCCTAAACTTGATGGCAGAGAGAGCTCTGCTCTTCAGTGCTGGAGTGAGGAGTCCAGGGCATAGCAGTTATTTTTGTGACCTCTTTAGGGCAACAGGGATGCAGCAGCTTTGCAAGATGAGCAGGAAAGACTCTTCTGGAGAAACCGAGCCTTCAGCCAGCCAGAGAACAGATATGGCTGTACATAGGCTATGGCTTTGTGGGAAAATTCATAGGCTATTATGGGGGACAGTATGTCAGAAGAACCCAAGAAATCTGACTGTGTTGTGAACTATGAGATAAAGACAGGACAAAAGGAGAAGGACTACCCCATGTTAAGGTACTTTCTGTCAGGTGGGCTGAAATCCTAGCTCTGTGCACTTGCTACATTGGCAAAGGGTGGTGATATTTCTGTTGTGAAAGGTGTAAAGTTTGGGGTTTTTTTGTTGTTGTGTTTGGGGTTTTTTTTGTTCTTTTCTTTTTTTTTTTTTTTTTTTTTTTTTTTTTTTAAACTTTGAATGGAATAAAACTATCAGAGCAACTTTTGAGTGCAGCCCGGTGGGAGTGCCCCTCTATTCAGACTGTGTATTACTGGGGACATGAAGGTGTTTGTAGCTCTAATTCCCTGCCTGACCATTCCTTTGGGTGCAACTGGCCTCAAGCAATAAGAAAAAGGAGAAAAATTAGAGAAATGTAAATAAGGAAGGTAACTTGCCATTTGTCACTTGAAAGTCCTTATTTCATGGCCTGTTCCCTGTTCTCCTGGAATTTTGTGTCATTATCTCCTGTTAAAAGGATTCAAATGACATTATTTGCATGGAAACTCGCATACAAATGATGTCGTCTGTGCCACAAAGTTGCATTACAATGAAGGGAATGATGACTGTGTCACATGTACGTGACATTCTTTGTGTCATTAAATTTAAAGTCAATGCTGGCAGTTATAAACCACTCACGTCTCAAGCAAATACATCACTTCTGATCTGAAATGAATATTTTAAAACGCCAACTCCAACTGCATCAAACAGCAATAACTTGCAATGTCATCAAAAAAAAAAAAAAAAAAGAGGCAAATATTCTAAACAAAGGTGGACTTATGGGATTGTATGATATACCACAAAGAAAAATATTTTAATAAACTGTAATAATCTCCAGACAAACAGAATCCATTGCTTGATGGTTAGCTCCTAGTGATAATTTTAAAGCCTATTCAGTGTCATGAGTATTTTCAGAAAAGCTGTGCTCCTAGTTAGATTCAGGATTGTTAATTTTCAGGCAGAGTAGATGAAATAATTATAGAGCAAGTTCCTCAGCACAGACCTTTCTATATGTTGTTACTTACCATTTCCTTGCCACAGTCTGATTCTGACAACAGGCCAAGCCTTTGAAAGATCTCCAAACTCTTCCACAGAGTCAAGGGCAAATGATGACAGGAAAGGCTCAAGCAGTTATCACTGTCAAAAAGAATGAGAAAAAAGGAGGGACGGTAGGTGGATTAGGAAAGGTTTCATACTACTGCAATGATCAGAGCCATGCAGCAATGAGAGTCTGACAAGTAAGTACATAGACAGATCTGCTGTCTGATTGATGCATTGTTTGTGCAGGTCAGTTGTAAGGTAGGGGAGGGATTGCTGTGTTTTTGTAGGAGCAGTAGTAATTGTGCCCACAGACATCTGCACCAACCCTGCTGGTTCAAAGCCAGCTAGTAGCATTTTTTCACTGATACAAAGAAAGGCACTGTAACACCTTGTTTAGAAACTTACTGTTTTAAAATTAAAAAGCGCCGTGTGACCTCCAAAAAGTTAGGTGTGTAATTTTAAGAACTCATTGAAATAGAGAAGATGAATCATTTAAATTCCTCAAAAGATCTCAGGCTCTACCTAAGATGCTGTGCTGTTTAACCTTTCTGTCCTCTCCTCCAGCCCCATGCACACATGCAAAGACAAACCCCTCCGAAAACAAGAAAGTTTCTCTGGCGTATGTAACTGCATAGGCTCAGCAAGGGATCAGACAGAGAGAAAAATGTTTGTGCATGGGTCATTTCTTTTCTCCTATTTGATATCATTTCAAATCTAGTTGAAACATTACTTGGAGAAAACTGTGCAACCCACCCCTTCAGCTTTGATACGGCTTTTTAATCAGAGGATATTGTTACTTTGCACTGAACATGGAAAGCATTTTAAACATTTTCTAAGTGGATGCATTATTTCTGACTCCAGCCAAAAGACCACATTAAAAGGAGTTTAGCGGAATTCACTCTGTACAGTCTTCTGAATTTGAAATTGCACATGTGTAATATGCTAAGATGTAGGTCTGGTTACAAAGGTTTAAGCAATGAGTTGAGGGATGTCAGCACTCACTGCTGAACCCCCTGGGTGACAATGTGGGTGCCACCATCCCGTCAGGTTGAGACTGGGCAGAGCCTGCACAGCTCTCCTGGAAGCCAGATAGCAGTGAGCACAGCCATCTGATCCCAGCAGGGAGGTAAAGTGTGGCAACCAGATTAATACTTCATAGTCTAGCTCTTGGTTTAGGACCAGAGCAGTGGGGTGGGGGGAGTGTGGACCCAGAGCTTTTCCATTGCCTGCCTTTTCTCCATTCCTCCCAGGCAGTGACTGATCTCACCCCCCACTGGTATCCCACAAACTGTTACAATGCAAATAAGCCACATATGGAAAGAAGGGCAAGTTTGCTCTTCTGTTGGTTGTGCACTGGAGATTGTAAATAAGCCCTTAATGCCTACCTAATTTTGTATTTTAGGATATATTTCTTGCTTATCAAAGCACAGAAGAAAAGATTAAAGTGGGATATGACTGAAATGATGCATTGGGTCAAAGTCCTTTCATCCTTTTGACCTGGTCTGTCTAATATTTTTTTTTAATCCCATTCTACGCAGGTACATTCAATTACAAAAGTGACCAGAAATAAATCACACTTAATTAGTTTGATATATATATATATCAATCAAAACACAAACACAAACCACAGAATTTATTAGATTAAGATTGGATCTGAGAGAGGATGAAGCCTGAAGTGGATGTATCAGTATTTTACAGGAGTTCAATGAAATCTTAATTGCTTACTTTATACAAGCAGACATTGGTGAGACACAGTGCCTGTGAAGTGACAGAAAAAATGTTTTGGCTGCTCTTTGATGTAGAGTTCAGCTGTTCTGGTTTGTAAATATAACAGAAAGAAAGGATATTGTACTCAACCCACTTCAATCAAGCAAGACACTGTGGCGTCTAAACTGCCATTCTTCTATTGCTGAAGCTGCTGTTCAGAACAAAGACATAAAGAAAGTGAGAGAGGCAGAGGGATGACAGGGTGGGAGAGAGAATGAGGCTTCTGCATCTTTAATAATTAGCAAAGAACTGCAGAGTTTATCCAGGAAATTATGGTACATATGCTGTCCACTTGTTCAGGACCCCTGTATCGTGAGAACAAGAAATCATTCATCATCCACAGATGTCCGCCAGGCCCAGGTGACTGCAAATTCAATGCACAGGCTTCTCACTATGGGTCAAACGCTAATTGCTTGGCTTGGGGAGATTAGAGTAGCCCTGAAGCTATTCTCTATCTGAATAAGTCTTACAGACAATAGGGAAGTCAAGATTGTCTTTGCAAAGCTCTGCTTAACTGATGTTTATGAGAAAAATTAGGACACGTATATAAGTAAAAATTCCTCTCCTCTCCTCTCCTCTCCTCTCCTCTCCTCTCCTCTCCTCTCCTCTCCTCTCCTCTCCTCTCCTCTCCTCTCCTCTCCTCTCCTCTCCTCTCCTCTCCTCTCCTCTCCTCTCCTCTCCTCTCCTCTCCTCTCCTCTCCTCTCCTCTCCTCTCCTCTCCTCTCCTCTCCTCTCCTCTCCTCTCCTCTCCTCTCCTCTCCTCTCCTCTCCTCTCCTCTCCTCTCCTCTCCTTTCCTCTCCTCTCCTTTTTCCTTCCTTCATTCATGACATTCTATAAATAGGAAATAGGAGGAGATGGGAAGAAACAGAAGAAAAAAAAATATATATGAGCTATATCAGAAAATCAGAATAGGTTACGAGAAGCATATTTAGCCAAGGAAGGATAGAAGGAAGAAAAAAAAGTGTTTCTTTAAAGTAAAACAAAAATCTGGGCAACAGAGCAGTTTGAGAGATGAGCTTCAAATCCATGAAAGTGGATTTTGCTTCCATGCAGACCTTTAGGAAATTTTTGTTTCTGCAAGTATGAAACAGGTTGAATTTTCCTGATCTAAGCTCTGTAGAGGACTCTGAGCTGTATGGATGTATGTTCCCTTCCCCAGAACAAAGAGCTGCGTCACTGGAGACCTGATACTAGGTGGTGGGATGCACAAGATGTGTATTGTTTCACAGCAGTTAATTCTGCCACACATTGAGGTGCTGAAGTGGGTCCAGGGGAGGGCAAAGAGGCTGGTCATGCAAATAGATGGAAAGTCTTATGTGAAGAGGCTGAGGAAGCTGGGGCTGTTTACTCTGAAGAAGAGGAGACTCAGAGGGGACATTATCACTCTACAACTACCTAAAGGGAGGTTGTAGTCAGGTGGGGTTCAGGTGACTACTAGTGACGGGATGAGAGCGCATGGCCTGAAGCTGTGTCAGGGAAGGTTTAGGCTGGATATCAGGAAGCACTTCCTCATGGAAAGGGTGATCAGACCTTGTGGTCTGAGTGGACAGCCCAGGGGAGTGGTGGAGTCACCATCTCTGGAAGTGTTTAAGGAGAGGTTGGATGTGGCACTTAGTGCCATGCTATAGCTGATATGGTGGCATTAAGTAATAGGCTTGACTTGATGATATCAGAGGTCTTTTCCAACCTCAATAATTCTGTGATTCTGTCTTCTTGAGTTTGTTCCTTAATGCTGAAGCTATGAAACCTCACTTATCAGTGGCTATGTGGAGAGTGGCATGGGGGACATAATATATACACCTGTTCTTGATATTCCTTTGGAGCTGCGGGTCCAAATAAACTCCAAATCACAAGGCAATTCTGAACTGAATCTTCTACCTTTGATAGGCATCTAATAGGACCAGTCCATACTTCTGTAAATTGACTATTACAGTGGTGAATCATGCTTGAGGAATTTACTATTAATTTAATTGGGGTGGAACTGTTGTGTAATTATGAGATGAGTAAGGATGCACTGACTTCAGCCTTTTTCCATGCATCTGCAGCATGTGTTCAGGAGGAAGACTGTGTGTGCAAAGTAAGGCTGTGAATTTCTAGCTATCTATTGTGTGAGTGCTTCATGAGGACTCATGAGCAGACATTGTATATGTAATACCTTGTCCTACTTTCAAAGAGAAGTGTAAGGCACCTTTTTGCTCAAGCACCTTTGTCTGCCCTTCAGCGTGGGAGATAGTGAACAGAAGCAAATATAGTGTAGGCCTCTACTTAGTCATATAGTTTCTTCTTCAGGGGAACAAACCCTCCACTCACACAGGTTTTACCCAAGTATCGCCCAGGCTGAAACTTTGAAACTTAGCAAAGATGTCTTGAAACTCTGATGAGGTTAGCTGAAAAGTCTGCTAGCATAAGCTAATCTTGTTGTGGAATCTGAACCAGTTTCCAGTATGAAAAACAAACAAAAAAAACCCCAAATGGGGTGAATTCCCCGTGCCTTCAGGCTTCATTATGAAAGTTTTGCAGAGCTCGAGGAACTATGTACTTTATTGTTCTCTCAAATCTGCCCTTTCTAAATCACCTTATTCTGATTTAACTGCAAAAGGCATTACTATTTTAGGTTCTTCCTATGTTAAGACTGAAGCAGTAAGCTAGGGACTTTCATAAGAGACTGTACTGAAATGTCAACAGATGGCTTGCTAATCATGTTAAAAAAATACTCATTTCTTTTCTAAAATGGCATTTTTTTTTTCAGTAAGTAAATCAGAAAGGAATGTTTATGATATAAAACATATTACTCACAACGTTTTTTAATTATCATACTTAATCATCAAGGTCAGGATGATAATTGTTTCTAAAAATTAACACCTCATTTTTCTGAGATGCTTACCAAAATACACGGTCAGAAATATGAATTACTAGGATGGAACCCAGTTAGGAAAATGCATCTTCTGTTCACTAAACCAATGTACACTTAAATACCATAAAGCCCTTTGAAACTAAATACCTATTTAAGGCACACTCTAATTAGTCCACTCACTGCCTAGTAAAAGCATACAGTACCATATGTCCTACAATAGAGTGCCATGTGGGTGTTCAGCAATGACACATATTTGCAAGTACTTTATTATGAGATAACGCAGGGACATTAATATATCTTAAACATGAATGTTTTTTGTAACCTATTGGAGACAACTATGGTTGGCAGTTAACACAGACTACCATGATATGTTGGCAGCAACTGCACTTTATTTGTAGAGGGATGAGCAATTCACATGGACCACCACCTTCTATCATTCATGATACCACACAGCAGCATTTTAAGCGTGTGCATACGGTTGAAGCCTTATCTTCTGCCTAGAGACAAGTTCTCTCTTTCTTTCTCATTTTCTTAGTCCCAGATGAGTGCTGTTCTGGAGGTGGCTTTGCATTAATGGTAGTCTATATTCTACATATCAAGATGCAATGAAACTCTTCCTTAATCAAATACTTTACCAGAATCTCTAAACAGCAAATAATAGATAGGCTAAGGCTCTGAGAATATTTTTTTTTTTTAATTCAGGAGGATGATAATTGCCTTTCTTTGTAGTAAACAAATGTAGTTCTCTGGTAAAATGCTGCCTAGCAAGCGTTCTACCAATATTTGTGTCTGCGAGAAGTTGCTGCTTCTTTTGGTTACAGAAAACAGAGTATCCTTTAGGTTGCCTGCAAACAGAAATGGCACAGGCCTTGGAAGCAGACCAGAGAGTTTCTGTATAATGTCTTTAACTTGTGTGTAATGCCTCTAACTGATCTATAGCCTGAAGTGTATCTTTTAAATCAATATACAGCTTTAATTCAAAAACACTTAAACATGGAAAGATGAGAATTTTCCAGGTAAAAAGTAGTGCAATAGAATCAGGTAGTAGATTTGGACATCAGCAAAAGGTTATTCACTGAGATGGTTGTCAGTCACTGTCACAGGGTCCCCAGGGAAGTGGTCATAGCATCAAATCTGTCAGAGTTTAAGGAGTGTCTCTTTGTTATATGCTTTACATTCCAATAGTCCTGCAAGGAGCAGAGACTGGGATTTGAACCTTAAGGCTTTCTGTCAACTTAAGATGTTCTATAATTTTAAATTTTGCGTACTAGCTGGCATAATACAAGTTTCTTTTCACTGATTTGCAACTTAGTATTAACTTCATTATTTCTATTCCTTTTTTCAGGGGCGTGCAGACTTCTATGTATTCTGATTTAGTTTTGAAAACTTCTCCCACGTGTTCTCTAGACAACTTGCAACCAAACTGCAAAATCACTTATGGGCTGAAACTCTGCATCGCAAACCAGTATTTTATAATCTTCTTTATAATCTCTGGCCATATCAAAATTTCAACTCAAGTCAGATTCACTCAGGAAGATAGTGTGTGGGAGAGAGGCATGGCAGAGAGACTCCACACTCTCAATGCTCATTTAGCACAGAGATGAATGTAGGGTAAGATTGTACAGTTACAGAATATACTAATGAAGAATTAAAGAGAAGAGACATGGTTCTAAAGCCTGATGCACATACTGTTTTCAAACTGAACAGTAATAGTAGACAAAAACAACACTAGAACCCAGCTATGTGGTACAATAACATGTTGCTTTTTCTGGTGAATAAGTTTGTATTGGTGGAAAGCCTGATGCTCCACAGAGGGTGCAATAGGAGCTGCTCCAAAGAATACTGATGTCAGTGGAAGTCTGTGTGTATTCTTGTGGGTTTGTGATCCAAGTAAAATCACAGATAAACCACAGATAGCATCTTAATTCCAATTTCATATTTTCTGAGTGTAGGCTTTGGTGACATGCCTCTTTATTTGTATATATGTAAGTGAGGACGATTCCTATGATGGAGCACTCACAAAGGAAAAAAAGCTTCCAGATGATGAAGATGAATGTCTCCAGGACCAGGAAGGGCTGCCAGAAACTGGGCAGTTGGTTGTGCTGCCACAAATAACCACACAGACTATCCTCTGATAATGAAATTTGTTTTCAGATTTTTCTCCCATGCTTACAAGGATGACACTGAAGATGCAGACCTGTGGGGCGTATTTCTAAATAACAGCAAAACTGGGTGATAGAAATACCTTCCTGTTTTCAATTATGGTAGTTTTTATCTCAGTGGGTATTGTACAAGCCTTACTTTTTAGGATGTACAAAAATAAACTAGCAGTGACAGCTACGGAGTGTGGTATATCTGACAGGGTAACTGGTAAGATGGTAGTATTCCAAGTTCTTTACCAATACACTCAACTGGAATAAAATGCTTATTTTCTTTGACTCCAATAACAGTCTGTAAGATAAAATCTCTTGTAAGAAAAGGTCATCTTTTAAAAAGTATGTGAATATCACTTCTCACACCAGTCATGATTTAAGTCAGGGTCTCTGTGTGGTTTGCTGACTGAAAATTAATTAATAATATTGAGCTTGACATTTTCATATTGTTTAAAGTTTTGAGACTTTCTGTCCTAAACACAAAGTTGTGCATTTTGGTGTAGGTTCATCAATCCTCAGGATTTTCTGTCCCTATTTCTTAAAAAAAAAAAAAAAAAAAAAAGAAAAAAAATATTAAAAAATTGTTGTAGAAAATTATAACTCAATCTTCAAAATATTCCAGTATGACAGGAGGACAGATATCAGTGTCTTTCTTATGTGAGTTATTGAAGTTTGACATCCTTTGAGGAATATTTTTCATAACCCACTGTTTGCTACCCTGTCTATCCAATTATTTAGAACAAGCAATCTGTCATTTTATTGTTTCCTTCCAATTATATAACTTTGGTGACAGTCATGGCAGAGTATCCTCTGTAAGTAAAATCCAATCCCACTGTGGATTCCAAGGGCTGCAGAGTGTGTGTATGTGTGTACATGTGATTCCATTATGCAGAAATGGAGAGGGGGTGGAAATATTAAAAGAGGACAGTCGGTGAGTGTCATTTAAAAAATAACTGCTTGTACACACTGAAGAAGATCCAAAAGAGAAACTGAATGCACTTTTCAGATTCTCTGTTTTCAGAAACAGGATAGATATAATCTGTGCAGGTAGTGGATGCACTACTGCATGTACTGCAATAATAACCAGACTCACTTTTACACATAATTATAGACCAATATTTGTGTATAAAGAAATTCCCATAGTGCTGTGAAGAGAAACTATTCGGTTTTCAGAAGAGGCCATTCTGTCTGTCTGTCTACCTGAAATAATAATCTATTAATAAGGGCAGATAGAGGGACAGTTCCTGGGAACTAGTAAGGTATCAGACACATGTAATAAACAGTGAGGGGTGAGTTACAGCACACTGCTCCCTTTGACTTCAGAAGCAGCTGCACAATGTGCCAGGAATGAAGCTCACTCCATTTTCATTTAGTCACTGACAGTCAGAGTGGAATTTTTCAGACTTATATACTAAATTTGAGACTGGAAGCAAGTTGCTAGGTTGTGCTGTCTTTGTTGCAGGCAGAGGGATAGGAAAATCATTCGAGTGGCAGTTGGGTCCAACACCAGTTATCTAGTCAGAAAGTAGAGAACAGCAGTGAAGCTGGGAAGAAACAGCATGCAAACAGCTGCAGTGCGAGATAGAATAAGAGAGTGTCAGTAGTGTTAGATGGTAGAGCTGTGTGAACACTTTCACACTCAAAGAAAAATTGTCAAGTTACCGTGTCCAATTGGGCATGGATTTCTTATATCACTTCAGTACCACAAGCTGTACTGGTTGGAGAGTCACAGAACCCTTAATTAAAGAAGCATAAGAGAAAAAAAAAAAAAAAAAAAAAAGAAAAAGAGAAAGAAAATTAATATAATTGTTGTTCTTATTTGAGATTTTTGAACAAGAATATTACACTCTGCTGTAAAACTATGCTGAACAAAACCATGTAAACATATGCTCCTGCTCTTGTGAATTCATGCTTTAGTGATTATGGTCTTGAAAGTTTCAACTATTTAAACTGAAGCTGCTTTGATATGTTGTTTTATTTTTTTTTTTCCCTTTGTCTGGACATTCCATGTTTCTTGGAGTCAGCACTGACCAACTCACTTCTATGTGTCTTACAGTTACAATTTATGATGCTCAGATTTCTATGGGCACTTCAGCATCAGCTGATAGCATGATCAGAGAAGGATCTAATGATTACAGACACTTAATACGTATCCAAACTTTATCAGCTTCACAACGATTTTTTCAGCACATTATCCAAACTTTGTAAAAAAATCAGAATCTTTTATCTACTACTTGGGCATTATTTCCCTAACTTGACAGTATACTCTACAGCATCCCACCAGTATTTCTGCTAGGTGTTGCTCTTGCTTGGCCTGTGTACATCAAACATGCTCTAACAGAGTGAGATAAACTTACAAATTGCTTACGATTTTCTTTACACAAAATTTCAAGAAGATTGTGAGGTAGTTTTAAAAAGGCCTAAGTGAAATTTTATTACTGTTTACATCGCTAGTTCAGTTAATCTGCCTTTCAAGCAAACTGCGACTGAAACACAACATTACCAGCTCTGGATCCATTCTCCATTAAGAGTCCTATACTTTAGGATTTGTTTCTCTCACAGTCTTTCACCATAATTATTTCAGAACATTCAGTGTCCTCCCTGTTTTGTTGCAGCTATTTGAGGAGGCCAGCTGGGGTCTCAAGACTAGTTGTTTCCATCTTACTTTGTAGATTAGTGTCCTTTTTATATGAACAAGTGTGGTGGCCCACTTCCATAAACCATTAGTTCAACATGCCCACAACTTTTTGCAGATATTTATGATGTTTTAAAAAATAAACAGGAAATAAATCATAGCTATCAAGGTGAATAGAAAACAACAGACTCTGGTGCCCAGGATGGTGCCCAGATGATGAAACATTACTTTCCATAAGAAGTGAGGAATAAAGACAGTTTTTGCACTTAAATCATGTTTGCAAAAGACATAATGAAAGCAATCAGTGGTTGCAGTAATCTGCAAGAGTTACCAGCAGAAAAGGCACTATGGGTATCACTATGTAAATGAAAGCCCTCCTAAGTTCAATTGTTTCAAAAACTGCCACGTATTCTAGTGTTGGTCCTCCAGCTTTTTATACTAAAATGGAGTCCTGCACCATAATTGCTACATACTAAAATTTCCTGGGCCAAATTCCAAATCTGACCTAAGTTCTTTGAAGCCAATATAGTTATGAGAAGAGGGATCTATACTAGTTGCTTCTTTGCTAAATTTTTTTACAACTAATAGTTCTCCTTTTGAATGTGATAGTAAGTATGGAAACAAATTTCTTACCATGTTAAGAATGGGACGAATTTATATCTAAGCCAACATATAAGTTGTGGCTATTACAGAAAAGCTTAATGTTGGGTACAGTGAACTTGAGCTGTGGATAACTAGAGGACAGCACACTTCTCAGATTCCCTACATGCTTGAAACAAAATGAAAGCCTCATTTTATTTAAAAGATTTCCAACTGGAAATTCGCCATACAGCCCAGACTTGAGTGGTGGATGTAAATTTTCTAGGATATGTTTCCAGAAATCTACATTTAGATAAAAGTATTTTACAAAGTCTAAAGCCTAAATTTTATATATGTCCTGATCTTTATTTTCCACTTAATTTCTCTGTGTGTGCTGCAGATAGGTAAAAAGAAAAATGGTGGGGTATATTTGACATTTTTGATATAGAGAGTCAAGCAAAAATTCCAGTGTATTAGGAAGACTGTAAGAAAAAAAAAAAAAAAAAAGCCACCTACATTTTTGAGAACCATCAGCAAAATAGATGACAAGTCTTGAGGACCTCATTCACTGAGCCTTAAACAATTTGAACTTGGATTTTTCTTTCACCCTTAAAAAGAATAAAAATAACAGTTTGGGAGATGATAGTTAATATATTTGTCATTTATATTCAAACACTTATTGTTTGTTGCTTACGCTTTTACGCATGTTTAGAGAACCAAATACTCCTATGCATAACAAGGCAGGATCATATTTTTGTATTCAGGAAAGAAAAATTAACCTTGGCAGATATGGTAAGGTACTAACTCAGATCCCTTACTTTAGGTTTTCCATAATATTATAAATATTTATCTTGCATTTTTATTCTTGGCCATTTTCCTTCTCCAGACACTGTATGTCTCTTTAGCCTGCTCTGCTCAAATTTCCTGTTACCAGAATCCTGAGAAGTCTCAGGATTTATTTTTAATTCTGGAACTCCTTCTGTCCTCTTGCATTTCTAGCTATAAATCTCTTTAAGCATTGTGTAGCTTATGATATGACAATGGTTTTGCATGCAGTCAGTGACACAACTGATTCACATCACAGCTTATATCTACACACAGCACAATCGAGAGCTGTTCATTGAGTATGGGTTCAGATACCTTCCTCACATCTTGTGCCATAAAAAAAGACTGACAAATAGTATGCCTACTTCAGAGAGAAGTGCTATGAGATGTCTGTAAAGCCAGTGGGTTAGGTCTAGAATAGAAGCTATATTCCCTGACCTACACATATGGACAGCCTTCCCAGAGATACGTGTCACTTCTTTGCAAAGGAGAGGACACTTTTTCACAAAGAAAGTGGATATTCTGTAGCTTCCCTCAGGCAATAAACAAACCAAACTAGTCGTTGTTATTCTAGGTAACAAATAAGGTCCTCTTCTCTCTAAATGATTCGTATGTTTTTCTGGGAAATTACTATTGCCTTCTTGTCTTCTGACATGCATGGCATCATAAAATAATCCATTAATATCTCTAAGCATGTAAAAACTACCTGACACTCACTAAAGGTGAGGGCTCTGGGTGGGAAGCAATATTTAGAGACTTGTTCTGTCTTTGTTTTTTTTATAATCTTGATCCCCAACCTCACTCACTGACATCAGTTTTGCAGTTCAAGATGAACAAGGCAATTTATTCATTATAAATCACTCTAAATCTTTACTGAATATTTCCTGGAAAGTCAAAGACTCATTAAAGCACATATATTCCTGTATGTGTGGCAAGTGAACACATTTTTAATACCATTAAGGGCTCTAACCTGGAAGGTGCTATGTATTTTCAGAAATGTGTTCTGAGCCCTCAGTTTTGAGGATGATTGACATTTTTTAGGATAAGACTCTTGTTTTTCACCTAAGAAATGAAGTAACACATCAGTTTAATTTGAAATGACTTTGCCATAAACCTATTTCTCTTTCAGATTGGGTTGGATATCAGTAGGATTAAATGTTCTGACTATAGAAAGAAATTCCCCTGAATGTAAGCTTTTAAATGCCCCTTCAAACAATGATCAGATGTGGAAAGTTGAGATCTGTTTTCTGTGTGTGGTAGACTGGCAGCAACTGGACCTAGGCTTAGAGTTTCTGCCTTCACTAACAGAATTTTGTTAGTAAGTCTGCCAAAACCAGGAATTGCTGGCAGCTTTGGTGGAAAGTGGAGAATTCAGAGGGTTTTTGTCATCCCAAAAGGTTTGCACTTATGAAGCTCTCTCTTGTATAATAAAGTCCATTTGTCTGATGTAAGAGATTTCAACAGCTTGTCAGTGTTCCACAAGAAGCAAGCAGAAATGGTACAGCTGATGTTGTATGTAGAGGTAACAAAGATGCCGAAATGCTGTGCTCTGCGTTCTTCTGTTTGTTTGGTGTATCAGGGAAATGTAAGCAGAGTGGGAATGTAATTTAATCCAAGGTCAGCCACAGACATTATCTGAGGCCCCATAGAAGGAACAAATGAATAATAAACAAAATTAAAAACATCTATTGCTGTCTTATAGTCTGTCTGCTTGTTTGGCATGCTGTATTGTGGAAAGTGCTATAAATCACTCTTTTGGGAAATCAGGTTCTTTTAATTTTATTTTGTTTATTGATACAACTTGGGGGTGGGGAGAGAAGAGAAAAACCTGAGAATAGGAAGGTTCAGAATTAGCATCAGGAAACCTTTTTGGTAGAAAAGCTTCTTCAATTTTTTTGGAAGTGTTCCCAAAGGAGGAGGAAGAAGCCTAGTTTCTTGCTTCAATTTGAACTTGGACAAAATGGGTAAAACACTCCAATGGATAGCATTGGAACATTCAAGACCCATGAGTCTTTACCAATGATGTACTTGGAAGCGTAGAATTGAACCTAATGGTTGTATGTAAACATTTAAGCAGAAACCATTGAATCATTTCACAAAGAATGACAGTGGTGTGTCCTAGAAAATGAAAAAACTATAAAAAGAGTCCAAGTAATAGGACACATTTATTTTTTCATATGAAAGAGGTGTCAAACAGCTCATAAAAGTTTCTGAAGAGTTCTGTGGGCTGTCTCATGTACATAAATATTATCAGGCAAAGCTCATGTGTATAAATATTCCCAGACTTCAACTCATTGCCAGTTCAAACCCCATTATATTGCTCTTTTCCTTGTGTAGATCCAATATTCCCACTGCACTCCAGCAAAGCAGCAATTTCTATTTATAGTTTCACTATACTATATTGGTTATAATTAATATGGATAAGATATGCTCATAGAAGTTACTAATACAATCGTTATTGGTCCTCCTTTCCCATGCATTCAGATGGAAAGGAGGAAACTGCTTATGTTTCTCTACTTCGTGACAATATACCAATGCCAGGGCAGCCAAAGTGATGATGCCTGGATGGCTCTGAGCTGTATGTGAAAAAAATCTCTCTTTTTTTTTTTTTTTTTTTTTTTTTTTATATTGCTGCACACTGTGTCTCACTAGTGTTCCCATTATCTATCAGGGGCTTCTCGAACATATTATGTTAAACCTATGAATATTGACTAACAACACTATATCAACATTGTCAAAAGCCAAAAGCCAATACTGATATTGACAACATCAAAGGAAGATAGGATGTGTTTGTTCTGATGGAGCTTGGACATGAGGGATGATGTATAGAAAGAAAGAAGTGGAAGAATATAAGGCCTTGATAGCAAAAGACTTAACATTTAGTGTTCTTAAAAAATCATCTAACATTAACTATTAGTGAGGTTGATTTAAACAAAGCCAAATGCTCAGCATAGCACATTCCTAGTGTCTGCTTAACAGAACCAATCTGTAATATTGTTTAACTACTGTATGCAAAGAACAAATAAGAGTGGTTTGTTCTGCTTGGTTTTGTTTTTTTGTTGTTTCTTTTGGGGGGGGAGGGAGGGTGGTTTTTTTTTTTTTTATTCTCCTGAAAGAGTTTCAGAAAGCTGGGCTGGATGGTCTTTCTTAATGTAAGTCACTGATTAATAAAATGTGTTATAATAGGTGTGACATGCCCTTTAAGACTCTCAAAGCTATGTAGTCTCCCATTAATTCAAGTGTAAATTGGAATATGGTTACATTCTGTTGAAATAAAGTGACTGAGACTTCAAGGGTCCCATTTTGCTTACATTACGAAGTTTGTGATAATTCACCACCGCAACAAAAACTGGCAAGAACAGAGAGATTCAATTTGGTCTCTCTCTTTCTCTCTCTCCCTGCCTCTTCTAGTGCTTAATAAATTTTCCAGAAGAGAGATACACATACTATATTCTCAGGACTGTTGGTTTAAGAAATGTACTGCTTGCTTTTTCCTTTTAAAAATTAATTACAGTTGAATCTTCTACTAAATCCAGACAAAATATTTCTGTTTGTTAAAAGGGTTTTCATACATTATGGTCTAATCCTGTATGATTTAACTGTGGTCATGATCTTTTTCTCACACTGTGGAAAACATGCTTTCACTAAAATTTTTTTTTTTTTTTTTTTTTTTTTTTTCTGATATACTGTGTCTTTCTGGCATTATACAAGTCATTGAGTTTGTTTATTTTTTGTCTTCATTTTTCTTGGTCAGATAATACTTGTGTGGGGAGAACTACAAGGATGGTCTCAGCTTAGTCCTATTGAGCCTAAAAGCCTTTAATCCACCCATTCTAGGTAATGAGTTTGTGCCACTTGTATTTTATCTGTCTCTGCTTGTGTTTTCCTCATGCTTTTCTAAGTGCAATCCAATCAATGTTTAATTTCCCAAACTGGCCCAGTGAGAAGATCTATTTCATTGTGTTTGTCCTGCAAAAAGTACTCGTTCTGAAGCTTCAAGAAAGATAATTGAAAGAGTTTAGGTGAAAAAAAAATGAGCAAGAGAATAGATTTGCTTGAGAATCATTTGAATATGCATGTTAAGAATCTCTTCAAGTCCTGGGACAGGCAGAAATTTCAAAGTGCAGCAGAGTACCAACTGAGCTGGTGCATCAGCTGCACAGGATAACTGTTGTTTATAGGGTAGCTGACACAAACAAGAAATAAAAATATTTAGGAGGAGAAATGTTCACAAACCAGCAACCAGCTATAGCTGTTATATCATTCCTAGAAATCAGAAAGCAAGGTAAATCTACCCATACTTTAGACACATCATTGGCTAGTGCCAAAAATAAGTGAAAGCTTTACAAATTGTACCAGAGACTGACCTTCCATGATCTTGTATATTTAATCTAATATGTTGATCTCATTACATGCACCTGTCATACCTGGTATCTGTGGATTAGAGAAGTAAAAAAGGTGGCTTTTAAAAATGGTCAAGGCAGTCTAATAAAAAAAGAATGAAAGTCATATTTTGGTTTTTTATTCATGTCTTTGCTAAAAATACATTGCACTTACATAACACTTGCCACAAGAGAATCTCCAGCACTTCACAGATTAGAACATAGACTCCCAGAGTGCTGGTGAAATAGCAGCCAATGCTCTGCCTGTTTTTGCCTTGAGTAAATGAAAGCAAAGGAAGTTGAGTGTCTTTTATTTTACAAAAGAAATCTTGTGAAATGAAACATGGAGAAGCTCACTGAAGAAGAATTTGTTTATGATTTTAGCTAAAAATTGGATTATTAAAAATGTTAAATATTACAATATTTTTAAAAATCCAAATATTTAGACTCAGATATCTGAAATTTTATTAAAGCAAAAGATTTCCAATCATGCCTTTCTATCAAATGTGTAAGAGCAATGAGGAGAACAAGAAGATCCTGCTGAGCTATATAGTATTGCTTTGCAGCATCTGGGGAAGGTACAGCAGAGGTTATGCCACTGTTAGAGAAATCTGTTTCCACAAAGGGCTGTGTTTCATAATTAGACAGTAGACTGGAACAGAGCAAAATGTCAGTGCCTTCTTCATTTAGCTGGAAATACTTTAAGCAGTCTGTAAGCAATTATTTTATTTGGTGAATAGATATGTAATTGCACTATATAGTGTTTAAGCATGAAGTTTAAATAACCCCACATGAAAAGGAAAAAGTTCTTTTTAGTGGTTATGAAAATAAACTGTTAAACACCCAGCAGTGAAAGGGTCAAAATGGTTGTATTAACTGAACTCTCCTGAGGACATATGTTGTTTACAGTATACGTTTAAAATAATATTCCTGGCTAGTCAGGCTTTCCCTCAGGATAATGCAATTACAACAGAAACAGAGGATTAATTAAAGACTCTCCCATAGGTGTTGCTAGAGATCTTGAATCGACCAGAGGGGGATACATTACCAACTCAGCACAGAGGTGAACAGACCAGAGCTGTTCAAAATAATTAGTCAGGCACAAGGGCAGGGTTGAGCTTTTTGCCTCATTTATCTGATTTTGATTAATACGATTTTTTTTTTTTTTTCTGCGTAAGAGGCATATTGGTTCCCATTTATGTGTGAGAAATGACTGAGGAAGATCAAGCTTTTGAATAAAGAAATCAATAGCAAATGAATTTATTCTGGTCCAGTGTCAAGTAGGATATAATTCTTTTTTTTTTTTTTTTTTTTTTTTTTTTTTTTTTTTCCTTAAATTTTTGACACCAAGTTTAAATACTTGGTGCCATGGGGTAATTTTTCTGCCTCCAAGGAAACAATAAACCTCCTCATGCACAATGCATGACAAGGAACAACCGTGACAGAAGAGAGTATTAGGGCTGAAGGATCATCTCCATTTTTTTTTGCCTTCAGAATGTCTGCATGTACTTGTGAAGTCCTGATAGAAGCTTAATCATAGCTCTTAGCTTGGTGAGGCCACTAATTTGGTATTACAATATTCAAGTTGCAAAAATGAAGGTTCTCCCTGTGACCCAATATCTTTTTTAAACAGGAAAAATTATAGCAACCCAGAATTTTTTATTTTTTGCATAAATGGTTATTTTGGTATGTCTCAAGGTTCCTGCTCTGGGTGGACATCTCATTACAACAGAAAAGATAGTGTGCACAATTTAGATGAAATGCATGAAGGTCTTCAACAGAAAAGAGTGAACATCTCTCAAGAAGAGAGTTTGGCTAGATCTTTCATGCATCATAACTTGTCAACAAACAGATAGTGGGCTGTAATCTTAAAGTTTCTGGGGCTGTTCTGAGTATATATACCCTGAGCTGTGTTAGGGCAGCCTCCCATTCAAATGTTACATAATTATAACAATTTTTCCTTATAAAAACATTATAACAATCTCAAAAGACAAGACTGAAATAAATCAGATAATAATTTATTTAGAGCATGCATTAAAAAAAAAGAAAAAAACCCCAACAACATCTCACGTAGCAGGAGAAGACCTCTTTATAGTGAATGCTTTATTCTCAAATCAAGGAATATGAAGTCAGATTCTCATACGGGCGTACTAGGCCTGCTAACTTTAACTGAAGACATGACCCATTTTAAAGGTGTGGGCCAACACTTTTGTCTGACTGGAATTATTTTGTCATAAGCTATGAATTTGTCTAAAAGGTGGTAGATTAAGAATAAATGAAAATGAATTTATGTAATGTACATATTCGCTTTTAGTGAGTTTTCTTTCAGACATAGTAAATAAGAAGATTATAATAATAGAATACATGCCACTTATTTAGTATCAACGTGAAGGAAACTATGATGTTCTTAACTTTCTTATTGAGTAAGTACAGTGTGACTTTTAATTACTGAAGGAAAATAAGAGAAAGAATTGAATTCTAAGCTGATATAAGGATTTTTTTTTCAAAGAAACTCAAAATTTCAGCAGACTTGTATCAGTTTAACACAGAGAAGTTAGGTCTATTTGTGCAAAAAGTCCCAGGAAAATGTTGCCCATTTCACCCCATGAAAAAACCTTATGATATTGTATCAGGCTTAGGAATGAGTATTCAGGAGAATGTTACAAAGAGAAAGCAAAGAACTTGCCAAGCAAAACATTAAGTACCTAGGGTACCTACCATTTTCCAAGGCAACAGTTAGTAACATGACCCTGGTAGAGTGCTATGTGCTGTTGGGTTTCACAATTGCCCCTTGATAAAGGATATACTCTTCACTGAGAATGGGAAATCATGTGTGTTCCTATATATGTATTTTTTAACTGATCTAAGAGAGTGGGGTATGCTAACAGGACACGGTTGTGTCCCATATATGGAGTCCCACTGATGGAGTACAGTATTGGGCACATTTCTGGACCTGTGCAAACAGCAGATTTGTATCCCTTCGTGTCCATTCCTCAGAGGTTTTTTTTGTGGCTCTGTTTCAGATCTTTTTTTTTGTATTGTACATTTACTCAAACCTATCAGTGCCTCCAGGACTGATTGCACCACTCAATATGTGAGCAGTGTGCACTGCAGTTTTGACCTGCCTGCCAATACTGGAATCACAGCTGTGATTTTGTATGGGGGCTTCACTGACCGCATATGGACCTTGGGTCTGCAGAAGATGTGCAGAAAGCTGTGCATGTGGAATTTGTCTCAGCACAGGTAGGACAGAGTAGGCAGATAAAAACTTTCTTTTTTTCTTCTCCATAACGCTTCACATTTCTCTTAGTTCCATGAATAGGCTCTTATGGATGCCATGGGTTCTAACATTGTAGCCTACTGGAGGTCCCTTTGGTAGCTGTCACTAGATGGTGCTAGCTGTATGAGAGAGGTGTCCCCCTCTTTCCATCTCCAATTCACACTTCCCTTGGTTAAGGATCCTGAGTGCTTTAGCTCAGTGCAAGAGATGTGATTTCACTGAGTGCTGGGAAGCCAGAGTAGCTACTTTGTCCCTGAAGATTAACCAGTTCAGTAGGGATTAATTAAGGAATTGCCAGAGTTTTGGATTTACCTTGCATATTCATGTGGATCTTTTCATGAACACACAAGATCTCTTCCTGTGACAATATTTTCAAGGGAGATTAACATAAGCAGATGACCACTACTTTTATTTTGACATTCTCTCACCTTTGCCCAGAAGGAGGTTTCTCCTTTATCAAGTGTGCTAGAAATTAATAGGAGAGGTGGAAAGGGGGTCACTGCATCTCAGAAGAGTAGGCTTTGTCTCACACTTGGAGTCAGTTTGGATGGTTGCTTTGAGTCCTAGCAAATACGTAAGAAGTTCTTAAACAAGTGTCTGTATTAAGGGTGTGTGGAGTAGACTCTGGACTAAGACAGCGGAAAGTATATGGAGAGTGGGAGAGGAAAATGAGTGGAAGGACTATTTCAGAAATAACACAGATTGTGTTTTCATTGCTGTGGGTTTTCTTCAGTATTTTTAATTGTATCCCACTGAAAGACAAAACCTTCCTGAGACCAAACCTTCACATCCTTGGCCTCGGGAAGAGTTTATTTGAAGGCACCAGTCAAAGACATCTGGTTTTCACCCTTAGCAATATGAGCCTTTTTCTTCTGGTGAAAGCAGGGCACATTGCTCTCAAACAGGGAGAGATGCTAAGTACAGTGACAATTGTTTCCCATGGAGAAAGATTCGGCAGGAAGCCAGTATTTAATCACATAGCCACATCACATCATTACAGAGCGTCACTCAGTGCAACCACTTGATGCCTTGTACCGCACCTCCATAGCATAATGCTGGCTCCCTGCCAACAATTTAGAGAAAACTGCTATAAGCTTTTATAATTGCTTGTGTGGATGAAACAGCCCAGTGAAATGGCAGGGCTAGAGCAGGGACGAAAGGGAGAAGACAACAGATTTCCCAGACTTCCAAGTTGAACCTATTAGCCAGCAATTAAAATTACTGGACAGCTTCAAAAGTCCACCACAACTGGCACTAATTGTCAGCTTTGCTGTCTCTTTCCTCAGAAAGGCCAAGGATTAAATGTATGTAAAGATGGAGCAGCTCACTGGATCCCTAAGATTATGCCATGGGGCAAGATATGGGGCAATATTTGACCATTCAGCACATATCCTGTACATAAACTGATGACTTAGTACCAGACAGCATGTTTACAGTATACTACATACATGTTTACAGTATCACTACAAAAACATTGTCGGTCATACATATAAAGAAAAGGCCCACTAAAATGTTTAAGACAATGTGTGCTCTCCTACATGCTGTCTACATAATTTGACACATAAACCAGCAATGTGCCTTTGCAGCAAAGACAGATAAAGTGACTCTATGCTGCATTGGACAAAGTATTTGTAGGAGGCCGAATGAGATGATTCTTCTCCCTAGTTCCAGTGTGGCCACATCTGGAGCATTGGGTCCAGTTCTGATCTCTGCAGTATGATAGAGGTATCTCTGGTAAAAGAGAGACATGGAGCTACTGAAGGGAGTCCATGGAAGTCCACAGAGATGATTAAGGAACTGGGACATCTCTCATGAGGAAAAGCTGAGAGATCTGGGACTATTTAGCCAGAAGAAGATACAGCTCAGGAATGAATCTTATCAATGTGTACAACTATCTGAAGAGATGGTGTGAGGAAGACCAAGACAGCCTTTGTTCAGTGGTTCCCTGTGACAGAACCAGAGGTTATGGGCACAGACTGAAGCACAGGAATTTCCATTTGAATAGCAGGAAAAACTTTTTCAATGTGAGGGTGACTAAGTATTGGCATAGGTTGCACAGAAAAGTTGTGAATTCTCCATTTTTGAAGATATTTAAGTCATTGACATGGTCCTGGGCAACTGGCTCTAGGTGGTCATGCTTGAGCAGAAGAACTGGAAAAGGTGATCTTGCAACTTCAGCTTCTCTGCTATACTGTGATTCTGTGACACTCATTAGACAATACTCTCAAGCACGAAAAAAAAAAAAAAAAAAAAAAAAAGACCAAGATCATGATGGAAATAGGCAAATAATCAAGTTTTAAAACAACAATTCCCTTTTTTTGGTTCTATCCTATTAAATATTAAGGACATGCACCTAGGTATATAAAAGCACATATTTATTCAAGCTAGAGTGTGAACAGTAGTCTACCAGGACTGTTTTTCTGTCTACAACAATGGTGAGTAGAGGGTAAAAAGAATAAGGCTTATACAAAGGGATCCTCCTCCAGGTATTTCTTTCCAGCTTCTGGCAGGCATAATCTAAGGAATTTCATGAGCCTGGGCTTGTATTTCCCCCACTGACCTTAATAGACACCAACTTTCCTATCATCCATAAATTTGTCTAATATGTTCTTAACTGCCTTTTTACTTTTACTTGATACGGCAACAGGTTTCACAATTTAGTTATTGTGCTGTGTGAAAACAACTTTCCCTTTTGTGCATTTTGAGCCTGAAGGCTAAGCATTTCCTTGGTTTGCTGTAGCATTCTCATTCAAATCAAAAGAATGAAAATGACTGGTCTACAGATAGTTTTGAATCTTTTTGCGTTCTGATCACCTTCCTACCGTGTCACTGTTGTCAGCCTTGGTGTCAACAAAGATAACACTGCAGTAGCCTCTCAAGTGGCCTAACAGTGTACCCCACTGTCCTTGTCCTGGGTGATGTGCAAACATGGAACAGTCAGATCTTCCAGCACCACCTCTCCCCTCAAATCTTGCAGACCAAATATTAGAGACAGTAAAACAGGCTGATAGCAGGAATTGTGGAAAACAACATCCCAGGATGAGTCAGAATGACTGACAGTATGCTTACCTGTTTTTCCTGGATGTTGCTGGTTGTTTCAGGACAAGCCCAGAACCATGAATCCAAATCCTCTGAGGTAAAATCATTTCCGCCCACCTTTCAATATTCTTATGAAGAAAAAAAACCCCTAAAGTCTCACCTTGCATTCCTGAAGTATTCCCTCTGGGCTCACATTTCTCTGGTGCCAGATTTGGAGTTTCACTGTTCTTGTGTCAAAAGAGGAACAATAGCATAATCCTAAGGAATCCTAGTTTGGATTCAAGAAGGCATCCATACAGCCAAGAAGCATTCCGCTCCCTAAAGGCTGACATATTAGTTTGAAAATAAATTTTGTTTTAATATTAGTATTTAAATAATTTTGTAATGAAATGACCTCTCTCATGTCTTGACGCTCACAACCATGTCCTAATTTAGACTACATAAGCAGATTGCACAAATGAACATGAGCATCAAGAACTAAGATTTTTTCCAAACTTCAGTTTGTTGGCATATATTAGTTGTGATTTGATTTAGTCCTGTGTTAACATACAATAACTTCTAGTTTTGCAGGAGAGAGGATTGTGTGTACTGAGTATGTCTGTAAGAATAATATAAGCAAAAAACTTCTGCCATTTCAATATCCTTTTTGCTCCTTTTCTTTCAAGTGTAAAAATGTAGTTGCCTGTGGACTGAAAGAAGCAGTCTTGATAAAGGAGTGTATGTCCTAATGTTAGTCTTGATTAAAATAAAGCTTGCAATATTGTTTTATGTCTGCGTTTGTATAACATATGACTTTCCATAGGAGACAATCCTAACCATTACCTCTTTATCTACTTAAAGCAGGGTACTCTGTTATTCATTACATGCAAACAATATGGGAATACACTGGCATGTTTATTGTTAAGGTCAATATAATGATAAAATTTGATCCCATTTTCTTTAAAAAAGAAAATCAAATACTTACAAAGGCTGGGTTAATTTTCTTTTCTTTTCTTTACATCTCACACCACCAGCAGGATATGGTTTAACTATGTATTCCCTAGCAGAACAGGCCATCAAATACATATTGCATTAGGACCAGGAAGACACTATCGGTGTGTGATTTTGTACAGATCTCAGCTTTGTAAAGCTAACCAACCGCTTTCCTTAGATAGCTTAACTACAGAAATGCTTGTCTAACCATCAACTTTCAAATCTAATCAGCCAGTGTGCCCTTTCAGTTACCACTCAGCAATAACCTGTGAGATGTTTTTGGTATCTTTAGAAACATAAATAGATGAATTAGACATTCTGTTCCAGGCTTATAGGGTATTTCCTAGGAAAATATCTAAGTACCATTCTTAAAGAAATGTTTTAATTTATGTAGATATTTAAATTTTTACAACAATATAGATGAATGGGAGCTTATGCCTATGTGCTTTCCCACTACAGTCCCATGCATTAATATTTTCCATAGCCTTTGTGAAGAAAGATATGCTGAGGAACCTATGGTGCATAAATGATGATCTTAAGTACCCATATTATGACTCTTCAACTTCTTAATTGCTACCATTTAAACTAAAATGTATGCCTAAAGGATAGATGTAGTATTATAAATTATCAGGGCAGTCCATCTGGCTGAATTCTCTTTTCTAATGGTTTGAAAAGACCATCTCTTGATTTGATCATACTCTGGAAGGCTCTGCCAGAATGCAACTCAGCCTGTGCCTCAGTAGCCCCTGTCTCCTACATTCTGAGCCTGCATGATTTCCCTCAACATCAGTGGAAATTAGAGTGTCTGCCATCTGGCAGCAAGTGCAAACCACGACTGTTGAACAAGATAGGAATAGAAGGTGCACAAGTCCTTGTATTTCTGGAAAATTCTGACATCATGTGCTGGCATCCTGCTCCCATACTTAGCAATGATGGGATGAAGGAAGTGAATGAGCTCACAAGAAGTAATAGCCTGTAGGAACCATTCAGTGGCTTCTTGTGCAGTCATACATGGAACAACCTTGTTCCCATCAGGATGGAGAATTTGTGCTGATCTGCTAAGGGAGGCCAAAGTTACAGATTTCTCAGGAAAATCCAAAGTAATTTGATTTAATAAAATATATTTGGCCTGCTCCAGACAGACTTTATGCATACTTTTTATTGCCTGCTATAAATATCTGTCTTCCACCCTGCCCTAGGGGAACTGCAAGTTAGCAAGAAACAAAAGCTACCTCTCTGTAAATACTTTGTCTTCTACCAACAGGTGCTGTTGCTGTGCTAAACAAGGATAAGAATGAGGGCAGCCTAGTAAAACCTCATCCCAGTGCCTGCTTTTTCTACCTCAGACTCCTCTGTCTTCCAAACTGTCTTTTATCAGCATGGAAAACAGTGATTTAAATATGGAGAAAACACCTCTACATATTATAGTTACTACGGATTTCACTTAAGGTGACCAACATACAGAAGACATACATTAGGACACAAGTCTGCTTCAACCTAAACTGAATTTTTCTATTCTCATTATTAGTCTTTGTAATTATTGTTGGTTTCAGCTAATATTTTCCATCTGTAGTCCTTTTAGCACTTTTAAATCACTACATGGAACTTAACACTAGGAGATGGAAGGTGGACCTTCATCCTTAGCAGCATTTCATATGGTCCCTTCTGTACCTGAGATTTTGCCATTTGTTGAGTAGTACTGATGTCAATAAAAAATTTTACTTTAAATTCATTTGGTTAAGATAATACAGAAAGCTCTCCATGGACACTTTTATTTTGGATTATTCAGAAGTCACTTAAAAGGACTTAAATTAAACCAACTAAAACAGAAAGATGTCTAAAGGAAGCTTGGCATCACTTTAATTAAACTGCATCAACTATATATATAAACAAGGTTTAAATCTACAGACTGTAAATTGCTCTTGACTGTAACATTACTCATTTCATTTTACAGCATCATAGGAGAAGTTCAGTTGCTCTTGTGGTCAGCCAAAATGTGGATCAGTCACTCCACAGCAGATTTTGATGAGCCCCATATGGATGTACATAGAACCTATACCAAACAGAGGAAATACCAGAGCACTGTTATTAAGTAACCTTAAATATATGTTGGTACAGTTTCTTGTGCAAAGTGCTGGGGAGAATTCAATTACTTCTAGCCACTCAAGTACCCTTTGTTTTGTAGAATATACTGAATCCATCCTGTTGTCTTTAACATCAATTGATTATTCATGAAAACAAAATGTTATTAAAAATATTGCAGATAAGTTTTGGTAAGCATATTTCATACTTATTTGATCGAATATATGTTTTATCTCTTGAATCTGTGACCATTATGTGAACTCATTGCCAGTTAAGGATTCTCTGTAGCAGTGGTCAGGTGTCATATGAAAGCTAAGCAAAAAAACTATAGTTTTCATTCTTAAGTAACATGAGATTCTATTAATTAAAGGCACTGTGGCCTTGGAATGTGAGATTAATGACAGCCTGATGTGTTAGGCAAACCTGAATTACAATATGTTTCTTTCTTACAGTGTATCACAAATTGAAGTTGGGGAAACGAGCTGCTTTATTCAGCAGAGTGCACCGAACTGAATAGGAACGCATATTCAATGAAAGTTAAACAAGTGTTTAAGCATCTCACTGAAACAGTGCTTCTCAGATGGGGGACAGAATAATTTTCTTTTATTCTTTCTTCCTTTTCACTTTCCTTTCTCCCTTCCTTCCAGTAGCTTTTCCATGAATAATCCCATATTAATTTTTAAGAATATCAGAAGCAACATTATTTATTTTATCTTGTCCACTGTATTATGCATGGAAATACATTTATGGAGAAGAGAGACTATTGTCTAATTCATATTTCAGCTACAGGTCTAAGCAATGTTCTGTACTTTGTCAAGTATTGTCTTATACCACTTAACTGATACAACTGATACTTAAGACTTCTATTTGTTAAACTTGATCCTGCCTTATGTATTCAAAGAGGTGGGTTATAACTCTTCTTTCCTTTATGCACAGAAACATTGCTGCACATAAAAGTGAAAGGATAATCTCCATAAGATTTTATCAATGATTTTTCACTGAAAGTTCCTATTCCTCCTAATCTGTTTCCCCAGAAAATGGATCTGGAGGATGAAAACAGCCCAGAGTACTTATATTGAAGATTCACCATAGAAGAATTTGATTTATTTTTAATTCTGTTATTCATGAATTTGTTTCTGTGAAAAAAAGGGAAAATTATCTTAACAACAATCCTTAACCAACCGTGAAGTTGTATATTAAAATACGAGTGTCCTGTATTTCCTTTGCATTTCCTGGTGGGTTTTTTTTTCATTTGTTTAGGGGTTTTTTTGTGTGTTTTTTTGTTGTTGTTGTTGGTTTTGGGGGGGGGTTTGGTTTTTTTTTTTTTTTTGGTTTAGTTTTCCTAGGTTTGCTGCTGCTTGTTACTCAGATTCAATTTAGCATGATATTTAATTGGAGTATTTATGAGTTCAAGGCCAGGCATTTGCTGAGATACTTAGTTCCTCTGGGGCTGGATCACCTTAGTTTCTTGCCAGGCTGTGTAGTAGACAGTTAAAGATTAAGAAGTCTTCCATAGCGTCAAGCACTCCTATAAAATTGACTCCTAGAAAATTATTAGGCTTCTTTGTGTGTGTGTTGTTTTGGTAATTTTTTTCCCCAGGAACACTAGACTTACTGAGGATGTCATGATTTGCTCTCTACTGACATAATACTTTACCATGTGTATTTTTTACAGTTCTTTTACAGATTCTTACACCATTTTTTGTTAATGTGTTGCCCCTTCAGAAGTCCTCACCTTACATTCATAAAACGTTTGGGCAAATATGTCCTGCTGTTTCCTAAAAATATCTTGATGTTTTCTCAAACCTGGAAAAATAACTGTCAGAAGAAAACATAATCAGCAGTTTTCTCAAGAAGGTTCATATCTATCTGGAATCAAGGGGAATACATTTTCCTCATAGGAGTTCAAGACTGGATGGAATGTCAAAAACTCATAGATCTCTGGAAAAGGAAGCCAACAGTTCTGGAAGAGAATGAAATGTAATATGTTACATGCCAGGTTATGTCTCACTGGAGAAAAACTACTTGGTTCCTACTGACTTGCCCACTTAAAGATTTATCTGTACTTCATCAAGAGCAATAAAGTATTTCTCGTTGATTATGAGGCTCCTGGCTGAATTCTTGGGCATGGGTAGTTGTAGGTTACAGCTAGTCCTGGAGTTGTCTTGTGGTTATGGAACTTGACTGAGATTCAGAAATTCTGGGTTCAGTTCCCAGTAATGCCACAGACTCTCTCGGGTAAGCCATTAAAGTGGTTCATGCCTTAGTTCTCAGCCCAGGATTAACCTTTGACCTTGAAAGTTACTATCTTTCACAAGTATATAATGCCCTGAGACTCTTTCAACAGGGCTCACTAGTACTACATTCTTACAGGAAGTTTCACAGTTTCCTCCCCACTACCAATTCTAAAGGAATTTCTTCTGTCTGAGGAAGAAACACCAAAAAAAAGTTGATACCAGAGCAAAGTTTGAGATAATGGTATCATGCACATTCGGAGCCAGTCCCACACATCTGGTTGGGACTGTTCTCAACCAGCAAAGATTTCTTCAGTGGCTGTGGGCAAAGCTCTCTATTTAATTTTCACCATCTGAAAAATAGAGCACTTACAAGAGATGTTTAGACAATTAATTAGATGGGGTTAATTATAGCATTAACTCATAGTCTATAGTAACTGGGAACTGGGCAGAGAGGGGAGGAATGAGGGGAGGCAGAGTAGAAGGACCTTCCACTTATGGCAGTCATGATGCATTGGCACTCCAAGGACACAGCTGCCACACCACTGTTGCAAGGAGGATTGTGCTTGTGCCAGATCTGATGATCAGGGCTCATTCCTACTTTCAGAATGGACTAGCATTGGCAGGCAGGTAAAAATAGCAGGCTTTCATGTTTCATCTAGCCTGTCTGCCTGGTCCTCATCTGTGTTTGCAAGGTGATGAAGATCTCCATTGTTCTCTTGCCCTACAGTCTCACACAGAAGCCTCTCCTCTTTAGGAAAGCAATGAAGAAGAAAAAGTCATCACCACTGGCTTTATATATACTTTGGAGCAAGAAGAATGGATCTCTGACTTCTCTTCAACTTTGTTTATTTAGATTGGGTACACAATAAACCATTCTGCTCATGTCAGGATATTATTTTTCTCTATGGGGGCTGTCTTACAGTGCAGCCCTGCTTAGATAAGTCGCTCACATAATAATAGGTGATGAACTGGCAATGCAATGACATTCACTAACCAAAGCTCTCTCATTTCAGTGCTCCAAGGGGTAGCCAGTTCTAAGAACAGCTCTGCCTGTCAAATGTCCATTCTCTGGAATTGCTCCTTTTTAAAAAACATATGCCCAGAATGAACCAAGTTCAATACAAACATATAGCAGGGAGTCCAATTTTCCTGTGGGAACACATCCTCGTTATACCATTATTTACATAGCATTTTCCATGCTAGCTACACATACACTGTCTCAGCACTGAAAAACAAGGTTTTTTGTGCTAGTTATCTTAAAAAGAGAAAAGCTAAAACATTACACAAACAGAATAGATTAGTTTTTTTCTGTTCTGTAAAAGAATTATGTGGCCTTTTCATATATCTCACTTGAGGATACAACATTTATCTACCAAAAAAGCATTTAATAAGCAGGACATATTATATTTATCTCTATTCCTCTCTGTACAACTCCATTTAATTTGTGGCCTTGTCTGTCCTTTGATGCATAAATATCTGATTATGTACACAGACAACAGTTCCAACTATTTTTGAAAATATGTCTTTTATGTATAAGTAATAAATTTTATATACTTTTACCTCAACACAACTGCAAAGTGTAAGTGGATTCCCTTCAGATAGTCATAATAAATAATGAACCACATTTATTTCATTTACTTCTAGGTGAGATTGCAGTTTTCACAATTTTGCTTGATTATTTAAATATTGACATAAATAATATTAATCTTTAAAAAATCCAAGATGCTATAAGGCTGAGGATTCTTGTGAAATTTCTGGTAAGGTTTGCTATTATATTGTATTTGTGAGACAGTGCTGCATTTTAGGAGCTTTGTTAAGATACCTAGTGCCTGGGATGGGTGCTCTCCTCAGCAACTGACAGAATTCTCAGTGAACGCAGTTGTGTATGAGTTATATTCCATTAAGTTTCCTCTAGAAATGTGATCCAATACCAATTACAGTTAATGGGAAGGTTTCATCTTTCAGCTATAAAAGATTTAGACATTTGATGAAAAGATAAGAAAGAAAAAAAAAACTGAAAATGAAAAAAAAAAAGAAAAAAGTATAGCATGTGACCAATTGTGCACCAAAAGTTACTAATCCTAAATAGTAAGTAGTAATGGAACAGCCATTGCTAGCATAGTGAGAAGATTATTCATCTAAGCTACTAGAGAAAACAAACTGAATAAAGATCCTATTGACAGAAATCAGGTGAGTTCAGTGAGCAGCTGCAAAACAGTCTTTTTTTATCAAATCTTTTTTTTTTTAATAATTACTATACAACAATTTTGACTATGCTTTCACAGGAAATGTAGCTGTCTTTAATCAAGTAATAGAAAACCCTACCTGATAATCACCGAATTAATAAAACAAAACAAAGCATGAATCATTTAGTAATTTTTAATTATTTAGTAATAATACAACTCTGAGTCCTTTCAAAAGAATATTGATCTACCTTCTCTCCTGTGTCATAGTGACCTCAATAAATGTATTCATTTTTTTGTGCTTGTAATTACTTATAAAACTGTATAACTCCTTGCAGAATTAGAAGTGTTATTAAAGACAATGTACTGAAGGCAACAAGATAAATCATACCCATCAAGTCAGTCTAAGCTCTTCCATGTTCAGAGCCTAAAACTGTGCTTATTTCTATCTGGCATTGGATGGGTGGGAGTGAAGAGCCTATAATACCATCAGCTTTATTTAATTAAAAACAGACACTACATGCTGACTGAATAATAAAGAAGAAGCAGATCAACCCTACTTACATGTTTTGCCTTTCTTCTCAGATTTTAATATATCTGAACACTTTAAAATTGTAAGTGCGTAATTTATACTAGTGCTTTCTTTAAAAGGCAGGACCAAATTTCTTCAACTTAGTTTTTGTTCTTTTTATTTCACTGTTCATGCATCAGGAATCTATACTAATAGAAAACCACCTCAAAACTCTGTGTTTGATTTTTACATATAATAAACCATTTTATTCTACTCTGGCAGTACATAAAGAGACTTCTAGTAGATGTGAATGCATTTTTTACCAGCTAAATACTCTAAAAGGAGTTTTCTGAAAATAAGAATTGGTAACACTTATTTTAATTCAGTCTCATTGGTCCTTTTTATCTGATGAACTTTCCTTACTTTGAACAAATCCTGTCCTCTGCAGTGTGATCCAATTTACATTTTTCTTGGCAAGTTCAGAAGAGATGGATTTATGACCTAGGGAAAATAATGAACGAAAAAAGAATATAAATGGCCAATAGGAGCTGTGTTTTCCTCTGCTGTCTGCTTCAGTAGCCAAAGTACTTCAGCTTACACATCTTAATAGTAACCGTAAGGATGAGATATCTCTAAAGCCTGGAAACCTGTTCTTCTGACACATATTTCACTTACAATCCATACATTACCATTGAAACTTTCGTTTGGTTTCCTGTTATCTCTTTTGCTTCTCTTCTTCATTTTAATTCTCTCTCTAGAGGGAATATTAAAACCCAGTCTGGGTTTTGGGGACTGTGCTGAAATCAATTCGAAAACATTCTTATATGATACTTGCTGCAATATTGAGGTGTTTTCTTTATAAAAAGAAACTTTAAAAAATGGGCCCCAGGCCCACCCTACATAGGAAAGCCCAACAGCAGCAATGCAGATTTCATTTTCTTAGAGACAGGGAATACAGCATGAGGGTTCTGTCTGCATATGCTCCCTAAAATATGAGAAATCTTGGAGTCCTGATAGCCTTAATCCCCGCCACAGAAGTGTATAAAATTTCACAGCTAAGCTGCCAGAAAAGCCAAGACCACACCAGGAAAGCCGTCTGCTTACAAGAAGATACCTGCCAGGTCTTGTCTGCCAAAGCCTGGACTAATGAATGAATACACAATATCCCAATCAATCAAACTGGATTTGTCTTTGCCCCAGGTCTAGGTGAGGTCTGGTATGAGGTGACCATATCTGTCAAGCATGCAGTAGCTGTGGCCAAGAAACTGTCTGTACATATATGCTTTTATCAAGGCAGATATGAATAGAAGTCTTTATTTTTTAGCTAAATGTAGTATATACACACACTGGCTACTTATGCCTGAATGTATAGTCATTCAAAGAAAGAGAAGGACATATCTGCAAACACACAGTGCCCAATTAAGATATGATTATATGAGGATACCTATACATGCTTACACACATAGTCCTTTTCCTTTCCTAACCAATCATTTCTTGTTCAAAAATAGTTCATATATTGTACATATATTTTTGGTACAAGCATTAGGACTGTGATTACATGAAACACTGAAACACTCAAGCCACATATTTATTTTTTTGTAACCTTCTTGGAAATTTTTGTTTCTAGAGTTTTAAGTCTCCTCCACAGTCAGTGCTGTCTGTTTGGTAAACAGACATCTTTTTCATAAATATGTCTATTTTCATGAGAAAAGGCAAATGTATAGCATGACAATGAGGTAATAATTTATATACACCTCACAGTACTTTTAGAGATTGTAGTGATTATTATAATGTGTAGGGGTTTGATCTGACAATGGTAGCAGGCTGGACAATTGCTCTCATGCACAGGGGTTACACAATGAAGTAAGAGGATCTCACCCAGGGGTGTTAACTGTTTCTTTGAACCTCAGAGTGCTGAAGCTGATGACTACTCCCTGCTTCCTGGGAATATGCTTACAAGTGACGAACAGTGTAGGGTGAGTCAGAGAGTGGTCTGATAAAAGATAAAATGGTCATAGAGTAATCACAGATAAGTCATGGCTTGAGGGGTGGGAAGATACTTAAATATAGTGATAGGAGACAGATATGCTGGTGAGGTAAGGAGAAGGTGTAACAGTAAAGTACCTTCCCATTCTGTCATCCCTCACTAATTCACATCTATCCTTGGGTCTGTCCTAGCTCCAAGGTGGTCTAATGACACAATATACAGTGGTTCATTGCCAGCCTCATCTGACAGCAGAAGAGAGCTATAGCATAGAGCCTCAGGGGACCAGGACTTCTTGACTCATGTTTATGGCGATTTAAAGGTTGCTTCAATGATGCATACCTTCCTTCCTAGGGCTCTCCTCGAGCCACAGGCAAAGATATGATCCATATTTTCTTTCAAAATTTACAGTGACTTTGATCACTTTTATTGCAAGTACAAAGCCAAATGTAACACCATGAACATTTCAGAAATTTAAGTTTGGCTTAAATTTTCCAACTTAATTTCCAAATTTGTGAAGCGACAGGTGTCAAGGTCCTGAGTGCATTACCCCTGTCCTGCCTGGGAGTTTAGCTGCCTGGTCTCAAAACCAGTGTAGGTATGGTGCAGATACAGATACTCCTGCAGTCTTTGTAAAGACCTGTCCCTCTTTGCTTTAGAGTTACCTTTAACCTCAGGCCCATACCCTAGGCCCCTTCCTTAGCTACACTGACTTGACTTTCTGGTTTGACTTCAGACCTCTCACCTACATGGACTTGAGGATGATCACTGGACTTTGGACAAACCCAGAAACCAGCCCTGGGGCTGCTCTTGTTGCTTAGATGTTATGGGACTGCCCCCTACATCAATGAAGTTGCTGTTCTCATCTGTTCAGCCCTGGCTCCCAGCTCTCTCCTCCCCTTGGCTATCAGAATGGCCTGTCCTTGCTGCTATTTAGAAGTAAAAGGGGGTCTGCCCAGGGGTTTCAGTGGAAGCCTTTAGGCCAGCGCTGAGAACTTTTAAACTTTTAGAGTTATACTCTCTAAATAAAAAAAATCTAAAACTTTGATGCTTAGTATACATGCAGAGAATTATTATATTCCTACATGTGTCAGGCAGTGCCTCTGCAGCTATGCCTGTAAAAAGTTGCACAAAGAATATGCTGCTCTCTAAAGAAAACTTTCTGAATATCACTGAGGTCATTTTAATGCAAACAATACATTTTCAAAGATAGGAAGATTTCCAGTAATCTAGAATTACTGTGAAGAGAGAAAAGCAGTATGGTGACTAGTGGAGCTGGGCCAGCCCTTGAAAACCAAGGTTTAAGACTTGAGGTATCTACAAAGAATAATGGAATCATAGAATACACATTGCATGTATGTATGAAAATATATATTGTATGACCCCAAGGTGGCTGCATTCAGCTCATGTCAGTCAGCTAAGTCTACACTTCCTGTGCAGTTTAGCAGAGGGAATTTTGCACCTCTAAAGGATGAATCATCTTGTCTCAACGTAACCAGCATCTGTTACCCACTTTAGATAGCTTATAGTCCCTGTAAATCATAGAACCTAGAAAAAGAAATGAAACTGAACTTTAAACTATGAAAGTTAGGTGACATGGTTTCTCATCTGTAAAGTGGGTATAGTTTCCTGAGGCTACTACATAATGTGAAGGGATGAATAAAGAATATGACAGGTTTTTCTTAGGTGACCTCTATTTTTATATAAACCATAGGTCTTTTTGGGTGGAGGTTTGGAGGGGATAAGCATTGTGTGCCAAATGCATCTTGGTCACACAGCGTGGGCTGTGCACAGCAACCCATTGATTACACTTGGTGCTCATGTTTTGTAGTAACTTCACTGACATTGTTTTGGATCCCACAGCTCCTGTGGAATCACCTCCAAGCAAACTTTCTTATTAAACAGAGGTTCTGTTCTCCCCTAAGTGTTCAGATGTAGCTTCTATTAATATTAATGAGAGTTATACATATGCATTGAAGGCAGAATAGACCTTGAGGGCATCATATGGATGGCCCTTCAATATTCTGTGGCTCTCAGTGGGACTTTGTACAGTATGGCATACAATGTAATGGGTCCATTGACTTTGTATCACTCTAGGTCACTAGCCCTAATATGATGTTAATAGAAAGCTTCTCATTTAGGTCCAAATTACATGTGTGGTAACAAGAAACACACTATATCTTCCACATTGCTACTTCCAAACCACTACAATACATTCTCTCATAGGAACAATATAAGCCTGACCATATCAGATAACCTTTGACACATGTTAGTAGAACTCATAAATCCTAATCCATCAAATTCAATCTCTTCACACCAGAAGGACATTTTAAATCTAGATGCTTCAAACCTGAATCAGAGAGAAGCGTAATAAAGTAGTGCTGATACAGCTAGCAGATCAAATACATTTTCCAAGATTCTGCCTAGGTTGGATTAAAATGTAGGTCCCTGTGATCAAAGGGCAGTGAATGAAAGCACAAGACTTGTCTCTGTCCTCTAGTTGCATAAACTCAATATGTTTGGTTCTTTTTTGTTCAGAGTCTACAGTGTCTAACACACTATATTTGGGGCTGCAGGTGATGTTTCCCAAACTACCTGTATTATGTAAATGAACTGCTAAAACAACAGAAGTGTCTGATCATTATCAGTCTGAAAGTGGGACAATCAAAAATATAGAAGTTGAGAAGCAGAGTGGTTCCCTGCAACTATCTGTTTTGAAGGAATACAGTGATTTGACATCCTTAAGAAGTCAGAGATGCCTGATTTCAGAATATAATTTGTAGAAGTAAAAAGGTGTACACACATCATGCTTACAAGTGTTCAAAGAACTTCCCCAAAACTTTGCAGCATTACCGAAGTGTATAATTTTTTGAGACTTGTTCACTATCGGAGGTTTCCAAACAAATTCAGAAATATGTTCCAACTCAGTTTGCTTTGCTTTTGGAGAGCTCTTCATATTTCAGTGCTTCTCTGTCTGTGTGTGCTTTTAATGAATACAGAGATGCAGAAAAAGAACAACAAAAAAAAATAGTTTTTTCCCATAGGACACATGAATATGGCATTATGCAAAGATGTTTTGCCATGTATCCTCAAAGCTACAGGAAGGTGAAATAGATATGATATGGATTTCTGCAGTGTATCTATTCATTCTGCAGTGAGCTGAGCAAATAATTTAAAATGCATAAATCATCCAATGAATGTATCTTTTTCTCCTGCTCATGAAAAATCCACAAGTAAAACTCATGTGCAACAAAAGGTTTTGGCATTAAAAATATATTAAACTGGGACTTCTTTCAAAATCATCCCATGTGCTTTCTATTGTTTTGTGAATTTTTCCACATTTCTAAGAACTAACACTGATCTTTGCACAGGTCACATCACTCTTCTTCTTATACATATTTTTTCTATAACCTGATTTCTTTCCATCTATCCATTAAAAGGGGATGTCCGTTGATAGGAAGACTAAAACTTAGTTATTCCTCACACTGTGCTTTCCTGCCATGCCCTATTTATTTGCTTAGATGCCTGTGTACCTTGCTGAATGATGGCCACATGAAGAGTGTAAACATTTTAAAATAACTTTGGGTTAATCACAAACAGCAGTAGTCTAATATTCCATATACAGAGTACAAGATGTGTAACCTAGTTATGAGTGCTTCTATGAGTCATGTGGCACTTTTTCACTCCTTGGTGAACAACCAGTCTCCTATGTGACTACTTGTTCATGCGAATGCCTACATGTGACTTTAAAATTTGCTGGCCATGAACTTTCAAGAGAATTGAGCTCCTCCATGTGAGTGTTTACTGAATTTGCAAATGAAAGTAAGAGTGAATGTGGTCTAAGAGGTTGTACGGCTGAGTGCGAAGGAACCTTGGGAAAGAGGCTTTTTAGTGAAATCCTTGGTCTGTGTTTCCCCCAAACCTAGGTAGAGCTGGCCACATGCTGGGGCCTCAGCTTTCAGATTACAAATGTCTCATGTGGTATAAATTGTTGTTTCAAAGTGCAGCTAGAGGAGATTTAGAGTTTTGCGTAAGTAGTTTTATTTGCCAGCGACACAACTTCAGGTCAACCAAGTACTGAGGAGCTGGCACCATAGATGATTTAAGCATTCCTCAGTTTGTTTTCTGAAATCAGCCTGGGCTTATGATACCTAGGTAAAAAAGCTTAGATGATTGTAGTTGTGATTATTTGAGGCAGGAAGATAATTATTTTCTGATAATTATTCCCAAGGTTCATTTATTTCAAAACACCTGATCAGGACAGTTGAGTGATAGGTAGGTAGGTATTAAAATATTCCTCCTACACTTCAGAAGTAAGAAGTGTCCAGACATTCAGAAATATTCACATTTTTCCAAACGGATTCCATTTTTTTCTTCTTCTAGTGTCCTGGGGAACATGCTGGGAAAGGAGTGTAACCGAAAATGAAATAGAGAACTGCTGCAATTAAGTGTAATTTTAAGTAGCATGAAATTAAGCAAATCCAGAGTCAGAAAATAAACAGAGCAGCTACAGATTTTCCTTAGTGTAAGTTCAGTAAAATTACATGAAACATATATTTGTACTCCCTCCTTCTCTCTCTCTGTGCTTGAATTCTTGATGTCAGCTTAAAAAGGAGAGGGAGAGGGAGAGAGAAAAAGAGAGAGGAGTATATGGAAATTAACGTTTCAGCTTTCAGAAATGTACACTTAATGAAAAGTTTGAAAATAACCAACCTTTCATGCCCCAAAGAATTACTGAAAAAGATCTTCTGTTTGCAACCTTGTTGGCAGTCAGGCTGTCTTGGGCAGCAGTAATTTTCAGTCAGAGGATTGCCATAAAAGCCTGAAAACCCACAGACCTAATAGAAAACAGGCAGAGAAAGTGAAGTTTAAACCAGGAATTCATAGGCAGAGGCTTCCAAGCTCAGTTCAGCTGTGTGAGGTCTGTCTGAGTCACGCACTGCCACAGATTGGACTGGTACATCTAGAATAGCACCAGACTGAAGAACTTGGCATATGAAGTCTAGGGTTAGGCTCCAAACACTTTCCTGGTGAGACTTCATCCAATGGAGTATATTAGCCAGCAGTCTCCCTGCCTGCTAGGGAGCATCCCTGTTTTTAATTCTCTGCCCCTCTGTGTTCAAGTTCCCATAAATATCATGGGAATAAATTTGTGCATGTCCCTGTTCTAAACTGAGGCAGCGCTATGCATGATGCATCTTTATGCTTTCAGAGACTTTCTAGTGTGTAAATCAGTCACTGTGGACTGATACAGGCAAACCTTTGGGGAGTGCTACAAGAAGAGTAGTGAAAGAAGACATGCTGGGAAATGAGGGGAAGGACACAGGTATGATTGCATTAACATATAAACACAGACTGAGAATAATATCAGTATGAGTCACTTACTAGAAGAAAACAGGTTTGGACATTTGCTTCTAGATTTATTTTCTGTGTAAGCTGTTAAGAAATATTTTAAATTAAACCCAGTTCCCCCAATGGTAAGTAAGAAACAAAAGAAAACTGAAAGTTGATGTAATTTACTAAAGGACCAGAAAACCCCTTTTATTGAATTCTTTGCTACCAGACGACACTATATAGATACATTTTAGATACATTGTCCCACTGTAATGAGAAAACGGGAAGAATCCTTTATGATTTTACAGATCATGTAATAACTTCACTTCTAGCCACCTCGGCATGGCCCAAATTCTGCACTTCTTCCTCTAGCAGCACTTATGCTGAAGCAGTGGGGAGGCTGACTTCAGCTGGATTTCCTTTGTCACTGGCTGTGGCTCCTTACAGTGCTGTTCATCTCTCATGTCTGCATGGTTTAGGACTGTGAGATCACTTCAGTAAAAGCAAGAGGAAATGGAAAAGCACAAAAAAGAAAGGAAAAAAAATACAGGTGTTTATGAGCTCATTTAAGGCAAGCTAAAGCCAACCAATTAACAAAAAGGTGGTGGGAAGATTATTAAAACAAAGTGTATTTTTGTTTTTAAAATAGAGATGAAGTAGAAGAGGAAAAAACCAAACCAAAAACAAACAAACAAGACAAGTTCTACCCAGAGACACCTGCAGATGATGACAATGAATGCACTGTAATGGGCTGGGTGCTGCCTTGGGAATGAAAACACAAATGGGAAAGGGTCACAGCCGGGAACAGAGACTTCAGGGCACACTTGGTCCCCCAAGCAGACAGCATTCAGATCTGAGGTATTTGCCTGGCTCTTACATCTATACTGCACTGGGGGAAACCTCAGACACAGACAGAGCTCCAATTTTGAGAAAGTTCAGATCCCCATTTACCTCCCTGGCTTCAAAACATCTGCAGTAGTAGAGAGTCATGAGGAAAAATGTTTTATGGTACTGTAGCTACAGGAAATGTAGTTATTTTATTATCTTATATGTGTGCAACAATTTTTGGGCCCTCAGAGTGACTGGAAAATGGAAATAAATATGAAGACTTACAGGTGTGTTTTTAGTTGATAATGACCAAACCTAGAAGCACCTAAAAACATTGAAGGATGAACCTCTAAAACTGTGGATATTTCAGAAATTCAGTTTGGATACAGCTCATGTGAATGGAAGCTCCAAATTACCTGCATCATCCTGGAATAGCAGATGCTTGCAAGACAAGATTTTTTTAAGAGTTTGTGACAGCACTAAAATTAGAAGAGCTTTATTATGCACAAGTGATACTCGACATGGAAAATTAGAGGGTGTTTATCTAAGCTCTCACAAAGGTTTTGGACTTAGTTTGGTATTTGGATTAGTTCTTATTTTATCTGGCTATGCCTATGAAAAATACATTTACAATTTTTTCCCTTCAATGCAGAACTATAAGGCTTCCCTATGGAGCCTGGGAGCCTGGTAGTTCATATGTGGACATATTTAATATTTTTGAAGAGCTTTTCAGAACAGCTGGTATTTGAGGGCACTTTTAGTGGACAACAAAATCCTGAAATCAGTAGTGAGCCTTTTATCAAAACCAGATCACCTCTTCAGGAGTGGTGCCCTCTTCCACTATCCGTTGACCTGCTTTCCTTTGGAAATTTTTTGTCATTGCTAGTGTTTGAGCTAAGCTTGCTGTCACCCTGATAAGATTTTGTTTTGCTGTTGGTTTGCTGTTGATTCACTGATGCTGATTCTTGTTTTAACCATGGGGTGGGAGATCCATCTTGGTACAGTTTGAGGTTGTTTTGATATGTGTTGGTCACTTCAGCAACAAAGAATTTCATAAATATACAGTGCCATGTGAACTGCAGCTCTGGACAGTAAAATGTTTCCAGGCACAATGAATATTGTGTCAGCCTATGGCTTGAGGTGGAATTTTTCCTGTTCTCTAAATTACTTTTTATCAGCTTTTACTGTCCGGTCTTGTGACAGTGAAATATGTATCATTTGCAGCTTACTAGTACAAAGGTGGGAAGGGAAGGTTAAATTTACTCTCCCATGATCTCCTCCTGATTTCCCTTCTTGGAGAGCTTAGCCCCATGAAGCTTGGTAGCTATGGGAATAGTGCCTGAAGCTGTACAGAGGCCTGGGTAAGGACAGTGAGTAAATGTAAAAGAGTTTCCTTTTGCCTTCCCACTCCAACAATGTTAGCTGTATTTTCACTAACTAACAAGAGTACACTATGAAAAAAATGCCTGTAATGGCTTACGTTGGTCACCTTAAAAAAGACAATACTAAATCAGTTGGGTTCAGGCTTTTTTTCTCCTCAGGAAGTTCCATGGTTAAAAAAAGAAAATAAAAAATTGCTTAGTCTCTCAAACCTGAAAGCCAAGATATTCACACACAGCATGGGCCAAATCCTGAAGGGTTTATGATACATTTCTGCTGTATGGGGACGCCAAACACAGGAGGAATCTCCACACATGCACTGCAGAGAAAATCTTTGTGGCAGCTGTTCACATTGCCTCGCAGAGGGAAGGGGGAGGAAGTGGGTATTTTGGGGCCTGAATCAGTAGCTTTGAACATCACACAAAAGCACCAGAGCAATGGGCAGTGTCCAGTAGTCCTGTGCCAACAGCCAGCAGCAGCCCAGCCGTGGGCCAGGTCTGTGGTTTGGAGGCCCCTGAGCTCTTGGGACTGAGGATTCCTTTCCCTCAGGCTTGTGGTGCTTCAGACAACAGACTTTTTCAAGCAGTGCCTACCCCATTTCTCAGGATTTAATTATGAACTAATTAGAAGGCAATTTTCTCTAAGCGTCCTCTGACTACACTGAGAAAACACACTGAAATGTTGGGGTCTGTCCCTCCTGTCTTATGCACAGTTTTTGTCTTCAAATGTATGAAATGTCTTTTGGGGAGTTTTCTTGGACTTGCATATCAGTGGCATGACAGTAAAACTGCTTGCAGAAGTCCAGTAACTTTCTTACACTCTGCAGCCTAAGTGGAAGCCTCAGTTGAGCAAGTTTAAAATGAAAAGTTCTGGTGCTCGTTACAATAGCAAAACCTTTTAATAGCACCAGAGAGGCAGGGGAACTTCACCAGATAACTAAATCCATTGATCTCTAATCCTTTGGGCCATACTTACTGTGGAAGACTTGCATGCATGGCTTCAATCCAGAACCGCACGCTGCCAAAAAACGCTTAGTGCGTTAGCAGCCAACAAAAATGTAAGAGGTCTGCTCTGCATGTGGGAAACAACATAAAAAGAAGTGGCTTTTTAGCTTAGTCTGACAAACGTTAACATATAACACTGATATTAAAATGAAATGGCAGAAATTCTCAATCATATCTTGGATGTAGGGGGACTTATATGTGCTAATTGAAAGGGACTGGGTGGCACTTTAGGCTGTTCCGTTGTAAGTTTCTTCTCAAGTACTCCAGTTCAAAACCTTCCTCAGGGAAGAAGCTGCTATTAATGTGCCTTACTTGCAGGCTGAAACATTAAAAAGAGAGACCTACTGAGGCAGATGCATTTCCTCCTGTATTTAGATACAAATACAGATGTTACTTATATCAAATATAAATTATACTCTGTTTCTGGTGACTGATCTTAATGAACTACAAAAACTAGCTAAATATATTTACGGGTTTATAGCAGTGCCGATCCTCAAGTAACTCTTAATTCACTTCCCTATAAATATCAATTAATAATGCATACCAGATATAGTTCTTTGTTAAATAAAAGTTAATATTATGCCTTCCAGGTACCACAGACAGTCTCATAGACTTTGTACATGCAGAGATAGTAGCATTTTTCTAAACCATATCACTTGTGGTTTTCACGGCTTACTTGGTACTTTCCACTTACCATCTAACAGATATTTTGTTTGTCTGTGTGTACACACATGTGCACACACCCTATACAGAGCATATAGACTCTGTATAACTTATGCTTCAGTGTTTTTCAGAAAAATTCTGTGTGTGTGTCAAAGGATGTACAAACACAATTATTTTGGAGCAAAGAACTTCAAGAGATGTATCAACTGACAAATACTGCAAATGGGACAAGAATTCACTTCTGTTTGTTCCAGGGTGACATAAAAATCACATGGATTCCCTCAGTCCTCTGACTACAGCATTCAGAGATATATCTTTGTAAGATACTGAGACAGGTTGCCCAGGGCAGTTGTGGCTGCCCCCTCCCTGGAAGTGTTCAAGGCCAGGCTGGATGGGGCTTTGAGCAACGTGGTCTAGTGAGAGGTGTCCCTGCCAATGCATGGGGGCTGGAACAGGTGATCCTTAAAGTCTTTTCCAACCCAAAACATTCTTGCAGGAAGGTTCCAGCTTTCCTAGGGATGATGTAACCCTTGTGCCTGTTGGAACCTTCTTCAAATAATCAGAACGACAGGTGAGGATGGCAATAGTTGAACTGAGGTCATAGATATACCTAATATCTTTCTGATATACCGCTTAATCTGTCACTTTTCTCTTTTGTAATACAGTGACCTGGAAAAGTCAGTCTAGAAAAAATTTGCTAAACCATAACGCCCAGGATTTATTAAAGATTTGGTCTAGAAGCTGTATGAGCTGTGTGTTTGTATATGCAAACTGGACATGTCTAAACCATAACCTGGGCAAACATTTTTTACTTAATTTCCAGCCTGTGTTCACCTTTTAATTCTATCATGTGAACAAAAGCCTTCGACCAGGCGTAATACTTTAGTCATATCCAGCAGAAACCATGGCCTGAGCTATTTCCTAAACTTAGCCAGGGCAGCACTCAGCCTAGGAATGGGCAGAGCTCACTCTCATAGCATACAAAATCTGTGGTTTGCACCAGCTGTGTCAGTTCTGGTGCCCTTTCATAAATGTTCTAGAGTTTGCAGGCCACAAGACATGTAGAATTTATGGGTCATCTGAGTTTGAATCACTCTATGATAGAGTGGCTGTACCACACTGATAGAAGTGGTTCAGCATCCACTGACAGGAATGCATGGGGCTGAGCCAGGGAATATTATACCAGGCTTCACACAGTTGGCTAAGCCAAGTCATCAAGGTGCTTTGTAAGGTCTGTTTCAGATGCCTCAATTCCCAAATCCAACACAACATGCTGGTTTTGTGGGGCTAGTGAAATAAGGGAGGGGTAAAGCACTGGGATCTTCACAAGGGACAATCAAGAACTTGCAAGCTTGCATTTTAGTCAGACTTTTGGTAATGTATCCACAAGTCAAAATGGAGCCACTAGGCACCACTGAGAAACACGACATTGCCTCAATTTGCTTGGAATTAAAGTCAGTTCACAGAGCAAATGTAAGCTATTAATATCCTGTATTCATAATGGCTACATTTATTTGCTTTTTTTGTACTATTGAAAAACCCTACAATAATCTCCAGTCTTAATTCTACCAGATCCTTTTCTTCTCATTTACAATAATTAGATATTACAATATCCTCTGGAAGTCAGAGGCACTGACAGAATGCACTCCAGCACTGCATGTTCTACCATACCACAGCACAATGGGACACCATTACTGGGAACCAAGTCTGTTCAATCTCGTTATGTCCTTCCAGAGCCAAATCCTGTTTGACTTACTCTTGAAAAAATCCTATTGAATTCAGTGGGCATTTTGCCTGAGAGGGGAGCAGTGAAGAGCCATCTCTTATACTCTTCAGGCATTTCCCTTAAGAGGGGCCTGTGCATTCAAGATGCTAAGTTTCTGCTGGGCAGCACTGGAACATGTGTGTTCTCAGGAGAGCTCCTGTAACCCCTAGGAAAAATTAATCAAGTGATTAAGAAACCTATGATTTTTGACGAGCTTTGTATTTTCAGTTTTGTTTTGTTAATCCACTAAAGCAGGGCTCCAGTCAAATGCTTCCATTTATAAACTGTTTTGATTTTCAACAAGGTTTTTATTGACTTTAGAAATAGTTCTCATGTCTTGTGAAAGAAGAGCAACTAAAAAAAAACAGAAAACCATTTCCCTTGTTCACCCAGAAGCTGCAAGCCCAGAAGGGCTTTCTTAACACAGTAGCATGTTTGGACCATAGTCCTTCAAACCAATTTCCCCTCCCCAGTTCATGATGACATTTCATTCCACACAAGACAAGAGATAGCTTAAGTGGGAAAAAAAAATTAAAAAATTAAAGCCTTAAAAAAGTATCAGTAGCTGAGGGATATTTAAACTGACCTGTTGAAAACTCAGAGTATTTTCACTTTCTGCTTTTTATTTCATCTAACAAGTTCACATTACTTGTCTAATGAGTGTCCTGGTTTGGGCCAGGATAAAGGTGATTCTCGGCTTTGTACTTTTGCTTTCAGCTAAGTCTCTTGTAAGTAGTTGCACTTGCTGAAATTAACAGCAAGTTTCTCAGACAGTGTCTGCTTCTAGGACTGATAACACTCCATGTTTATAGTTACTGCCAGAGACTGGCATGCAGAGCCAAGGACACTGCTCAGCTCTCAGGAACATTTTACCTTCCATAAGGAGTAAGGAGGTCCCGCCTGAAGCCCTCCTTTGGGGAGGACTGGACAAGACAGATGCCAGAATTGACCAAACAGAGTATTCCATCCCATACATGTCATACTCAGTATAAACTGGAGGGATCACAAGGGTCAAACCCTTCTTCCTGCCCTTCCTGCCCTTCCTGCTTCCCTTCTTCTCCTGTTCCCTGTTTTGCTGTGGCATCCTGGGAAGATTCCATCTGCTCATCTGCCTGTGGTCCTGATCCGTATCAGCCTGAATCTGTGTGTTCCTGCCTCCAGCTCCCGACTGCTGCTGACCCCAGGAGTCCAGCCTGGACTTTCCCAGGGCTGCCCTGCAGCCTCAGTGCTGACATGAGAGTTATTGGGGAAAGGGGGAGGAACGTGGTATCAATTTTCCTGTATATTTGTATATATTTAGTAATTTTTCCTATTTATCATTATTGTTCCATTAAAGTTGCGTAGTTTAGTTTCCAAACCATAAGACTCTCTCACTTATTCTCTCTCCTTCCTTTATCAGGGAGGAGAAGGGAATTAATAGAGAGCAATCTGTCATTCGGTTTAATTGCTGGGCCAGTGTTAAACCGTGACAGATTTTATTGGCGCACCAACGTGGGGCCCAAGCTAATTTGCTCGAGTCCAGTCCAAATTTTGACTAATTTACCTGAATAGTTTGAATTCCAACTCCAGTGGGAGAATGCCTTTGCTGAGCTGGAATCAGACATTTTTCTTTGGAAATTTCACAGGGTTGGAGATTAAACCAATCATGCCGTACCTTTGGTCTTTAGGGTATGCAATATGCTGCTTTGCAGCTGGAATCAGTGTTACTATATGGTATATTTATTGTAAGAACTGCTTAAGAACCATTGTTCCAATATGTTCCTCAATACTGATGTATATCATAGTGCATGGTGCAGTAGTGTTTCATACAGAGATAAAAAACTTGATTGGTAATTACACTTTCAGTTTCAGTTTGGGAATTATACCACTCCATCTTATTTTGGGCTGACTCCACCAGATTTTAGTAGCAATAGCATTTCATTTCTCAATTTCATTTCTCAATCTTCTGGTGGGTGTTGTTAATTTTTCTCATATATTGGTAAGGAGTAAGATGAAAACCACAGTCATGAGAATGAGCATGCCTTTTCGGAGGCCGAGAGTTGCTGTTTGGAGAGTGAGAGCTGCCCCTGGTACAGAGAGCACCCCCACTCCTGTCTCTGCAGCCGCTTCTCACCCCCCCTTACGCAAGGGCACAACTCAGATACGGCCGGCGAGCATTGCCAGTGTATCTGCTACAGCTGCAGCTGCTGCATCCAGCCCCACAGACACTGCTGCTGCTCAGAAAGTGAGCCCTGCTGCTGCTCCTGCTGCAGACACCACAGCCTCTCCCCCTCAGCCCACACTGTTACTTGTTGACCCTGTGACTAGGAGAAAAGGAAAACAATGGAAATCAGAAACTAGCCTTAACCCTTCAAAGTCTGAACAAGACAACCAGGTGATAGAGGAAATAAAGGATACTGCCTCTCCTCCTAGAGCAGTTTGCTTTCACCTGGAGAGGTGTCCAGTACACTTGGAATCGACTGCCCCAGGGGTGGAATGACAATGAGTTATTACAGTTCTGAAAAAATACAAATGAGCCTCTTAATGCATGAACTGTACCTAGATAATGATCCATCAGCCTTTCCTTTTTGAACCCCAAGATCTGGCCTTTTGAATATGCATTGATTTTGTATGATAGAATAATTCATCATATTTCTGGCAGATTCCCAGAGATGAAGCTCTAGATTAGACTATGGGCTTGACATACCTGAGTACACAATTTATGACAATCCCTTGGGAAGATTTAGATGTTTTCACATGTGGGTTTCAGCAAAATTAGTCATAAGATCATATCTCAGATTTTCTCTCCCACCAGACTTACCTAAGGACTAAATAGGTAGATTTGCCGCTTAACTACACTTTTTGTAGCTTAATTCTTTTGTGTTTTTCCAAAGATTCCCTATCCTTGGGTGCCTGTTGCTCACTCAAGACCCTAAACAGTAGCAACCAACCATAAATTTTTTTCTTTTCCCAACAGCCACAAGAGTTTAAAAACACAAAATCCTCCTTCAGTGTTTTTAATGACTCTTTCAGAAGGTCAATTCACCTCCCGCAGACATAGTATTGTTTATGTATTTTCCAATTCATCTTACCTAAGAAATTGTGAATGGTACTTTCCACTTAGTTATCGTTCCTACCCCTTGCCAAATAAACTAGGATAAATATATATTGGTTGTGAGGAAGTTTTGGTCAGAATTTTCTGGAACAGATCAGTTCCTTTGGTTGTAGGGATGTAAGCCTGCACTTTACTTGAACTAAGTACCCTTCAGATGGTTCTGTAGAGCATTGTGATATATGTACAGAGTCAACTGGAGTACCCTGTTCAGAAGGTTAATGAATAAATTATATTCCTCTTCTCTGTTTATCACTTCTGAAGTTTGAGAGAATGGTTGCAGCAGTAATAATTACTTAACATGAACATATATAAAGAGTGTATGTATCATGGCATTACATCTGCATGCATATAAAGTGTCCTAGTTTTATGGGAAATGAGATAATAATAGACAAAGATATTAATAAACAAGAGAAATAAGACAAGATATTAATAAGCAAGAGAAATAAGAGGATGTCCTCTTCACTCAGATTGCTCAAATTAACTGTATGTCACTCAAATTCCACAAATAACAGACTAAAAACTCAGAAAGGCTTGTCATTGTCGTTTTGTATCCCATTTTGCTTACATAATTATATAAGGGGTGATATTTACATCAGAATTAGTAAGTAGGGTTTTGTAGGTTCAAGAACATATCAGAAGTTCTTGGTATTGCTTTTATTTAAGCTGTAACTATATTGTCTTTCCAAACTGCAGGGAGCAGCTTTCATCACACTATTGAGAGCAAACATATTTTTTACGAACTACTGCAAGTCATGGAAAAGTTCTGACTCTATGTTGGATTGGCTTCTGAGTGTGATCTCAGGCATTGATCAGAATGGCTACGCCATGAGTAACCTTAACTTGTAAGAGGATCAACTCCTGAATGTATTTAGACCAGCTACACTTGGCAGGCATGCTTATTACTTAGCTATTAGGGAATTAAACTGCTGAAGCATTCAAGAATACATCTCTGTCATGGTTTAACCCCAGAGGGAAACTAAGCCCCACACAGACACTCACTCTCCCCCCTGGCGGAGAGAATTGGAAGGGCAAAAGTGAGAAAACTTGTGGACTGAGATAAAGACAGCTTGACAGGTGCACGCAAGCAAAGCAAAACAAGGAATTTATTTCCATCTTCCCATCAGCAGGCAGGTGTTCAGCCATCTCAAGGAAAGCCAGGCTCCATCATACCTAATGATCACTTGGGAAGACGAAATCTCCTTTCCTTTTTCTTGTCCCAATTTATAGGGCATCATCCAGTATGTGATACCCCTCTGGTCAGTTGGGGTCAGCTGACCCAGCAGTGTCCTCTCCCCGCTTCTTGTGCACCCCCATCCTCCTCACCTGTGGGGTGGGGTGAGGAGCAGAAAAAGCTTTGGCTCTGTGTAAGCACTACTCAGCAAGAACTCAAACATCCCTGCATTATCAGCGTAAATCTAAATCATAGCCCCATACTAGCTACTATGAGGAAAATTAACTGTATCCCAGCACAACCTCTAACACAAAATCCAGGTGTCACCATAAGACATGTTCATATTCTTTTGCTTATGTTAGCCAGCTAAGACAACAAGGTGTGGTGATACATGCCTTAACCCTGGCTATGTGGTCGTGTGCTTTCAAGTACAACTTTGCTGGTGTTGCCAAATGGAAAAAGGTCAGATATGTTTAAAAAGATGCCTTGATTTTGCTTGTTAGATATTCCTTCACAAGCTTTCCAAAGGGATCACCATCTGCACAAGACTACTTTGATAACTATTTCTACAGCTCTTGGATACAGTTCTTGGTCCTAACCAGCCTAAACAGCTCACTGAAATGAGGGGAGAAAAGTAATTTTTCCTTCATTTTATAAAAGCATTACAGTAGCAATGGAGTTGATGGTTTTATATTAGTAGAGCTTGTAAATATGCTTTAGTTTAATACCACAACACAGCTGTATGTACAGCTCTTCTGTTAAACAGTCTAACCCCAAGTTAGTATCTTTAATTTCCACTGAGGAGTATAATAATTTTTTTTTTCCTTTTTTATTTTATTCAAACTGGTGAATTGTGGCAGTGTTATTTTGCAACTTAACAAGACTGCAAATTATTCTCATTTCCACTTTGGCATTACTCCTCACTGAGGTGATTTAACTAGTGTTAAGTACAAAACACTTTAGCAAGGTAAGGTTTGTATATTCACAAAGCTGGATTAATGCACAAGAGTAATTTCTGGCATTGGTTAAACATCTCTACCACTGAACTTCATGAAAGTAGGATTGATGAGTTAAACTATTAAGTGCTGAAGTGTACAGCAAAAAGAGCTGATGTCTTTTGTGTGATAATTGAAATCATTTCAATTCATTTTTTTCTTGGTTGGACAGAAACATGTTTTCAATAGTGAAGAAATCTTGAGGGAATCCATTGACCTAGCGAGTCATATAATGCAAGAAGTTAATGGACAAAAATTATATTCATCTTCAGTTTATAATAGCATTTTCTTTTCACAGAACCAAAACCATACAAAGGCAAAGTATATTATAAGCGCAACTGCTACTCTGGTAGACACACATGACCTTTGTTTTATGTGACAATTATTGGGTTGGTTGAAAAATAAAATTTAAAAAAAACCAACCCATACACAAATTTTTATGCTAAGATAATAAATTATAAATTATGAAAGTCTAAGGCACTACACAACTTGTAAGCAACAGTCCTGTCTCTTAGCAACAAGCCAGCGAAAGCAGCTTGTTGATAGGAATAGAGCAGACAGGATTGTTTTGCAATGATTACCACCAAGGAACTAGGAACAACATTTTAACACCTGCCTCAGGGCACTTCTGCACCTAGCTATCCATCTCTCCAGTGGCCCACAAAGCCTGGGCTGGATGCCAAGCAGCTTCTGAGTCCTGCCTTCTTCCCAGAGCTTGCCCACTGCAACAAAAAGGACCCAAGAGGAAAGATCAAAGAGGTGGAGTTCAGGTGTGTTGCACACTTGCTCTTGCTTCTATTTCTTTAAATGCCTTTTTATAAATAATACGTGATCATTACTGTAAATGTTTACTTATTTTTTCTCTCTGCCCCTTTAGTCCCCTGTGTCTAATCTATACTTAGCATTATGAATGAATGCAGACAAGTCTTTGATATGAGGCCAACATTTTTTAACTGTAGTTTTATTCTTAACTACCCAACGTTAAGAGTTGGAGCAATAGTGAAATCAGAAGCCCCATGTAATTCTTTTACCATTGTGCTGGTTTCAGAAACATACAAAGAAAATATTTCCAGAAATAAAGTGCAACAGAATGATCCTGCTAAATCCCTGGACTAACATTAGAGGTGGCTCATTCATTCTCCCAGGTAGAACATTACAACAGTGAAGGGCAGCACTAAGGAAGGAGAGTAAAAGTTGAAGGAAAAAAAAGTCTATGTGAAATCTAGGCAGATGAGGCAAAAAATCTTAGGAGAGAAGTGAAAATGAAAGATGGAGAGGAAATAAAATAGTGTGAAAGTGAGAAAAGCATGAAAACAAAAGATAGAAATGGGACAGTGGAGAAATAGAAAAGAGAAAGAAAATATCAGGAAGACACACACCACTTTGCTGATAGCACAAGTAATTTCCCTTGAAGAAAAGAGTGCAGGGAGAACAGCTAAAAGGAGAATTTAATTCTGATCTGCAGGAAATCCATCACTGACTCACGAGACCTGGCATTTCTTCCAGTCCACTCTAAGCCCTAAGTGAGCTGGAATAATGATCAAAGCCTATAGGCCAGCTTAGCCTATAACCCTGTCTATCTCCACATTATACCAGAAATCATTAAGCACTGCAACTGTGTTAAGCATGCTTCTATCAACACAGCTTTCCTACTGTTGGCTGAAATGTAATATTCTAAACACCTTTTTCACTGGACCAAACTATACTTGCTAAGTCTTGCTAAGGACTTGTGTTGGAATACATTTATTTTGTGTGAGGCATTGGCTTGGAGGCCAGACTCCTATTGCAGAAAGCCAGGTTTTTGTTATTTGCTTTTCTAATTCTGTATCCAGAGCAGATTGATTTAAACTAAATTTTCTAAATATAACTACTGCCATAGCTTCATAGGCACATTAAACAAATGCATGGGTTGATCTACCTCAAGAAACTGATTGTTTTCCCTGATACAAAATCCTAAAGGAATTGGTCATTGTGTCTTATATGACGTTGAGGCTCACCAGGCAAAAGTGGGCTTTCTCCTTCACTTTTCTTTTGGGTGATTGAATATGAAGTCCAGCTCACCACACATCCTTATGTGAGATAGTTTAACACAGTACCTCGAGGCTCTATGGTCCCAGAATGCAGTGCAGCTCACTGGCAGTAGTTCAGCTAAAGACTAAACATTTGGCTCAGTGACAGCAGAGCTGCCAAGAGTTGGCAACAAGAGACTCACAGGGAAGCAGCAGGCTGCTAAACCCTTTCACATTTTTAATTAGATCCACACACCCATGTCTTTGAGCTATCATAAATATACGGATGACATAGAGAGCATTATTTGGGGTAAGGAAAAAAAAAAAAAAAAAAAAGAAAAGAAAACTGTATTGTGGTTTCTTTTACCTTATTAAAATAATTTACCTACAGCTAGCCTTTAGAACTGAGAGGGGGGAAAAATGGGGGTTGTGACATTTAACTCAGATAAAAGTCTCTCCCTGACTACAGTTGAATTCACTCTGCATGTTGAAAAAGCAGGGTCCTGAGATGACTGACATGTCGACTTAGTTGCAATAGCATCACCAGAAGAGGGCATTATTGGCAGTAACTCCAATGAGTAATTTCCCCTAAGAGCTATGCATTCAAACTCTGAAGTATTCTTAAGTGTGTATCTTACTATGATGTTGTTGTTAAACCTATTTTTTCCCCCCTTGTGATGTTATTAGTATTTTCTAACCACACCTTGACATATTGAAAACCTTTTTATTTTTTAATAATTTCTGAAAAAATTGTTTATCAAGTTCAGTTCTTCCTAGCCTTTCTTTCTTCATGACAATCCTGTTCTGATCCTTCCTTCAACTTAATGATGAGGCTTGGTTGGTTGTTTAATATAATTCCTTTTTTTATTAACTATTACACAGAATGGCTCCTCTGCCACTCATCATTTTTTTTTTTTTTTTAATTTGAGATCTACACCAATGAAGACATATATCAAATACATTTTATATTGGGTATTGACATCATCATATAGGACAGTCTGATGCATAGGGTTAAAAGACCTCTTTCTCTGTTCAGGGATGGTGACACTCTAGTCCTTTTCTTATAAAGTCTTAACATTTTATCCTGAATAGAAACTGTAGCTTTATCATCAACTTGCAGCATTAAAACATGCACAAAGGATTGTTGCAATTGGCCCCAAAAGTTTAGGATTTTCTTCTTGCATTTCTTCTAATTTTGAAAAAAATCTAATGAAATAAAATCCTTGAAATGCTGGAGGAGGGGGGGAGGGGAGAGGGAAAGGAATCACATGCTGTCCCGCCTGCAAGCACAAATTTTATAAATAGACACTACAGCAAACATCAAAGAATTTGCTGTGCAGAGAAACCAACAGATCATGTATATTTTACATTGCCCATTTATTCCAAACTGTGTTAGCCACACACTACCAGTTAACTCTGAATGTGAAACCACAGTCTCTCTGTTCTGGATATTCGGAAAATTGTTCATGTCATTCTCACTGTTTTCTTCTGTGTAAGTTAAACTTGGCTGCATCTTGCTTCTTTTAATTTTCACCTCTGTATTTCACCACAGACTGTGAAGCATAGACTGACCCCAGACCTTTTGAATGCTTGTGAGCTCATGTCAGGTTCATGGTACACATTTCAACAGAAATATTCGTGACCATTATCAGCAAAACTGCTCTAAACTGTCACGTCCCCAACCGCTTTATATCTACCTTAGTATGGGCTCTGCTCTGCACCAAAGAGCTGAATATATGTGAAATACCTCTTAGAACAGAAACAGGAGAAGGGACTAAGGAGAAAGTTGGCCCTTGGGCTATGCAGATACAGGTCTGCTTGAGGTAGATCCCTCATCAGGATATAGGGGAAATGTTCAGCTTTGACCTTTCTTGCCTTTGCCTTTTCTATTTTCCTTCTAATGTCCACTGGAATATTCTTGCAAAATGCTTTGATGCTCTATAGAGTAGCCAAAGGTAAGCAAGCATCCCCACATCTTGCCAGAAATTCAGAGCCTCAGTTGCCAGGAGGGATTTCGTTGTCAAATTTAATTGGAGGTGGACTGGGCCACTGCAGACCTTCGTATCATAAGGTCATAAGGCTGTGAAGTGCAGCATAGGTCAAGGCTGTTAAATCATTGTGTGGAGAAATTTTTTAATATTTGTAAAATGTTTAGCAAAATAAGACTACTGTCTTGCTTTGGGTTACCAGCACACAAGTGAATGAATAAAATGAAAAATATATGAATAAAGATTAAAATAATTGATCCTTTTATCAGTGTTGCTGTTGTTAGTAATAAGGAACACTTCTTAGGGGCTATATTAGGAACTATTTATGTGGAAGTGAAAAAGAAAAAAAAGCTAAAGAGATTTTACAAAAAGATGACTGAAGAACCTGCCCAGCAAATTAACCCCAGTTTTTCACCCAACTGCCACATGCCAGAAGCTCGAGAATGTACATTTCACAGGAACAGACACAGAAATAACATCTGCTATAAATAGTACTAGTAATACTTTTCCTCATTATTAGCTATGGTATAAAATATAGTTTTCTTTGATAGCAAAACCATGTTGTTAATATCTTTTTTGTGAATTGTCTCAGGATTACGTATGTGAGTTTCAACATAATTAATACAAGTGTTGTTGTATCTCAGTTACATGTATCTTATCTGGAAGAAGACATTTAACAGAGATGTATTTTTTAATGACGTTTGGGCTTTAATTTATCAGAGATTCAAAACAAGGAGTGGTATCTCTCCTGTTCCCTCTTGCTCTCTTTTTTTCTTCCTAATTTTCATCTGGAAGGTACCTATCTTGACACTAACCAGCCCCAAGCATGTTTAGTATAAATGTCCAATGCTGGTAAATACCTATGCTGATTCATTAAAATTCTTGTTCAGATCTGATCAAAACCCGGATGTCAAATCTGCGGTCTGCCCATGCAGGCTTACCCACACCAGCTTCTTTGAGACCTGCCAAGTTACCAGGCCTCTGGCTATTAACAACTGAATTCACAGGTTTCAGCAGAAAAATGGACAAGTGAAAATTTAGGATGGAAAAACCTGTTTAAACCATCTATTCCATCTCCATGTCAGTTCTGGAAACTTTACTAAATTTACAGATTTTGCTGTCATCAGTGCTAAAAGAGGTTTCTGTGTACAGCCTTTGATGCACCAGATCCATGCAGCAAGCTGTTAAGAAAGATAGGATAGATGAGTGTGATTTTGACCTTTCCAAAATGAGTCACATCTCTGTGGATACGGAAAGACCTAAATCAGAGTTCATGCACACTGGTGAAAAAATTTCCATTGAGCCTCAGGTCAGCCCTAAGGGAAAGAGAACCAAGAATGAGAGCTTGTGTTTGTCCCCACCACTAACCTCCCATACTTACTTACCCAGCTAGTGAAGTGAGACCATGCAGATCTGGTCTTTGACTGTTCTTCTGCAGGCAGATGGGAGAGAGGTTACTCTGATAATGATTTGAAACTTCTAGGCATGAGATATCCCTCAAAACAGGAGCTGTATAGTTGTGCCTCTCAACACCTCAGCTGCAGAGATTATCCACCTGAATATGACATATAAAATTTCGAAGATGTAACATTTGATTCAGACCTGGTTGTACCAATGAGGCTTGGAAAATGGGCAGAGTGAGTATGTATCTGGTTGTAAAATATTGTCAGCAAACCATAGGTGAGGCAAAACCTTCCAGTGCCCAAGCACAACCCATTCCAGTCTTCCCTCTTTCTGGCACTGAAAATGAAATGTGAGAAAAAAAAAAGCAAAAAAGGGCAGCCACCAATCAGTCCTTCTTGGACTTCTCTGCTTACAAAAACAGCTGAAGGACAGGGAGGCTTGGCACATGCTCCTGCTCCAGACCCCCTTCCCTACATTCCAGCTGAGAAGGAAGCCTATATGACAAACTTTGTGAGGGCAGTTTTACTGCAGAGGTCAAATTTATGATCTGACATACTGAGCAATTACAACTGTAACTCATATCTGTCCCCAAAAACTTTCCTGGTTGGGTTTACCCATTGCAATGCAATGTTAAAGTGCGGGAAAGATTTTTTGGCTCAAAAAGCCTCAGTTCAATCATGTTTATTTCTGTGTCCTGCTCCACCTAAAAAGGCATGTCCAGGAAGTATTTATTTTAAAGTAAAGAGGCAGCTTTCATAGTCTCTTTCATCTTCTAATGAGACACAAAAAATACACTACTTTAAATCAACAGCACTGAATAAAATTAAAATATATAAGAAATGATATCTGTTTTACTGTCAGACTTTGCAGATGCCTCATGTCTTACAGAAAAAATGTATACCCTTGCTTGTCAAAATCAAATAATTTAAATATTAACTTTTTCTATTTTATTTAAAAAAATAATGCTTTTAAATTGCTAATGGCTATTCATATTGTACTCATTTCTGTCAGCAAAATAGTCCTAAATAACCCTATTTTAGCAAGCAAATTTTCTACAGTTATAAAAAAAGCTATCACTGCCCTTTACCACAAATACATCAATGGATGAAAACAAGCAGGGTTCAAAGGAAGCCTGGCAGGACAAGCTTGGTTCAGCCTGCCTCAGCCTTTTCTCCATTAGAAAAGTTTTTTGCTGATACCTAAGAGGTTAATTTCAGATATCCTATAAAACTCAATAGGTGCTGAGCACACACAGAGCACTGCATATCTACCATTCAGAGACCACCGACTGAAGCATTGCCAAAATGCAGGAGCAGAAGCATGCAAACTAATCATTGCAACAACTATGCTTTTCAAATTCAGCCTATTTGCCACTAGCAAGCAAAAATAACATTGCATCCTGCTTCTATCCTGAAGATACTAATTCTGCCAGCTAAACTTCGTAAGATTTCCCTTCAGCCATGAACCACAGCATGCTGAAACCAATAGGAATCTTTCCTGATCCAAACATTGTTTCACAAAATGCAGTTGCAAATCTCCCCCTAACCACACCCAGAGCAAGGTTCCCCAGTTTATGAAATGCCCATAACAAGGGAAGATGTTTTCATTCCTTCCTTCCCTGGCAAAGTCCCAGGTGCAAGCAGCAACAAGCACAGGAAGGCTGATACATAATCTGCTGAGCCTGAGTCCAGCGTTCTTCATTCCACACATGACAGATCAGGCACTTGGTCAAAACACCTCCAGCAATGCTGCAGTCCCTTCAGTATCAAGGTAGCCTGTTTTTGTAGGGAAAACTCTGTTTGTTACTGCCTCATCTAATTGCCCTGAAAGCTGTCTGAATGTTAGAAATATTAAGAACCTTCCAGTGATCCAAGTTTGTTCAGAGATGACAATAAAACCTGAGATGAGACCAGGTTTGTGCAGCTTGAAAGCTTCATCATGGGCATTTTGCCTTTTCTGTAACTGTCCTATTTACCTGTGTTACCTTCTTAAGAAACCAAACACACACATATACTCTCAGTTGAATTTGAAAATAACATGCACCATGTCTTGTTTCTCATCCTTCTATTCTCATTTCCCATACCTTGCTCAGATCTGGGTATGACCTCTTTGGTTTGTTTTATTACAAGTAATCCGTTTATTAACAATGAACTGGCCAAGAGAAGACATAGAGTCTAGTCCCAACTTTCCATTGACCTTCATGGTGTCTTTAGGAAATCACCTCTCTGCCTCTCTGTTGCCAGTCTCACTCCTTACTTGCAAACACAAGCAAGAACTGTTTCTTTCATTTACTGTTTGCCTGATGGATCCAAGTAGGGATGTGGTGGAGGAAGTAAATGAGGAGGTACCATTTTCATCTCTCTCATCTAGTTCATGTGCATGAAGTTTTGAAAACAAAACTAAACAAAAACAAAACAAATCTACATACATACGCTGTTATTGCAGTGTGGAAACTGAGCCAGGAATTTCATTATGTTTCTTTCCATAGAATGGAAGTCACTGGGTATATATAAAATATAACAAGAAACTCAACCCAGAGGTCTTTTCCTCTCTTCTTTCTCAAGGGTCAATAATCACTTCACAGGACATTTCAGTGTCTGTGTTGGAATAGATGTGTATACCTTTGACCCAGATGTATGGCAATGGTATTACTTTAACCCAAATGAGATGCAGTATTGAAAGCATGTGATGTGAGGCAGATGCATGATACTGATGCCACTACTGCAGATGTGAGGTTAGAAGGGCTGCTCTTTTCATTATTTACCTAATTCACTATCAATCAAGGTGCAGAGCCAGTAGCGAACATCTTGCATGGTCACCTCCATGGTGGTTTCTCATAAGCAAATATTACACCAGCCTGGTGGGTTTCAGCACTGCAAAGGTGTGCCACCTGAGTATGCCAGCTTCTGGCATGACTTCAGGATTATTCCTTACTGACTGAGAGGAGCTTCTGAGATAAGTGTGACTGGGAAGACAGGAATAATGAAGGTGACCTGTTTAAGGGATCCTTACAGGAGCTGTACCACTTTCATGGGAAGTTTGTTTCTCCCAGGACAAAAGCTACTGCTGTATTAGCTAATAGAAGGAGTATTACATGATGATGGATGTGTCAAAATAACACATCAAAACAAAGCAGTACAGCCCATTTCTCCCCCAGGGGAAAGGATAGAAGAATAAGCTGCATGTGACAATGTCAGTGATACTGCTTAGTGGAATGCTCTAGGACTTGCAGATACTGTCCACCGAAGCGATGAAGACAATGTAAGAACATGTTTGCAGAGCATGGTGGTAAAAAGGCAAAAACTTGAAGGTCATGGCCCTAACTTTTAGAAGAGGGCCCAGAAAACATCTATTGTATCTTTTCAGCATAATTGTTGTTATTCAATTGCTAGCCTAAGAGTATCTCAGAGGGACCCTCTGTATGGTTTCTATGGAAAATTTGTGAAAAATGAAGAGAATTGTGAGGAAGTATTCTTGAATAATTTCAACCTCAAAGTTAGAAAAAAAATTGTCAAAATGTTTCATTTCTATATTTTCTAAGTGAAAACTTAAGAGGCCTATCTAGTGATAATTTTCTGTTGTGGGGTCTTAATCATTTTAGTATTGGAAGAATAAAGAATTTAAAAGATAAAATTAAGTCAAAGTTATTCTCGAACTGTTGAAGGAAAAGTTTGGATTTTTTTCTTCTTTTTCTGTTCTTATTTAATTTTATGTTTATCTCAAAAGTTTTCATGTATTAGGAGAATTATTTCTCAGCCTACTTGTCTTCAGATGGTCCCTCCCTACATCCGTGAGATAATATAGAAGACCATCATTAATATGACTATGTTGATACTAAGGTATTTGAGGTCTTTTCTACAGAGGGGCAGTTCTCCACCAGAATTTCTTGATCTCCTAGAGAAGAGCTCTGCATTTAAAAATAACCTGAACATCTAACAATTCATTTGGATTAGACTTTGTACATTACATCACAGAAATAAAGGCTTAAACAAAATCACATTCCAGGTCCTTTACAATAATTAAAAAAAGATATCTAAAATTTACCTCTGCTTTTAATAGGGAAGACACATACATGTTTGTGCACTCTATTTTTACAGTGAAATTTAAATTTTTAAGAAACATTTTCATAAACTAGAATAAAGTAAAAAAAAATTACACAATCTCTTACATTAAAACACAAACATTTCTTAAGTTGAAAAATCATAAAACAGAACTCAGCCAAGGTTCATCTCATATGGCAATTGTTCATCTCATATGTCAATGGCAAATTGTTTTATAACAACTTCATATTGTTCTTTCATCTTTTACTCCTTAAACTATGGATGAGAAATATGGGAGAAGAATGCAGATTGCCAAGTGGTAAAAATGCAGTAAATAACAGAACACACACATCCAGGTGCCTATGTAGTTTAAGCTCACTTGAATACGTCTTTTAGAAGGAAACAATAAGTTAAAGTTCTTTTGAAATAGCAGGGCACATGAGTGCTGTAATACAAAACAATAAGAGTAGAAAGTGAAGGAATAGCTGGACACTTTCTATATAAGATCAACCACATTCCTTCCAATACAAAAAAATCCAAAAGAAAATAGTAAGGAAGCTTGCTTTGAAACTGTGGAGGCCACCTCTCATCTCTTTAAAATACACTGAAGTTACCCACCACCCTGATGGTATTTATAAATCCTTGATTCTCTTTTCTTCTGTCATTTCAGTTTGGACTCATGGCTTTCCCCAGTCTTCTGTTCTCCACTAAGGGAAAGTAACCAGAAAAACCTTAGAAAGCTGAAAATCTCCATTAAACCATCTTCAGCCTTACATGAACCTTTCAGCAATTTACTGGAAGAATAAAGAGCCAGGCAATCTTTAAAGCATCTTAATTGTTCTCTGAGTGTAATAGAACCCTCGGGAGATGTGACCCTAAGTTTGCTGTAAATCACTCTTGATTTCATGGACTGTGCTGTTTCTCCCTGTCTATGGAACATACATGACGTTGAAGTAGATTATTAAATCACACACATGCTTATTTTTAAACAGACCTTGTAAGTTCCTGCCTTTCTTTTCTTTTAACAAAGGAAGGTATGAAGTGGATATGAAAATAGCAGGGCAACAAGTGGTTGCTTGAGAATGGAAAAGGGTTTGAGAAACCAGTATTTAATCTACCATGGCTCTTACCATTTTTTCTAAGAAGCTCTAGTCAATCAATCTTCTTCCAATCTGTCTACCATTGCCCTTTTACTACCAGTATATCATCTATTCACCCACAACCTCATTTGACAGTTCTCTCTGTTCCTTTCCTGAATTAAAACTCTGCCAACCTGAAATGGTTCAAAATCTTCCTCCAAGTTATGCCAAACAGCTTCTCAGAAACCTCTGGCACACCCCTATGCTTTAGGCTGAGCACCATTTCTCTCCTAATTTAACCTTGCTATGGGCACAACACCACACCCTTGGCTCTGATCTAACACAGTAACCACCTCCTCAACCTCCAACACGAAAGCACACAGCCACACTGTCCTGTAATGCAAAGAACCACCTCTTGGACTCAGATTTTCTTTTCCTTTTATGAAACATCCCCCACAGAATTTAGAATTCATACATTGTCAGCCCATAACAATCCTGTTTGTTGTTGGCACCGAAAAATAAGAGGCACATAGAATAAGAAGAAAGAACTGAGGATCTTAGCCTATGCTTCTATAGAGGAGAGAGAAAACTACCTCACCAAAATACGTCTCTCCTCCCTCTCATGTCTGTGGCTATAAAGTAATGGGTTTATCTGCCAGTAGATCCTTGACGGGCTGAATCAGCTCCAGACCTGAGATTATCTGCCAGTGGTACTACCCCCAGAAATATGTTAGCAAGGTAGTAGATGTGACTTAGTTTACTAAATATGCACTCATCTTCTTGGACAATGAGCTGCCAGCCAACCAACAGGATCCAAAACAAGTAAGAAGTCACAATCAAAAGAATGGTGTTTATAAAGAAAATGGGCTTATGGACAAATCTTGTGCTAAATCCATTCTTCCTGTCCATTACTGACTGTGGAAACATCTTCTAAGAAACAGACTAGGGGTAATATGGTGAAAATCTGAGGCACAAATTACAATACAGGAAATTACATTTAAACATAAACAGCATCATTTCTTCCTTGAAAATGGTAAAACACTGGAACAAGATGGGTGATGTAGTCTTTATCCTTGGAGATACTCAACCCCCAAGTGGACATGACCTTAGGCAACTTGTTGATCTTGCTCAGTAATGGGCTTTGGACTAGCTGGTCTCTAGAGATCTTTACCAACCTCAACCACTCAGTTATTTTTGATTCTGTGGGTGGCAGCTGTGCTTTAGTACTTTCTCAAGGGCAAACTCTGCCATGAGTGCAGACCATAGCACTCTGCATAGTCTCTGTCTCCCATTGTTACTGTGGTGGTCAGAAGTGATCAGTGTAAGATGGACTGCAGAGTTGTTTCTGTAAAGACCTTTGAGAGCGAATACTGAAAAGGCAGATGGAGGTTGAAGGAGTCAGGAAAATGTAAATATATACATGAAATTCTTTCTGAGCTGCAAGAGTACTGTCAGTTCCTGGGACTGACCAGCTCGTGCCCAGTTCTGAGATCTACACTACAGCATGTCCTGAAAGTGAGCTGGGATTCCCCCTGTTAAGGGCACAGCTGAGGCACTGAGCCTCTGCAGCACATTAAACAAGATAACTACATCCTGAGGCCTGGCCACCTCCTAAGGTGCCTTGCCCTCTCACCAGCTCCAAAGGGAATCTAAGGTAGATGAATTCTATCCCTAAGATAGGTGCCTTACTGAAGTGCCTAAAAGCATTTGTATAATGTGGACTGATAGGTGGCACAAATCCTCCTAAAGCTGCCTTAGGATGCTAAGCCACCTCACAAATTCAGGGCTCAGTTTAATACTGCAATTCTAGCATCCCATTTGAGGAAAACAGTATTCCCATTACAGACTCACAAACCAGGTGTGTTATATAGCATAAAAAAGTTTTTCTGCAAGGAAAGCAGAAGGGTGTGAGATGCACAATAAGTACTGAAGAGGCATAAAGCACCCACCTGAGTTTCCTTAGAAAAGATTAAATGCCAGAGATTCAGCCAACAGTAGGAACAACTACTGAGCAGTATGTCTGCAGCTGCCTTGAAAGCTCAGTACAGACTGTTACCACTTCAATATTAGAATTAATTGAAGAAAATTGAGAAACTAACTCAGATTTGACCTCTGTCTATTGTGTATAATAAGTCCAGTATAGCCCAAAGGCACATAAAGTAGGGAAAATTATTAACCCTCTAGGTGCTAACTGGACATATGCCAGCTACAAAAGAAGCATCCTACAATTTGAAGGAGGTTTATTTTGGTCTGAAAAAGTGATGGATCTCACTTCCCAGAAAGACAATACTGTTCTTTGACAAGCAGTTGCAGTACAGTTGGAGTGCTGGTTCATTGCATTACGGTCTGGTGTTGGAGAATTCAAACGTGAACTGTCTTAATATATTGGAATCGCCTTTCTTGCACCATTTCCAGTTTTGTTGTCACTCATAATATTTGAGGGAATGCTTCATGAACCAATAATGCAGCTGCCCTGAAAATGTTCCACAGGAGCTGTCAACTATCCTATTAACACACTTACTGACACTGGCCACAGCTGAGTCTCTTTAAACACACCAGTCTTAAAGTAAAAAGCCGTTTTTACTGAAGGATGTATTTTTCAGTATTAAAATATGAAATAAACAATGACATGCTTTCCTTTAAAATTTTAAAATTCAACTGTATCTCTTTTGCAGACATGCATTAATTCATTTAGATACAGCACCTGAAAATCTGCCTCAGCTTGTCAGTAATGTGCATCTCCTAGTGAATAAGGAATCATCATATTCCATATTTTCAGGTGCTAATGATCATTAAAGACACAATGCATACGTACTCCATATAAAATTTTAAATCAGGTAGATTTTCTTTTCCCCTAAACCTGGGCTTGTTTCTACCTTGACAGTAATTCTCCAGAATATGGAGTAGTGCAATGTCCAAGGACACTGTTCTGCTTCTAACCACACTAAACATACATAAATTTAAACAATTTAAGAAATGCAGCATCCTGAGGACCTTTTGAAATTACAGTTTCCTACCATAATCTATGTACCTTTCTTGGTGCTGTGTATTATCAAAAAATATCATTGAACTGTTTTAGTAAGTCACTGGGAACAGAAGAGAGTTCCATTTTGAAGAAAAGAGAGGATGGGAACTCATAAACCACTCATCGAGCGGTCTCTGTTTCCTGAATTCATCAGTCTTATCTTTGCTACTCCCCATCAATTATGTCAAAGGTGAAATTCTGTTATGGGAGGTCATAGTCAATGCAGGATAAGCTGTATGTAATCAAACTTCTTTGGAAACTTTGAACAATCAGACTTAAGTCTGGTATGAAATTATTTTTAATTCCTAATTATTTTTTTTAATTCCTAACTATTTCTTATGAAATAAGAATTTTTATCTAAACAAAAAATTAATAATGTGATGCCATTGCAAAGAGATAATTTTCTAGGATGTCTACCCTGTGTAAGGCACAGAAGGTACTTTGATTATACTTGGGATTAGTTGTTCTTCTCAAGCTTTGGGAGTACACCAAAGTACGTAGATTTCAGGAGTACTTGGGCAGACTGAAGAGGCTTTCAGACATTAAGAAACTTTAAAGGAAACAAGTTTTTTTAGATAAGAGACAGACAGCAAAGAGGGAACATGATAATTTTTTCTATTCCTTAATTGACTTTATCTTCCAAATATTTACAGATGACCCATTGCTCCCCTTAGCCCCCACCTCTCTGCATCCTGAGCAATGGTGGAAACAGAGACTCCTGTCACAGCAGTCTTTTCCAGTGCCTCTTTATATTAAGCCAGGTCAGATGGGGTCACTGGTCTTTGATCTACTGTATGTCTTCATTCTTGTTTTAAACTACCCAACCTATCTCATATTCCCATAGCTCATGACAATGAAAGCAGCAGCTGTCTGCTCTATTTCCTAACTAATAACTTCTGTTCAGAGTGGGAGGAAAAAACAGCTTTATAATAATGCAGAGTTTTCAGTTGGAAAACCAAGCGCTAATAATTTCTTGTTGTGCCCTTCTCCCCTCTTACTCCAGGAATACCTAGAGACCACCTCTCTTCTCCCTTTGCTTGTTTCTAACTTTTTTTTTTTTTTTTTTTTCTTCCCCCCCTCCCACCCTTGAGAGAATCAGAACTTTGCTACCTTTGTGATTATTAGCAGCCCTGGATTCATACTGATTAGTCCCAGGGGCACAGGGTTAATGAGTTAAGTGTGCTTATTCAATTAAGCCACATCTTTGTTTTAGCTCACATAAATTTTAACCTGATCACTACAAAATTACCTTTGGCACTATTCAGTAATAGAATAAATTGAATAAATTGAATCAAAAGAAAAATTAATGCCTTCTTAGTTCTTAAGTATGTATGTACTTGATTTGCCCTCAGTAAAATAAACAAATGGAAAACTTAGTAGAGGTATTCTGATCAACTGATATACAGTTTACATCATGGATCACAAGTAAAATAGAATCCTTTTAGGTTCTAGCCTAGTGCTTGCAACTGTTGGCACTGTTGTGAATTTTAGGTTGCTTTCAGTGAAAGTTATTCAGTTATCTCTTTCCTTTAAATGCCCTTGAACTACACTTTTCTTATAGCAACCACTTCAGTGCATTAAATTGCAGAGAGGATGAATGAGCCATTTCACTCATAATACTGGAGCACCTTTTCTAATGCAGCTGCAGATTATGGCAATTTACTTTCTTCAAAGTTGTGTTTTTGGAACTGTAAAACAGCCCTGGATATCACATAGCAGTGTGGGAGACCAGCTGATGGCTATGATGCAGGTACTGACTGATGAAGTGTAACAGCACAACTGTAAATTCTGTAAATAAGATGTTGAAAGAAAAGCCACTGTATCCCAGTCCATACTGCAAGGGGAATCTGGCATACTGGAAAGATATGAGATCTTGAATGTTGATTATCATTGAGAAGTTTCACATTTTAATCTCTCAGTTTAAATGGAGGACTTTCATAATGGCATTACGAATTACATTTGTACATACAGACTGCCCTTAAAAACAGCCTGTTAAGGAAAGACTCACCTCATCTAACATTAATAGTTTCAAAATTAGGCATCTAGTCTAAGTCAATTATCTCAGCTGCTTCTGTATTCAGTGAAGAGAGACAGATAACCAGAGCATAATTCATCCCCTTCTAGGACTGGTTCCACTTATATCATGATGTCATCAAACACAGTTAGATGAAATTACTTCTACCCTGAGTACAAATGAGAAGCCAGATGAAAAAAAACAAAACAAAACACAACCAAAAGATAGCAATGAATCAACAAAATCTTTCCAGTAATGTCATAAGAAGTGTTTTTATGAAAAATAACACGTTATTCATGCATCTAGGTTTCTTTACGAACCAAAGATGTTGTCATTAGAGATGGTGATCCTCTGCTTACATTCAGTGGTACCCAGAATGCCCAGATCTGGAGGAAAAGTGAAGCTACTGCACTAAGAACTTTTAGCAGGCAAACAACTTCATTCTCCCTGCACAAGACCACTTTGAATCCATTATCTACGGGATGATTGATACCAAGATTACTATTGGACCCCAGTGACTTCACCTCTGAAAATGTCACCATATTTTGTTGATTCTTCTAAAATCTGTAAGTAAATTTCCAGATGAAGTGTACTTATAGTATTTAGAAATGTTAGGAAACCTTGCTCTTCAGTGACTTTCTGCTATTGGTAATGTCAAGTAATGGGACATTTACCTGATTCACTCCCTACACTGCACATAACCATCCTTTCTTCTGGACTGTGTTATTCTTAATTGTATACCTTTAAATCAACCTGTAAATTCCCCTGGTGGACATTCAGAAGAAAAAATCTTTCAAGATAAGTGTTTCAAGGGGTGAAAGAGAGCTTGTGTGTCCTTTAAAAACAAAATAAAAATAGATACTGAATTTCATTAAGGTCCTGCAGAGAATAAACTAAAATTAAAATAGTTCTAGAGATCACTTACTTATTTTTCCATTTAATCCATTTAGGATCCAGAACTGATTGCTGAACTATCTCCTAGAAACATGATCTTCAGACTTCACCTTATTCACAGAGACCTTGGCAGCACAAACAGGCAGTACATCACTCCAGCTCTATCTCTGTTGCATTGGCCTCTGGTTCTGAATTACAGCATCTATCACATTCTGGCTTTTGCTTGCCAAGCTTTTAAAGGTGTGCTCTTGCTCACTGTACCTTATGAACAGTTTTCCCTTCCATCATCGGTCCTGCTTTTGAAGTTTACTGATATCGACTTATAAAATATTCTCTCTCTGCATGCCTTCCCCCTCTGACTACTGTGTAACTGAGACATACATGCATATCACAAGTGTCAAGCCACAGTTTGAAAGTGCTTTCTCTTGCTCATACGGACTGTGGAAACTTCTGCCCATAAATATCTGAACCTCATATGCTTTAAAACTAGGCAATGCATAGATCCTTTGGTTAAGATATATTTATAATTAATAACGTGGCATAGACTAGTGGATTCTTCACTGAAAAGACGATAAACATAAGCTCTATGTATGTATGTCTGTACAAATATATTGAGGGAGGTGTGCTCTATTTCTCTTTTCTGTTTTAATACCATCATATATCATTTGTTTTTAAATTATGCTTTGCTCTGATTTTTTTTTTCTGATACAAAGATGAATTTTGCATGTTGACAAGAACTGGCCTCAAAATCTTATTCTCACTCTTTAACTTTGCTGGCATTGCTCTCTCACCTCCTCCTCTCCTCTCCAGGTCTCTTTTTATATATTTTTGCAGTTTCATTTCCCTTTTCTTGAATATGTTACTTGCTAAGGTGCATTCAGCTTCCCATATCTGCTTGGCCTTGGGCAGAGGTGGGAACCGGGGGAGCTTCCAGCAGCCTCTCACAGGAGACACCCCTCTGTTCCTTCCCACTTCCAAACACCTAACCCAAGAAAATCATGAAGCTCCTGGTCTCTTATATAAATGTCTGTAAAGGTGGGTGTCAAGAAGAAGGGGCTTGTCTCTTTTCAGCAGCGCCCTGTCATAGGATGAGTGGCAATGGTTAGAAACTGGAACACAAGTAGTTCCACCTCAATATAAGGAAAAACCTTTTCTACTGCAAGGGTGGCAGAGTATTGGAACAGGCTGCCCAGAGAGGTTTGTGAGTCTCCTCTAGAGACTTTCAAGGCCTGTTCTTCTGTGTGACCTGTCCTGGGTGATCCTGCTTAGGCAGTGGAGTTGAACAACATTGCCAGAGGTCCCTTCAAACCCCTACCATTCCATGATTCTATGAAAGGAGTGGAGATACGGTATACAATAAATATTTGTCTATGGAGTCTGCTGTGTATAAGTATGTTAGCTTGTTTTTTTCTTAATTATTTGATATCTGTAAGTACCTTTAATCTACATTAAACCAGATTGGCTATTTTCTACCTACCACAGCCTTTAATGCGATTTTGAGAAAGTACAAATACTAGATCTACTGTATGAGGCAGGAGTTAGTGGACCAAGCTATTGGGAACCCACTCAAACCAAAAGTGGATTAGTAAAATTCTGTATAGAAAAGATTTTGAGACTTCACTAAACCTTTTCTTTTAACCATGTGGGATATAAATCTTTGAGTACACATTTCATGAAAGGGCTCATTTGTGAGATAGCCATATAGCTATACTCTTCATAAGGAAAAAAAAAAAAAAAAAGAAACCACAACCATGCCTTTTTGTTCAAGTGCTGTCTTTATCTTTAATTAATAAAGTAATTGGTTATCTATTCAGAATTATTTTTTTATTATAAATTTCTGACTGTTTTCAATATACGGCGATGATTTAAAGAAATTAAGAAAATATTGCTAGAAGTACTTGGAGAAAATGTATTCAGAGCATGCAAGAGACAGGGAATCTAGTGAAAAGATTCTGAGGCCTAAGTAGAAAGTCAGATATCAGACCCTTAGAAGAAAGTCAGATATCACACACCCTTGAGGAAAGGCTATTTCAAGAGGAAAAATATACTGCATTTTTATTTTGAAAAAAAAAATCACTGATTTCAGTGGCTTGTAAAGCTGGAAGATGTCACAGAAGTTCTGCTTTCTCATATATCTCTTTGTTAAATGCTTTGGGAAGGGGAGAATTTTTGGCATCATTATGGTTATTATAAGCATCTACTGCCACTTTTCTCTTTTGACAGGACATTATGATAAATTACCTCACTTTATAGCAGTTTATGTTATTACATAAATGCTACAAATGGCAAAGTTTGGAGAGCACAGGTAAATCCTAGAAAGTGCCAAACAAACTGTAAATCGTATTAAGATAATCTGGGGACTTGAAAAGAGTTGTGTGTTAAATGGCATTGTGTGGCTCAAGTATATAATGGTACCTTTAGATCATTCAATCACTGGCTACAGCATCAAGAATCAGAAAGGGAGACAACAGCTTAAGGCAATGTATAAAAGAGATTTACCTATTTCCTCCTCTATTATTGCATACTTATTTATGATTGTTTATTTATGCCTTAGTAATAGCAAGAGGTTCCTAGCAGAGATCAAGCATACATTTTATTGAAAAAAGGAGACTTGTCTCAATCCAAATAGAAACTGAAAGAAAACAGGTAGATACAATGTGAGAAGAAAGGTGACAGTGATGTTCATTGCAGTAAACAGCAGTCACCAATTACTTAGCCATTGTTTAACTTTCTTTATAAAATATAGCAAATCTGGAAGGCTGGTAATTGCTATCTATAGAGCTGTCTTTAGTTTATGTAAACTAGGAGTGTCCTTTACAGCTGCTTGGATAATTATTTTCCCCAGTGGAGAAAAAAAACAAAACTACTTCATAGCTTGTTTGCATGGAAAAAAAAAAAAGGAATTCACATATTTGAACATATTAGGGTCCGAAAGAGCCAAGCAGATCTTTTAACCTTACCTCCCATACATATCAAGCAATTTATTTTAATTAGTTTTATTAATCCAAGTAACATATTTGAGTTAATGCAGAGTTGTCCTACCTTATTCCTATCAAGTTAATAGATGAAATATCCTTAATTTTAATTTACTAGATTGTTGTTCTAGCAAAGTACCCTGATTGCTAAATATTCTGCCATGTTCCTAGTTTAAGTTTACCTGGCTTCACTTGCAAGTCATTCATTGCTGTTATGGCATACTTTACTAGATTAAAATGTTCATTGGCAGCTGGAATCATCTTCCAGAAAGGTTATTCAGGGCCATTCTCAATCAGCTTTTGGATAAATAAAGTTTCTCAGTACTAAACACTTTTCCCAGCTTCAGAATAAATTTTCTGTCTTTTTTTATACCTCCTCAGCTTCTGCACATCTTTTCCTGCTGACAGCAACAAAAGAACATAATGCAATACTGCAGCAGTCTTTCCCCCAACATGTTAAGCAGGCACATAGTCTATGCCCCCCATCTCTGTCCCTAGCTTTTTGCTTAAATACAAAGGAGTGCCTTAGTCCTTTTCATCATGACAATTTAAGCAATTTAACTTGCTCCTCCACTCTGATTCTTAAATCTCTTCCTGAGACTCAGAATACACTGTCCATTTCTTGGTGATACATTCCTTGTTCTAGACTACAGGACACTTCGCTATGTCAAAATGCAGATTGATTGAATAAACTCACCTTGCTTTGTCCATTCCTCACCATTACGGCAAATGCTGCAACTTCTCATTGATTAAAAAAAAAAAAAAAAAAAAAAGCTTCTGACCTATAGATATTACACTGAATTCACATAAGAAATCATTTTACACAATTTGATACACAAACACTATACCCATTGGACAGTGTGAACTTAAAATTAACACAACATAGCTTCTTTCTAGACAACAGTCTTTATGTTTGAAGCTCAAACACACACACAAAAGGGTTAATGATTATGTGGCTAAACACACAACAGTTGTCTGGGGGGAGATGTCAGGAACTTCCTAGTGAGAGGAGAAGAGATGAAGATTAAAACCTCAGAAGCTGATTTTCTCAGATTTTCTGTAAGTAGAAATGCTCTGTACTGTGCTTAAACATTTCAGATTAGTTGCCACAGTTCTCTGACGTCTGCATTATTTGTCTGAAGAAGGTAGGTGCTGGGAAAGCAGAGAGGTTGAATATAACTGTTTCTGCTATTTTTTGTACTCTCTACTGAGGTCCTGCCATGAACAGATTCCAGCAGGGAACTAAAATTACAGTACCAAGACTTCGGACCTGATTCAAGTTACAGTCCAGTCTACTACAGAATGAAATCAGTTGCACTTCACATTTCTGCAATCTCCTCTCATCTGTAGAGATCACAACCCTATCCTCTTTCATTCCTTTTTGGGGGTGAGAGGAAGAATAATGAAACTTTTCCAGGCCCCCTATCTATATGTAGCTTTAGTATATATTTCTTGCTTTCCTTGTTTTCCTCTGAACCAGGAGGAGAAGTCTTTCTATTGAAATGCTAATAGAGGAATAAACTGTCTAATAAGACTGCATCCCCTTTGGGCCTACATGTAATTTACACATAAAATGAAATTGCACATGGCCCTGTTTCATACCATATTTGTTTAATTATCTTTCTTTAAAAGCTTTTTTCAATTAATTTTCAATATTTAAAAAAGGAATAAAAATGTCAATTTATCTGTGTACCTGATAATTAAGTATAGTTTGGGGATTAATTACATTACTAATAGCAGAAATTTGTCCAGCTCTAATAACTGGCATTTTTCAACAGCTTTGCTTGCTTACTTGTTCTTCACTGCTCTAATTCAAAAGATTACATTCTACTTGTATCAGTCAGTCATCACTCATCACACCAGACACTGTTCGGTTGACCAAAATGGCTCTGCATTCCCAGACACCAAGCAAGGGAAGAGTGGAATCTCTCCAAAAGGGCCATTTGCACATATCTGGTATATACCAAGAAAGCATAGCTAGAAGAGTTAAGAAAATATTAAGTTTTTCATGAGCTCTCATTGCTTTTGAGAAACCTCAGTTTGACGTACTGTGTTGAATTCTGATGATCCTTTTTCAAGAACAGTGGGGCACCCTTGTTCAGTGTTAGTTGGAATAGATGTGGACAATATATGTTGCTGAGATTAATGCTAAGGAGGAAAAAATCTAAGCCAATGGGGTCCAAATAGCAACTTCTTGGTCAAAACTGATTTTTGCACTGAGGAGGTAAAGAACACATGTCTGAATGAAAAGTAGAGCCTGGACAGCCGTTTCCCTCCCTCCCCACATGAATGGACTAAAAGTGGCTATTACATCTTACTATAGTCTCATGAAAGAGCTGAGGAGGTGTCCTCTTGCAGATCAGGTACCTGGACCGATGATGATGATGGCTGATGAGAAGCTCAGCATGAGCTGGCCCTATGCACCTGCAGCCCAGAAAATCAACCATATCCTGGGCTTCATCAAAAGAAGCATCGCCAGCAGGTCAAGGGAGGTGATTCTGTCCCTCTCCTCTGCTTTTGTGAGACCTCACGGGGAGCACTGTGTCCAGCTCTAGAATTCCTAGCAGAGGAAAAACTGTTGGAGAGAGTCCAGGTAAGGACTGTGAGACTGATCAGATGACCAGAGGGCCAGAGCACCTCTCCGATAAAGACTGTCTGAGAGAGGTGGGAGGTGTCCCTGCCTATGCAGGGTGGTTGGAACTAAATTATCTTCAAGGTCCCTTCCAAGCCATGCTATGATTCTATGAAATGGACTGCACTGCTGTGGGCTTCTCCACTGCAGAAGGGTCTGAATTCTTCTCTTATGGACCAGATATATAATAGCAAAGACCTATTCTATCCCCATAAATATAATTGCTTCTATAATGCTTAGCTGGAGTATGCTGGAGTGTCAGAACCAGTTTTTTTTCATTTAATAGATTTAGTAAACAGCACAAAGAAAGTTCCACCTAACTTTTTTTTAAGGAAAAGATTTTCTACCTGTCCAAGATGTGATGCTCTGTTTTTACAGCTGAGATAGAGGCAGTAAGATGGAAACTAGTAATGTCATGCACTTCACCAATCTCAGAGCTAAGTGAGGGCTGATTTGTGCAATCAGAATAGTAGGAGAAGAGATAATGAGAAAGCATTAATGAAAAATCTTCACAGTAGTTTTTTTCCAATGCCGTTATTACTAGTTGCCAGTTACAGTCTCTGTTGCTGACTCATGCTAGGAATGCAAGTGGGACAACAGGGTTTCAGGTCAAGTACTTGTCAGCTGCCTGACAAGGTAAAGATCAGGTTTTCTTCAAACTGTCAAACATCTTAAGGCAAAGTGTGGTTTCTCAGCTAATGCTCTCCACTCCCCAAGAATACAATGCTTCTCTCAGCCTGCAGTCTTGAAAAGGAAAACAGTAGCATAAAAATAAAAAAAAACTTTTTTTTTAAAGTTGAGAAAAAACCTTAACCTTACCAACCTTAGTTAAATCTTCATTTGCACTTTCTTCTGCTTCTTTCTCTGCTTCTAGTTTATATCACCTCACCTTGTAGTTAATCAGGCTGGTGCTGACAATTAGGCTTGTTAACACCCTCCATTCAGAAGCTTTGCTCTCCAATTAGGCTGCTTGCCCCATTCCAGGCAGCCAGAAGATAATATGACTGTTGCCTGTGTTTAGTCCCAACAGCATCTGCAGGGACACCTGGCAGAAAAGGGTAGAAATTTTAACCCCTGAACAGGCAAGGCATTTCCACACTCGGGACAATTAAGCAGCCCTATTTGTAATTAAAAGAGGCACATTTTAAATTTTTTTTTTTTTTTTTACTGTTTGTTTATAAAGGAATTAAAGATACAGCTAAATATATTGTAGGAGTCACAAAAGTGTCTGTTCAAAATTTAGTACATGAATTGCATAGTATTCAGTGGATGCTAAATATCTAAACAGCTTAGGCACTGAACTACATGTTTAGGTACCTACATACATAGAAAATTTAGCTTGGAATGCTTTCTGTGAAACTGATCTTTCATTATCTATGTTTAGTTGCTGGGCCTGTAAGACCAGATACATTTATTTCTTTAAAAAATAGACTTGTTTATTATATATAAAGTAACTCAGTAAACATCAGAAGTTTCTATTGGACTCAGAAAAATATTCAAATATCACAGAATCACAGAATAGCTTTAATTGGAAAGAAACTTATACATCATCTAGTTCCAGCCTCTGTGCCTGGACAGGGACACCTCCTACTAGACTAGATTGCTCAAACTATGAAATCCTTTTTCTATCACCCAAACAGTCACTTGTTATTTTAGGTTTTAAAGAATACCATTATAAACTACAGAAGCAGTGATCAGAAAAAGTTCAAAATTCTGGTCCTTAAGTGGAAGCTCTGCATGAGTGAAGCTGAAATACAAATAAATCATAATACTATCTTGACATAGGTATACATGCAATTTGAACACAAACTGAGCAATTTGCTGCCTTTGCTTTGCCTGGTCACTGACTAAGGACTTAATTCTGATTGCAGCCGTTCTCCATGCAGTTCAATAACTGACGCTCATAAACTTGTACTGTGTTTTCTCTGCATTGTTTGCTCTTAGTTAATTTGCCATATGCATTCTGGTGGGCTTCTTATAGTACCAAAAAGTATATGATGGTGATGTAGACCTGAGGCAGAAATGTGAATGTAGAGGCAGGAGTCATGAGACATACTGAAGCATGGGCTTGTGGATGTGAGTGGAGACTATGATTCTCAGAGTAATGTTTCATATCCAGTGGATGGTGTTTTGTAGTTGGGGCAAAGAATATGACTTCTGGGACAGCCAAAATCTGTACTAAGAGGCATACTGTACATCACACTGCTTGATTTTTAGGTGATTCGGCATATGTATATGGTTGCTGATGGCATAAAGGTGGCTCTGTAGACTGAGCGGTAGTGAAGAGTGACTGGAGTTTTCTTTGTAGCACTATAGTCTGTAGTTTGTCAGTGAAATGGCTATATGTCAAATGATACCTGTCAAACACAGAAGAACTTCATTCTTGTGCTAGTAGCTGCACTAACAAGTTAGCAAGACCGCTCCTCCTGCTGAAGGTCAATCCTCTGACTAAGTACTTATAGCCTTATTAAAAATAAATTCTGAAAAATAAACACCTATAAAAATCAGTATTCTTCAAATCAGTCAAAGTTTATTTTGCTCCTTCCCATACTTAACTCATGCTATGTGTTTGGGGGACATTTACTATGGGAGTGTTTACAGAAGCTATTCTAACACTAATATACAAACAACAGTTGTTTTCCATGGTGCTGGAGGCTTTAAGGTTCACTTTCATAAAGACTCAATTGAAGAGAGCTGCTGAGGAAGCCTAAGTAGGAGCTCTTTATCTTACTTTGATGAGTTGAAGCTCCGATGATTCTTTTGTGGAATATTAACAATTGCAACAATGCAATTTTCAACATATTACAGTTTAAGAACAGCTACATTGCTGTCGGTAGGTTAACTCCTAGCTTTGTTCCATTGAAAATGATGAGTTAATCTTGACATTTATTAAAAGTAAAATATTAAATACTATTTTGACTCATTGCTATGCAGTATTAAATGTCTATCTAAATTAAGTTTGCTTCATTAGTTCCCAGAAAAATTAAGTTTCTTCCAACGTTGACTCAATGTATTATAACACAACCTCTGTAATCCAGATTTATTCTTGAGGAATGTAAACAGTACTGAGAGGTTTCAGTGGCCATTCAGTGACTTTTTCAGACAGCCATTCCTATCCAACTCCACTACAAAGCAGCAGAGCAAGGCACAGAGGACAGCAAAGTACTGGAAAAAGGGATGATGGAGTTGCAGAAGAGTGTGACAAAATACAGAGAATACGAAGAGCAGTAGAAGTTTAAAGCAAGGGAAACAACTCTGAGGTAGGGAGACACGGAAAAAGTATTTTGTGGAGCTGGTCAAAGATGTCACACTCAAATATCTTTTTCCCGAGAAAATATTTTTTTTGACAGAACAACAATTTTAGTGAGAAGATTTGTCATTTGGAGGAACATTTTAGATTGCTGACATATTTCAAAAAAACAAACTACAGAGATTTTGGTAAAGGGTAAAGTTTGGTAGATTTGTCTTCCCTGCATGACATGAACTCTTGTAAGAATTTATTTATTGTAATTCTTACAAGAGTCCTTTTAATGAAAAGTCTATTCTCTCCAAAATAATTTCTTTAGCATTTGGATAAAAACAGGGAAGGGGGCTAAAAAGATAAACGAAAAGAACAGAGCTGGACAGGAAAATATGAAAAAGAGGAATGAGATGGAATATGTCTTGGGGATATTCTGTGGACAGGAAAGTGATCAATGAAAAGAGAAAGCCTAAAACCCAATATATTGCAAACAACAATAAGAACGCAAGAACAGCAAATAAATTACAAAAAATAAAAAAACAAAGATCGTGCAAACACATGCAGGCAAAAAGTTATCTTTCTTGTGCCTCCTCGTAAAGATTTGGTTTTTGACACTTGAAGACTGCCAAGAAACTCACAGAGTTTCAGGTAATCCTCTTCATTGTTCTGCTTCAATTTATACTTCTCTTAATGGAGCCATCTTTAAAATCTATTGAATTAATGGCTGCACATAAAACAGCAAGAAGAAAACAGGTGTCATTCTGTCAGTAGAGTTGAAGAACATCTGAGGTGCAGTGTATGCCCACCCCTCTAGGGCATGAGTGTTTGCTTTTGACCTTCAAAGTTTTAGTCTGTATTGCAAGGCAAGGTGGGGGAAGGCTGTTACAGAGCAGCCACGTGCCCAGGGGAAATCCTGAAGCTGAGGATTTTTTTGTTTTACTCAAAAGTTGTAACTGCATGACCAAACTTCCCCATCTACACTGTACTTTGTCCCACAGTTTTTATGGTGCTGCCATTCTTCTTTCCCCTTTGTTTTCGCTGAGAATTACACCGTTATCTCACATATAACTTGTGCCCCTTTCAGCTCTCCTTTCTGCGTGCCAGACTATCTTTGCTACCCCAGTTGTGACCACACCTTTGTGCTTTTCTGCAGTACTCAGAAACTTCTCAAAGCAAGAGCTCAAAAGAAAGCCCAGAGTAGAAAGGCTACCCCGGGATATGTGTTTTCAGGCTTAAGACAATTTTTTAGTTCTGATCAGGATTTATTTTATCATGTCAATGTGTTACAGCAACAAAATCCTTTCTACAGTCCCCTTTAAACTCTGTAATTTGAAAGTACAAGCCTACACCCCGTGTTTATAGGGATCCCTGGAAGAGACTTTTTTGTGTCTTAAAAAGAGGAAGTGATGTTGTTAACAGTTACAATAAACAACCAAAATGTTGAAGAAGGTGGCTAAACACTTCTAGATGGAAACTTCTGCTATACACAGCAGCAAAACACAGACTACAGCACAAGGGAGGGGCCATTGTAATTGCCTTTTGCTGTGATCTCTAGATTTTTGATTGAAAGGATCATGTCTAGGGTTCTGTGCTCATTCTTTTCTCATAAGCACTCAATACTTAGAAGTCTTTTCTTCCACTCTTAATTTGCCTGGAGGAAGGCTTTTATCTAGACTTTTAGCCAAGAGGCACCTGCTAAAATATTCATTGGCAGAAATTGTGCCATGGGTGTTTTTCCCCATTTGTCCAGTTCCGTGTCATTAAAATGAGGCTGACTACAATGAAAATAGGATTTGACACAGAAAAATGGCAGTCTCTCAAAACCTTGATATAATAGGCAATTAACCCTTTTCAATACAAAAATTTAAATGCTAAAGACTGCTGAAAAGTATCCTCTCTCAGTGGCCCTTTTGACCATGTCAAAGTAGAACTGAATATTATAACTTTGTGGGAGAATTAAATTATAATCTGCACTGTTTCTGAGGATGTTTTAAAGATTTTTATATTTGATTTTTATACTGATCTCTACCTAACTGTGATGGTCATCTGAGAAAATGTTAATTTGAGAAGATGCAAAAAATCAGCCTTTAAAATCTTATGTGTACCAAGATCCTTCCTTCCTTTCTTACTTCCTCCTTCCTGCCTGCCCACCTTCTCATGACACTCATGATCATATGGAATAATTTAAATGACACTTTTTGTTTGGATTTTGGTCCAGAAATGAAAATAGCTGTTTTCAAAATTCTTGAAGGTTAAAAATTAAATAAAATCAAAGACAACTCTGGTATACACAACCTGGGATATTTTTGACCTCATACATAGTTGACCACAAAGCTCATCAATCAGATTTGCTTTGAGCATGGGTTAGGTGAACTCTGGGTGAAATCTGAAGGTCCTTCTGATAAAAATTGTTCTGTAATTCTGTTTTATAATTCAAATACGAACAGATACAGAGAGGAGTTGTTAAAAAAACCAAACAAACAAAACATAAAAAAAAAAAAAAACAAAAAACCCCACAAAATTTTAAATTTAACCAGTTTTGCAATAGCAGGATGCAAAACAAGTCTTTGACATGACATTATTTCACCCTGTGTTTGAGGGGCTAATCCTAGACCTGATCTGAGAGTTTTCAGAAGAATGGAAATCCAGTGACATACAAGACATTTCCTTGTAGACATAGTGGAAATTTTCTTCCATGGTTCCTGTCAGATTTTATTATCCAATACCACACAGACAGATAATACTTTAACAATCTTTTTCTAAAGATCTCAAAATACATTAAGCAAAGTCTAAAGTTAAACTGTGTAAAGCTCTTTTAAAATGGGGAAATATTACACTGTCTCATATGTATCAGTATAAAAACACACACAAAGAAGTCAAGCAGTTTTCTCAAGGTTTTGCAACAAAAATAATGTGTAATTACTGGTGTGTATTTCAATGGTATAACACAGAGCTTGCAATCTGTGGCTAGAAAAGGATAGAATACTCCTGCACCAGGGGCAGAACAATCCACACTACCAGTACAGGCTGGGGGATGAAGGAAGGAAGCCTTCAGCTTCCTTTGTAGGAAGCAGCCCTGCAAAAAAGGACTTGGGGGTGCTGTTGGATGAAAACCTGGACATGAGCCAAAAGTGCATGCTTGCCGCCCAGAAGGCCTGAGCATCCTGGGCATCCTGGGCATCCTGGGATGCATCAAAAGAAGCATGGCCAGCAGACTGAGAGTGGTGATTTGACCACTTTGCTCTGGTAAGATCTCACCTGGAGCATTGTGTCTAGCTCTGGAGTCCTCAATACATGATGTGGACCTGATGGAGTGGGTCCAGAGAAGGGCCACAAAAATTATCAGGGGGCTGGAACACTTCTCCTACAAGGACAGGCTGAGGAACTGGGGTTGTTCAGCCTGGAGAAAAGAAGGCTCTGGGAAGACCTAATAGCGACCTCCCAGTACCTAAAGGGGGCCTACAGGAAGGCTGGAGAGGGACTTTTCGCAAGGGCCTGAAGTGATAGGATGAGAGGCAATGGTTTTAACTTAGAGTAGAGTAGATTTAGATTGGATGTTAAGAAAAACTTCTTTACCATGAAGTCAGAGTAAAACAATATTCTGTCTGGCATGGCTGCTCCTGATCTGAGTTTCTTGGTGGAGATTCAACACACAAACCTAGGAAAAAAAAAACATAGTACAAGCTGTAACACCTTTAACAGGAATTTTGGCACTCTAATTCTTCCCACATAGAAGAAAAGGAATTTCGTAGGAAGAGTGAAGGAAGAATATTTTGCATGAAAGGCACTCAATAAAATTAAATTTTGTTCTGTGATAATTTATTTAGGCTGTAGGTCATAAAAATGTTAAATATATAGTTATATTTATCCTTATTCATTTGAACATATGCATTTAAAAAAAATAATTCTAAGTCTAAGTTTTAAATACTTTAAAGTTCAATGAAAGAATTCAAATATTTAAAGTTGGACGATGAGATACTTGTTGATATTTGGCTGATACAAGGAGTCCAGACTCATAAAAGACATTTATGGGTATCTGTGATCTACCCTAGATAAAAAATATATACACACATATATATGAAAGATTCATTAGAGTATCTCAAGTTCTTTAAAGTTGAGGCACTTCTGTGTCAGCCCACGGGAATTTTCAAGATCACAATTCCAGTTCTCCTATGCCATCTGAGACCTCTGTCAGTCCCTCATGTTCTAATGGCAAAATTTTTCAAAATAGAGATGAAAATCAGGAGCTTTGAGGTCTGCACACAGATGCAGGCCTCACGGGAGCCCTGAAGAGTTATCGCTCTTAGACACTGATTTGTCATGCTCTTATTCCAAAGGGAAGGAAGTGCAAGGAAAGATCCAAAAGTTATGATCCAAAAGCTCTGGTTCTTTTTCAAACCTTATGAAGCTAGGAATAATAAATTTGGTATGAATTCTCTAGACTTTTGGATCACCAGTTATGGAGAAAAAAACAACTTCAAATGCTTCAGATTTTTCCTTACAGACGTATGAGAAGAATTTGGTACTCTAGAAGTAATGTCATGGGTTTACTCCTCTTTGGTAATATGAGACTACATTCCCATCTTTCTGTAGTAAAGATTCTGAGAAAAGGCCTTGTCAGCAGGACCTCGTGTCCTGTCACATCGCTGTAAATATATCACCAAATTCTGTTCTCAGGTATCTTAGTGTCAATTTGGAGATGCTTTATTCAAGTTAATGAATGTGATTCCAGATTTACAACAGTATCACTCGCAGCAGGTTTTGGCCTTTGGCTGCTTTGTTGAGACTTTTCTTGGTACGTAGTAGCATATGTGCTATTTCAAAAGAAAAAAAAAAATTATATTGTTGCCATGATAGAAGCACAGATGCAGCCAAGGGTGTTAGAGCAGAGTTCTTGATTACATCAAAATTGCTTAAGACAAGACTGACTCCTTCACTGACTTAATGCAGCTGTGGGTTATGAAAGATTTTTATGGAAACAACATTGGTGCTCTCCACAACCTCCTTTAAAACCAACCTTGTACATTAAAAAAAAAAAAAAAAAAAAAAAAGCTATAAGAAACTGCAGTAAATGGGAAGCAGAATTTTAATTGATAAATGTAAAAATATTTTTTTAAAGCAGAGAAAATAACCTAATAACTACTTAACACCACTGAAGAGCAGTCAGAAAATTATAATATATTAAAAAGGCAGTTTCCATCATTGGTAAATGAACTTTCTCCACTATTCAACTGTACTCTGTCCAACCTGACATGTTACTAATAATGTTAGTAGTAGAGTAAGCTTCACTTAACCCTTGGACTGGAAAGATTAGGAGTTAAATAAATCAATTCTGATTATGATAAATGAAAAGAGATGGAGAGTACCAATAAACAACTTTGTATGCCAAGAGTATGAAAATATTTAAAGTTTATGGATCTGGCACAGGAAACAATGATCATGATTACAGCTGGATCGCATTTAAGTATTTAAATGGTGAACTTTGATTGGACACAGTTTTTCTGATTCGAAAAGCAAATACATTCCATCTTCCTTGTGTTAATTCACTTATTAACCAATTCAGCAGTGAATTTTCCAAATATGTTCACAATACTCACCATTAATTTGCTATGCTTGGTGAATTCTGACTGTGCATGTGCATATGCAGACATGGAATATGAGACCTTCAAAATAAAGTAATTTAAAACACCACTTGAATATTTGTGGAGCTGTTCCATAATAGCCTCCAGAAATTGCTAACATAGAATTTACAGATTCTCTTTGGACAGTTGCAAGAATCCTGTGTGTTGTAGGGGTCAACTTGGGAGAAAAGATCTTTTCCTGCTATCACACCTCAGCTTTTAGAAAAGTCTCTTTTGTAAGTACCACACAGCCTATGTGACATTTTACCCCCTTCTTTCCATCCTGAACTGAAAATTCACCTGAAGAAAGTTACTTGTTTATGATTTCTAACATCCTTTAAGTTTTCGTTCTAACAAGAACAAAAAATGAATGACCAGTGTGGACAGAAGCTCTCTCCATATTATTGTTATTTAGTTACTATCCACTGCAAAAAAATCTAAAGAGCAATGAAATAAAACATGCACTATTAAGGTCATTGTGGCTGTGTACAAAATATTCAGGATTATGCCCCAAATTAAAGCACATTTTGCACCGACTTACAAAGCACAAAATAATTTTTGTCTTAAAAACTGAGCTGGAAATGGCCTTTAACAAACTGTTTCCAATACTTTATTTAAGTTGAAGAATAAAGATATTTGAAGAATACCTGTATTTAGGTATTACATTTTTGTCTATCTCTTTCCAGACAAATCTTAAATATTGTAAAAACAATGATTGTTTTAAAAAACTGGCAGAATATTGAATTTGATTTAATTGTCCAATGGCATTCAATTAGCTGTTTTTCTGATATAGATTGAATCTTGCATTCCTGGTTCTGTCAGTTTTGTTATTTTCAAGTACTAGAGCATTTTCTGTGATAGATAGTTACCCCCCTTTGCCTACTAATACATAGCAGACAGAATGTTCACTTCTTTTTCATAAAGTCACAGAGACAAAAAAAAAATGTCTAAGAAAAAAAAGTCCTAAACCAAATCAGAATACGAGTATACTGTTAGAATAATGTTTAGTGTCTGAATTGAAGATGCAACAGAAACTGAGCACGGAGGAGAATAGCACACCTGAAAAATTCCATGAGATCACAAATCTTTAGGTGACTATTTGGAATGCTTCTCATTTTCAAAAATCTCCACAGAAAGTTAAGAGAACAGTTCACCTATGCATTGAAAGAAAAATATTTTCTATCTTGCCAAACAGCTTCTGGAAGTGCAAGACAACCTTCATTTTCACTGAGTTAAACTAGACTAAAAAGGTTCCAAATCTCAAGAAGTGGCTAATGGAGAAATAAATCTCATAGAGTTACTCTCTACTGACCATTCTCTTCTTCAAGGATGAATGCTTTTGTTGCACAAAAGCGGCTACACAAAAATACAGATGTTCCCCTCACTCCTTTTGGTGAAAATCTCAGCAGAATTTGTTCTATTAATTTGAATTCATAGATCACGCTTCTCTAAAGTAGCAAAGATTTATCCAACTCTTTTGTGTTTAAATATGGAGCTCAATAACCTAATCGCAATTTAATTTGACTAAATACTTACATACTTTATGGTCAATCATCCAAATCTTTTACAAGGTCCCTTGGCTTTGGAATTACTAATCTCAAATGGTACTATATATGAGCCTTGTCTGACATGACATATATTGAAACAGACTGTGGAATGATCACTTAGAGACAAGAACCTTGCTACAGTTTTAGTGAACCAAAGCTAAGAGGCAAATTATTCAATTATAGTAAATTTACAGTAGCTTAATATTTGATAGAAGTGGTTCTTCTATCATCAGAGCATCATATTGAAAACCCTTGAGCAGCAAAATTTCTCCGGAAATGCTGAGGATCTTTTAGCCACTTATTAAGAAAATCCATCTATCTTGATTTTTTATGAATACTTTGGCTCTTTGTATAATAATGGCTGCTAAGACACTTCTGGTTTGTGCATTGATGGTCCAATTTACCTTGTGTAGCTATGCACTAGAAAGAATGAGAGCGTGGTATTAGTTCAGGTAGGTCATGGTAGGAGTTGTGACTCCATAATTAACCCAAGTGATTTCTCTTGGCTTCATCTGTAGATGTGTCTAATGTGAAGAAGTCTGGTCTCCTCCTTCATTATAATACACTGAGATACATTCCAAGGAGAAGCAATGTAAATCTCAACGTTTTCTCCAAACTACACCTCTGGTCACTGTAATTGGTTCCAGTCTGTTGCATGTCTCCCTCTATAGTTTTGCCCAAGTGAGACAGTGAAGCCAATCAAGAGAAGGAGTTTTGGGGGGGCAGGCAGTAATGGTACATAGATTTGAGAGCACTAAAGCACTAAAGTAAGATTTCAGAGGCCCTAGTTTTAAAAATCAATAGTTTGTCAGTCCTCTCCTGAAGCCATATATTAAGCAGTTGCATTATTTTGATTTGAAGCTTGTGTAAATACAATAGTAACAGATTCAGCAATGCAGATGCTCACTTTTCAAAATGGAGAATGTCACTGTACAAAATCTCACTTATAACACATATACCCCTGTATGGATCTGTATGGATTAAGTACACCTGCTGGTGACAAAGTTGTGGACGTCAATTCCTTCTACGGATCCTATCGCAAGTCACTCTGGAAATGAAAGAAGTTCTGTGTATGGCCAGGAAAATGTAACACCCCAGAATTGGGTGAAAACATTTATTTACTAGTAGGTATTCAAACTTCTTAGCATTGGTGTAGACAAGTAGTCAGGTCTTTTTTCCACTCCATTTGAATGGGCATTGTTAGCAGTAAAGGTCCAGCAAAGCTCTATGCAAAAAAGTACTATACATTCAGTATTTTAAGTGAAAGAATATCTCTTTACAGAGCAATACATAAGTGAGTTTAATAACAACTGCTGTTTTCATAATATGTGCACCGAGATGTTCTTTGGGAAATTGTCTATAGTTAGGAGTTTACAAAGGTTGTTAAAGGTACGTACAAAGATCTCCATTTTCATTGCTCTTTGTTCTACTTTGTTTTCCTAAATTACTCTTGATTAATAGAAGCAGCAACCTACTATATTACATGACGATATGCTTAGAATGCTCCGTCATTTATCCTGGAATTAAATTTGTTTTATATTTGCTTCTGTGACATTTATAGTAAGTTGCAGTGCAGCTTCATTTGATTTAGCTACTTATTTATTTTTAAGTCTGAATATAGAAAACTATATTTTTTCCTATAGTGCAAAAGATACACTGTTCCTGTTACTAATATCATCACTTATTAAGATAATCCGTCACCGTTCTATTTTTCTTATTGTAATGGGCAATTTTTACCTGACTGAGCAAAAAGATGCTATCTGTAAAGTAAAGAGGATAGAGCATTTTTCTTGCCTTTTAACCCAAGAATTGTCAATTTCTGTCAGCAGTAGCAGGGCTTGACACTTAAGGTAGCTTGAATCTGCTTTCCATACTGTGAATTGTTCCAACAGCAGCATGAATTGTGACAGGGGCTAATTAGCATTTCCACCCCCTCTATTTGACTCTTTTATTTTTGACGACAAGTGCCAGAAGCATTCGAGGAAGTTTAACTAAAACCAGATTAAGAAATTAGCCTCCAATTTTAGAAGTTAAGGAAGATGAAGATAAATCAACATTTGTGGCAGGTACTTTCAAGTATGTGTGTATGTGATTGTGATGGTTTATTCCTTTGTGTTGGGTACACAACTCTTTGTGACTCTGACGTTTTTGAACAATACACTCAGTGACTCCTAATTGTCCCTTCAAGGTATCCATCCAGATCCCAGTGAAGTTAGTGACAGGCTTTCTGGTGGCTTCACCTGATATTAACTTCTAGCTTTTATGTACATGGGGTGCAAGCTGGTATTTCTGCAATATGGAAATAGCGTATGACGCCTAATTAACCTCCACCCAGTGTAACCAGCTCCTTTTGATCTTTCTTTTTCACATGTTATGTAAACCTTTCTGAAATCAGGCAAAATATCATGGGCTAAGGACACATACATCCACTGAGGCAGACTGTGATGAAAAAGATTCCAGTGTGGAGACATAGCGTAACCTACCTTTGTAGGTTATTTTGTTTATTATGCCCATTAAGTATTTATATCACAGTAGCCGTTAAGCCTCACACAAATCTTTGTCTGCTGTGTGCCACTTTACTCCCAAATAACCCAAAGACTATTACATCTTGTAGCATCACACAAAGGTGCAGTGGCATTCATCAGCTATATGGCTGAACTAAGAAATGAACAGCTCTTTTTAGCCCCAGTCCTGTGTCCTTATCACTGGATATGCTGCCTAACATATTTATAAATTATCTTTCTAAATACGGTTCAATCCAGGAACCAGGTAACGCATAACTTTACAGTCTAATATAACATACCACCCTGTCATCTACCATTGGCTCCTCTGACTGAAACACGATATTGCTCTTAAGATAGCTATTGTGCATTGTGTTATTGTTGCCCTGTGCTCATGATCTGCTATATCCATGTGCTGCATTTAGATCAAACCTCTCTGTGACCTAGGCTTTTTCTTCTGTTTTTGTACAGCACCTAGCATGAGATCAGACCATGATCCCCGACTAGGGTTCCTACTACTAATGCACTGTGAAGGAAGGTCTAAAAATAGAAGAGCAAGGACACTTAATTACAGTGTAGGGAAAAAAAAAAAAAAAAAAAAAGAGCAGCAAATTAAAATAGCCTGCAAATAAGTTTTAAGTACTGATGATAAACAGTTAAAAAAACCCTAGTATAAAAGTGACAGTGCTCCTATTCATTACAGCACTTATGCATGTGCTTAACATTATGTATATGAAGAGCCCGAAGATTTCAAGGATACTAGTCATATACTTAAAAATTAAGCTTCAAGTTATTGGAATACAGCCTTAATGAGGATAATTTGGATAGTCTAATATGCACAATGAATTAATCACCTGGCAGACTAATTATACCTTATTGAAATGTTGATCCCAACTGTAATCATACCAAACTCGCCAAGTTGTTCAGAACTGAGGTGACTTGTAGGGTCTCTGTGCAGTAACACAGAGATTCGCTCAGCGACCAGCCTGCATCAAAGTTAGCAAAGTTCCATGAATCCTTTGTGTCCACTGACTCTGAGGGGAAAATTTTCGTGCAGAAAATTCAAAAGATGAAGGCTTCTACTCCAGGAAGAAGGGGAGACTTCCGGAACATAAAGTCTCAGATAACCAAGACAAACCGATGGGAAAAACTGGTGAAAGCAGCAGGTTGGGATTAATTCTGTCACCATTTGAACTTGTGAGGGATGCACGAAAAAAAGACAGTTCTTGCATTATTATTTTCATATCAATATATCAGGACAATGGATGCTCTTGCTGTATGCTCCTCTCTCCAAACAGGATGCTAATTTTAAGACAGATGTTAGGAAGATTAGTGGATGGTAGGATCTTCTAGGGGTTTGTGGGTGTTGAAGGAGTTCACCTGAGGACTTCCAAAGCTATCCCTTTTACACATCACTATTGAATGCCTAATTTATTGCTTTGGCCAGCAAATTCTAACTATCATCAAGAGAATAATTTGATTCAGGCTATTCTGGGAAAAATCCAGGCATCCCTGCAAATTTGAAAAACTAAACTTGCAACCTGAATCACCGCAAATAGAGGGAGAAGGAGTCGTCTTTTGCTGTCTCAATCAAGACTGTTTCCGTCACGGGGAGTAACACTGGGGAGTTTTCAGACACTCACTCTCTTTCCTTCCTGCTTTTTGATGTTGGTTTTTACACTTAATAAAAGTTGTGGAAGGCAGGCCTTCTGCTTCTAGCAAACAACTTCACAAATACTGCTTTGGTTTCTACCCAACTTGTAATTTAATTACAGAAAATTACATAAAAGAACTTTCCCCCACTCTAAGTGGATTTGGGAAATGTTCAGACACTCTTTTAAAAGTGAAGAACTTTAGTGCCTTTAGGATATAACAATGCTTTATTTTGGATTCAAGTGATTAAAGAGCTAATTTTCTTAGTGGGAGGTTAGTACATTTTTATAGAGAAAGTGCATTACAGGAATATGGATACATTTGGGTTCCATGGGGGCCCAGGGAATTCCAAATTCCCATCTTTCTGCTTGTAGCAGCAAAGACCATAAAAAAAAAAAAAAAAAAAAAAAAAAAAGAAGGAAAAAGAAGAAAGCCCCTCAATATTTCGTAGCTTCTGCGTCTGCCATCTTATATATAGCAGAGACACTTAGATTCAGTTTTCCCTTGGTGACCAAATTTTTCTGAGGTTGTCTGTTTGGTCCTTTTAATTGTAAAATCATATAGCTATTTTCCTCTGCATTTATTTTCAAATGATGCTGTAAACGTGAGGTTCAGGTTCTGTCTCTCTCTAACTCATCTGATTGCATAGTTCTTTCAAAGAAGTTAGATTTTATCCAGGTTAAAAATATGAACAGAAGAAAGCAAAGATTAAAGCTTAAAATTTGGTCAACATGGCATAGTTTTCTACTGTGCCATCGAATTGTTTCCAGAGAAAAGAAGGGCTGTACAATCATAACATATTCCATTGTATGTACAGAGCAGCACTGCAGCAAGTATTTGGAAGAAGTATTTCTCTTATTTTTATATTTCATATCTATATGCTGGATTCAGTCTGATGATGCTCTTCATTGTTCTGATAAAAAAGCTGTCTGAATGCTTTTCCACAGTTTTATCTGCAACAGGAGTGCCAAGACTTCAATGATAAAGAGTATAGTGTCCAGCTGAAAGCTGGGCAGACATTTCACCCAAGAGGAAAGGAATTAAACAACACAGAATTTGGCCTGGGTCCAGGAATTATCATATTTAGGCTTGTAGCAATGTCATCTTCAATGGCCATGTGTCACCAACCTCATGAAAACTAAGACATCTCAATAGAACTGGTGGTTGATGTCAGATTACTGCAATACTGCAAAATAAGTTTTGCCTGAGTGAAAGCTGTGAACATCCTTAAGCATATGTGTTTTACTCCTGTTTTTGAATGCAAGCGCTAACCAAGCCCATACATATATAGTGTGCACATGGACAGAATCACTGCCCACATTAAAATGAGGTTCATCTTGTCAGCCTCTGAAAAGTTTCACGCTGCTTCTCTGACCCCTGGAGCCACAGCTGCCTGCTCAGCACACTCCTTCAGCTCATCAGCTGGTGACTGAATGGGTTCTTTTTTACTTCTCCACCTGTCCCTGAAGAAACATTTTTCATTTTTCTTTTTTTTTTTTTTTTTTTTTTTTCCTGACAGGAGCTCTATTCATTCTTGTTGAGGTGTTTGTGGTTTTCTCAAAGTCTTGGCACTGGAAACAACTTAGGATGAGTTAAGTTTTACAATGCATTTCTCAGACAATCTTTAATTTTCCATCTAACTGAGCTCTGAAAATTCAAAGCTTGGCTAATTACTGATTAGGGTCTAAAGAGCTAACCAAGGTTGGGTACAATATCCAGGCAAATCAATTGTTTCAGTCCCAGTCTGAGCTCTACTCTGGTTTCATAAGGATTGATGTATGAAATAAAATCCATTGCCGAGGGAAGAGACAAACGAATACTGTAGGTATCTTATACTGTTGTTTAAAAGCTGAGGAGATTAATACTAGATCCTTTATTTTAGTGACACAGCACAGTAATCTAGGTTCTGACAAGTTGGTTTATTGAAGGGAAACCCTTTTTTTGTCTGCATTCCAGGATTTAGAAGAAAAAATAGAAGTTGGGATTAGAGCCAGAACTGATGCAGTCTGTCAGCAAGCCTTCAGGTAACAATATCGTAATTTATAAATTCTACTAACAACAGGATAGTAATTAAAAATGTAAGTTTCCCTTTTCCTGTCCCTATTTTTGGCAAACCAGATTTCAGAATGCTAAACTGCTTGTGTGTGTGTGTGTCAAAGTAAGGATTTTAACCAAAACCACAAAAAGACTCTCAAAAAGCCCCAGAGAATCAAACCATATTCAAGAAAAGTATTTCATTTTTCGTTCTGTTATGACTTGCTGTTCTTATTTGTTTTGCTCTAACAGGCTGGTGGCATCTTGGACTCTCTTATATGCATCATTGTATAATCTAATTACATTAATAATTACATCTAATAATTACATTCTCTTAAAAAGACAAGTTGGAGATTTTTGTGATCTGTTTTGATTTAAAATGAGAAGGTGCACAATGGCCTCGATCTTATGCTGGGGAAAACCTAAAGATTTCCATGGAGCTTGTGAATTTACCCTGATGAGGTCTGTCCTTGATGTATCTACTGTTTGGCCCATGAATTCAAATAGCTTGGACTGACTGACCTAAGAATGGGGTTACATGTGAGGAGCAGAAGTAGTTGGCTAGCACAACAGGATTCCTTCCCCACATTACAGCAACCCTAATTATATCATACCCTAAGAACTGTGTAGGATCATGTTGAATAATACAGTGCGATTATTGTTGGCAAATGCTGACATTTCAGTGGCAAACAAGAATAAAGATAACAGTTAACGGTACCACATCATTTTTTGTTGGCACTAATTAGAGGATTTTCAAAGCCTGTCTAATTTCTGATGATTTCTTTTTTAACACCCTTAAGTTATGGACATTATTTTATGCATTGTTTCTACAATGCCCAGCACAATGGGACCCTATTTCTGATTAGGGATAGAGTGTGGTAGAGTAGTAGTAATAACAGCAATATAAATAATCATTAATTAATAACATCAATTTTTACTGTGATCTTGTCAGTGCTCAGGACTTCAGCAACGTTGGACCAGTCCAATAGTTAAACGGCAGGCTGTCAGGGAACACTTCTGTTTAACAGATGGTAGTGAACAAGTGCCCAGTCATGGTGGTAGGACAGTTTGTTGTATCACGTTCCATGAGACATAAAATTGAGGTCCTGACCACTTACAGCCATAAAAATTTAATGCCATAAAGATAAATATACTAACTACAAGGCCTGACAGCAGTACTGACTGTGATTTACAAAAAGACTTCTCCTGACCAATGGTCACTGAATCCGTTCAATGTTGGCCAAGTCACACTCCTGCTGCCAGGTCTGCTTTTCCAGAGTCCCTGAATAAGGCTTCTTTTTACCTTCCACATTACACAGTTTAGCAATGTTGCCCTGCAGTGTCCCTAAACAGATCCTGCATGTCACTTTGGCTTTTTATATAGTGATACAGTAACTATTGTTTTCCTATGTACAGATCTGACAGTACCATGTTGTTCTGGTATCTTTTTTCAAGAACTGGTCTTCCAGCTTTCCTTGAGGAAATGCTGAATTGCAGATATTAAGATATTTAGAACGGACCTGTGACTCAAGAATGTATATACTCCCTGGAGAGAAATGACATATTTTATTTTTAGTTTTCCGTTTTGGTTCTTGACTGGAATAACTTGATAATAATTTCAAACGCCTCATTTGCTTTATTCCTTTATTAGTGAATGTCTCATGAAAAAAAAGATGAATAAGGACAAAAAGGGGGACAGTCTTTCCAAACGCATCTCCTGCTCTTGGTAAATACTATTTTTTTTCACTCCAAATAAAGAAAATCTGATTTTAACTTCAGTTTGCTTTTCTTCTTTAGGCCTCAACAAACAGTTCAGGAAAGAATCCAGATCTGCTCAAATTTATATCCTGGCTAAGTAGCCTGAGCTGAATCTAAGCAGATGAGTAAAGGCTGTTTGGCTTTACTATGCTATTTCTTTGATGGCTCTCTCCACTTGATGACCTGAAATATGATTGGCAAGTCCCCACCTTAGGAACAAATGAGAATACCCACTGCTGCAAACAGCCACTGGGATTGCCTCTGTCCTGTATATCCTGCTGAAATTTTGTGCAGTGCAAATCATTCACAAAATAAACAGGTAAGCATCAAAATGCTTATTTCTTTGTCCACGACACTGTTATTTTTACTTTCATAGCCTATGGGCAACATCCTTCAGAACTCATTTATGCATCTTTTCCTGAGCTAAAGAAAATACTGATTATACTGGACAGTCCTTGCAGTCATTCCTGTGTTGATGATTTTGTGAAAACTGTGATGCTCTCTCAGACCACTTGTTTTGTTCATCTTGTTTAGCCCAGCTGCTTAGCCTGTATGTAATACAAAATATTTTAATTTATGAAAAATTTCGAATAAGAAAGAATGTCAATTAATGAAACAAAATCCTGAGCAAATAATGTCACTGGCTGTAGTTATTTAAGGCTCAGAAAGATTTCTGAGAAAGCAATGAAATAAAAAATAATGGGTGAATTTCTGAGGGCTGCCATCACCATGAATACCACCATGACCTCATCGACCTTCTCTCCAAACAGTGCTACTTACTCACGTCAGGATTCAGTTCACAGTCTCTCTCCTGGCCTTTAATGGAAGTGAGTGACTATGGGGTATAAGCAGGGCATGATTATAATACCATAATGAACTACCTCCTGCATGCGTATCCCTACCTTGTATACTAGAGGGAATTAAAATGACCTCAGCTGTATGTCATAGGCTGTTAGCAGAGAGCCCAGGTATGTATGGATGAGCTTAGTCTTAACATGGGAATATATAGTGATCCGGGGGCTGGATCCATAAAAGGATCTGGGTCATAAAACACACCTTTTAGGTGCCCAGAAGTTTAGTGAAATGCACAGACCCCACACAAAGTGTCACTTGCAACACCAGAAATGCAAGGAGTAAGGAACTTTGAGACTGGACCCTTGAAAATCAGGAAGTTTTAGGCATCTCACAAAAAACTCATAAAGCAAGACAAGGCTAATTTTCTCTCTCAGGGTCTGTGGTCTCTTGAGATACCTAATCAAAATGAAGCTGGGCACCTAGCTATGGCTGAGGCTGTCCTTGTGAGGAGTAATGTGTCTAGAAAAAAAATATACCTGCAACCTAAACCCTTGTGTTCTGATTGCTCTCCAGAGAGTGAGCAGTTTTAAAATTCTCTGATTCGCAGAAGAGTCTGAATGTCCATACACACTCCCCCTCCGCATCCACGAACACTGCCCAAACCACTTGGTTACCAGGCATTCTGGATGAAATTTTCTTTTGCTCACAGTGAAGAAGATAAACACTGTATGATTGTGAATATGAGATTAAAAATTTATAATTTGGCAGCAGATGAGTGAGATGTTAAGGATCTCTGCAATGCTTAAAAGTTGGGTTGATTTCCCTGAAATCTTTCTCCGGACCTAACCCTGAGAAAGCACAACATTTGGAGCCTGTAACTAGCTAGATTTGAGCTCTGTAGTGGCTGTAAGAGTGCAAGTTACTGAGCTGTGCAATGTAGCACTGAAATCTTAGATGACCACTGAATTTAAGGTAATTAGCTAATTAGCAAAGTCTCTTGATATGTTATGGGGAGGTATCTAGAACTTAAACATCTGTCATGGTTTAGCAGTTTGGGTGGAACAAAAAACAAAGGACAGAATTTCACCCCCCTCCACCACCCCTGTCCCAAGGGAATTTAAAAGAAAAATAAGGGCGAGACACTTAAAACTCACAAATTAAAACTGGAATACGTTTACTAGAACAGGGGAAAGGCAGCAGCACACGGGATAAAGAACAAATATACCAAAATACATCTACAACACCATCTCGATGCTGGCAGGGACAGGTGCCTCAGGGCCCCTTGCAGCAGGGGCGACTCAGGAGAGGGCTCCAGGGCTCTGGCCTGCACACATGGATGTGGATTCTGAAGAGCATGTGGTGAGCTGGGGGTAACAGAGCGCCGGGGAACAGCGGCAAATCGAGGAGTGGATGAAAGAGAAGAGGGGCTGCAGCCTGCCTGAATTTTTCAGAGTATGGGCGGGAATATTGACCCCTCTGTGTACCGCCCCTCTCAGATCCCTCAGAGTCTTAAGACCTTACTTCTTTAGTTCCTTGTGTTCAGACTTGAATTTCTCTACTCAGACTATGACATCATAGCTGGGTAAACTGAGGCACGGAAAAATTCTGCCTTGCACAAAATCACATGAAACTTAGAAAATTATGCATGTACACCAGTCCCTTCTCTTCGCATCTCTTTCTTTCTTTTATAGTAACTCACATTCTTTGCTATGTGCATGTCTCCAGGAAGGAGAAGTGTCTCTGAGACACAAATTTGTAAAAGCTTCTCTTTCCAAAGGTCACATTCTTATGGAAATAAATCCAAATAATTTACCATTTTAAATGGAGGTTAGTTAGCTCATGAAAACAGGAGTGTTAACAGAATACCTAGTCCTGTCTAGTTTCTTGCTTTCAGGCATACACCCATTCCTAGAAATGTGTTCTCTCATGTTAGGATCTCTGGTCTAACCATCCCAATATATAAGGTTATGAAAGGATTTGCTTAAGGCATTTTTATTTTTATCCAGGCAAGTAGTCAGGAGAAGAAGAGGGAGGTGCTAAGGGAGAACAAAATTATCTTGGATTTAACATGGATAAGAAACATGAAAATGTGTAACTTTCAAATCCTTGTGCTTTGGGAAACAGTACTGCTTCAGTTTAAGAATGAATGAAAGAGAAAGAAACAACTGATGTGTATTTTCCTGTTCAGAATGAATTAATAAAATAAGAAAAACTTGGATAAGAAGTGTGGAAAATAAATTTGAGAATAATTTAAGAAAAGTACTGGGCAGATTATAAAGCAGGATTGGATATGCCCATCGCGGAGTAAAATCACAGTGAAGATAGAATGAAACACAGGTACCTGCTAAAGGAACATTTCTGACCAAAACATTGGTCAAAAACTTGAATCTGAATCTCAGAAAGTCAACACAAAGGACAGTAACACAAGGTCAATGCATTTTTTTAGCTTTCTTTTTCAACTGCCTGGGCAGGCAACATGACATGTTAAACCTTTATTTTCAGTCAGTGTTAAGTGAATGTGCAGCTAGAGATGCAACAAAATTATGATATTAAAGTAAAAAAAAAAATATCCCTTGAGAGCATGCCTCTGTACCTCCTCATCCCCCCAGCATAGCTAGAACTTCTGGCCAACAAAGCCAATCTATAGTTATTGTATCTCTTTGTCTCTTTTCATATCTCCTAGTAGAAGCACTGTTGTAGCTGCTGGCTAGAAAATTAGCCAAGTGAACTCACTCTGTCTCTTTCTCTTCTCATCGGATTACAGGGCAAATTTAACAAACCCTTGCTCTCTCCTTTTTTCTTTTCAGACTGGTAGCACACTGAAGAGGCTTAAAAGGGACTAGTTTAACTCTCGTATATCTCATGCAGTCTTGACTACAGTTGGTGGACACATCCTTATTTTCAACCTTTAGGGCAAAAGTTGGATAAAGCTTGCAGTTACTCTCAGATGGTGATTCAGGAATGTGTTTTATTAAGAGAACACAAAATCTAAAGCATCAAAACTGGTAGGCAACCAAGTGGCAAAGCACATTTTACTGGGAGCCTTTCATTTTGGATAAGTTGAGATACAGCATCCAGGTTATGGGGAACTGCACATCCTGGTTTGAATGGATGCAGCTGAGGATCCAGTATTCTGTATACATTGCTCTTGCCCAGCATGAATCAGAATCCATTCATGTTTTGACAATCCATTCTGTTGTAAATAGAGAGTAAATAAAGTAAATCTGTTGTAAATAAAGAATAGGAAGCATCCTTCATAGTGTCCAATGTTCAAACATAGAACAGGAAATGAAAACCATTACACCTCTTAGGATACTCGATGAAAGTACTTCTGTCATTCCCTGTAAAAAAGATGTTAGTGGAAGTGTGACAGAGCTCCCTGCCTATCTCTTCTCAAAAGCATATCTACCCAAAAACTGTGATTAGAAGGAAAAACACAACGGAATGGACTCACAAGGTTGGTAGATTTTGTAGGGACTGGCCTAGCAAGATAAAAGGATGTGTTGGGTCACATAACTGTCAAAAAGAGCAATGGTTTAGTGGCAGGAAGAAAGCCTGAAAAGCCTGGTAGACTCAAGAAATTAAGACAAATCTCTGGATTGATATCAAAGATGAATACTTCTCTATAACAGCTTCTTTTTCAAGTTTATGTGGTGTCTTAGTACCACAAGTACTTAGTGATACATACGTAGTATCACAAAGTATGCATACTTAATATCTCAACACAAAGTCACAAATATTATCCTTAGATGTGTACATAACAGATAACGGAGAAAGGTGCTCTCCTTTGAGATGAGCTGAGAAGAGAAAAAGCAACAAAATCACATTTCTGGTACTACTTACATTTGGGAAACAAAGTTCTTAAGCAATAGACTAAACAAACATCTTCAAACTGAGTGGTCCACAGACCTGTTTAATCTAGTCTACTGTTTTTCAGTGGTTTCACAGTCTGGAGTGAGGAAAATTTGCTGTCACTGGCAGCTTCTGAAACCAAACTGCTACCAAATGTTTGCTGGGCATCCATGGGCACTCAGGAATATAGTCACTACCTCATCAGAGGTTAGCCTTGCTACTGCCTGTGACTGGCTGAAGATGTCCATTGCCTCCAGAGATACCCCAAATGGTTTCTTGTCCAAAGCATTAAGGATAATCATGGCAGCAGACAGTTCCTCAAAAACTATTTCATGCCTTACTGGAGTAGAACTTGATAGAAAATTTTTTGTAAAATTGCATTTTATTGAAAGTGCAAATATGGTGGCCTCAAAACATGTCCAAATAACAATGGGTTTTTCTTGGAATTTCCAACATATTAAAGAAAAAGCCCTGTTTGCCCCCCTTGGTCTGAGGAATGTTTTATGGCTCTGTGGCAAAAGAATGGTTGAAAATAAGTAAATTGAAGTGTTGAAAGGCATGAAGAAGTCTGACATTATTCTTTGCTCACTGGCTTGATATCTGAAGTTGGATAAGGCAAAGCCAGTTTACTCATCTAAAAAGTGAGACTGATACTAGTACCTCAAGCAAGGTATTGAGAGGATTATTTCATTAGTGTTACCAAAAGACTTCAAAATCTTTAGCTAGATAATATGCTAAAAGTATCATATTACCTTTCATAAAGATTACTTGCCAGCTGGCAGTATCTATTTGGGACTCTGTATTTCCAGTGTTGCACAATGCAGAAGGTATATTAAAAGGAAAGAAGAAAAATCCTTTTAAATAACATAGTAGTTTTTTTAAAGATTACATTATTATTGTGTAGATCTAGTAAAACACTGCAGAATCATTTCAGTGATTGTAATACTTTAAAGCAAAGGACAAACTCAGCATATAGGAACAATGAAAATAATATTTGTTCTAACACTTTAGAAACAGTACATATCTTCTTCACAGGACACACTCTTTTCCTTCTCTCCCTTTATCCCCTGTTGGAAATGATAGTTGAGCTAAATAATGGATGAATGGAGATAATTTTTCCAATAATGAAAGAAGCAAGTGAGGTGATAGTTGCTCTTGGTTTTAAGCAGCCCTCACTCAATATCATGGTCTGAATGAGTCACAGTGAATTGAGAATATAGATAAAAGTCACGGAAGGCCCTGAAGCACAGGCCAGAGAGCAACGTGTCCTAAGACAAAGCGTTATATGGGAAAAGAAACTTCATTACAGTCTTGGTTTTAGGAAGAGAGCAGGAATGTGAGGAACAGTGGCTTAATTCAGGTTTTGGCCTCTGCCACAGTCTGCACTCGTTTGTCTGATTACTATCTGAGGGCATATCTGCCTTTCTGGTCATTTTGTTATGACTTTTTTTTTTTCACTTTTAAAGTAATTTGGTACAACTTTCCTCTCCATGGTTTCAAGAGGGATGAAATATTCTCCATCTCTAGTTGAATCCTCCAGTCACCAACAAGAAATACTTTATATTATTAGGTGAAAAAGTTTCATTGGCATAACTATCTAATCCTACATTTTTTTCACCATCAGCCAACTACCTGGCAGCTGATACTGGTATTTCAAAGACAAACATGTAACTGCCATATGAAATGACTTCCTAAGGGCCAAATCCTGCTTGCATTAGTAATGCAAACAGTGCCATTAACTTCACTAAGAATTGATGCAGTTAATTAACATGGGTTTATTTTTCTGTTATTAGTGATTCTTTTCAAAAGTCATTAAAAATCACAAGACAAAACCGATGTAATAATATTTAACACATTCTACAAATTACTTTAATTATGGAATAGTATTAAAAGGTGGCTAAAAATACATTAAATATTTTCTGCATGTTATTTTTACAGGTATGCAATGCTGTGGTTGCCAGAGGATAGCTATTTTATTGCGATGGAAGGACACGGGTTCATGAGATTGTCATGTGTTTAAATTGCTCTCCACACTATATAAACAAAAACTATAAAAACAAACAAACAAAAAAACCAACCCCAAAACATAATAAGCCTCAAACAGATATTTAACTGAATTTTTAAATGTTGACAGGGCACTCAATTCCTGTTTTTATCATATGGTCTTTTTTTCCTCTTTTCTTTTTTATTTTCCCTTTCCTTTCATTTCCTTTTTCTCTTTTTGTCTTTTTTTTTTTTTTTAATATTTTATTATTTTATTTTTATTTTATTTATTCTATTTTATTTGTTCTATTGTCATGTTAAATTGAAGAGGATGGGTAAATGATATGTATTTGTTACTGCCACAGGTATCTTTTATATTATACATCTGCCTATCCCTAAAAATTCACTTTATTTTCAAGGATCTCAAAAATATTTGAAAATCCTAGTGAACTTTAGTCTTGCTTCTGTGGGCAGATAATTAATTTTATTCATATGTTACACAGAAAGTGTTGAAATGTTCATGCATAAATTTAGTGCTTGCTTGACCTCCTGTAAAAGAAAAAAGAGAAAAGCATAGCTCACTTATTAAGGTACATCCATGAGCTATTTTACCTACTTACCCTAATTTCTGCTGTATTTTGTATGCACCAATCTTATGGTGTTCTGCGTACACACACACACAAAGAAGGAAGTCAAATAAATAAAGATGACGTTTATCTGTCCATCAGGGACACCTTAGTGGTGTTAACATCTGATGTCGAGTGCATTGTGTGTCTCATTATTGTATCCAAGCCACAAGACAAAGTCACAAACTAAATGAGTGAGAACAATAAGGTATCAGGCTTCTTCTGCCTAGAGGTGATCAAGGAAAGGAAGAAATAAAATCTAACCTTATTGAAAGGAAAGCATCTATTGTTGTTCTTAAAATGACACTTGGAAACAAATGCCACAAATTCAATAAACCTGAGAATTAATGTCATGATCGTCATCATCATTATGGCTTGGCTTTGCGAATGAAGATTTCAGAAGGGCTCTCTCTCCCCACGCTTGTTGCAAGCTCCCTTATGGCTGGAAAGGCCAATGTGGGACAGGCAGTGCGGTTGCAAAAGGCACAGCAGAAAGACTCCTGTGAGGGGACAGGAAAGGCACAGTTCTTTCTGTGCTGTCTTTTCTCCTTGAGACTAATTCTATGTGTGTTCTCAAAGGAACCAGCAGCATTATGGATGGTGTGTCTCCATGTCTCCCAACTGGAGACAAAGTGGACTGATGATGGCAGTCAGTATGGCCAAGCTTGGTGTGCTTGGTGAGCGGTTCTCTTCTTTTTCAACAATTCTTGGATCTCTTGATTGTTTTCAACAAACCAATCTTTGTTGTTCCTTGAGGAGAACCCTAGGGGTTCTTCAGAGGACTGCAGGATGCTATTTTTAATGTGTTGCCAAAGTGCTTCAGGATAGGGATCTATGGGATGATCTAGAAGTCTAGCTTGAATGTTAACCTGGAATCTGTTTCTCACTGAGTCTTTTTGAAGATCATTAACTTTGTGACTCCTTGGGATGCCATCCCTCTTAGGTTTGGGCTTAAACTAGAGGGTAAGTTTACATCGCGCAAGGCGGTGGTCTGTATGTCATTCTGCATGAGGCAGATGGGTATGATGGACATTGTGAACATTTCTCTGGCACACTAAGACATATTCAATGAAGTGCCAGTGTTTGGATCGAGGATGCATCCAGGTTATCTTCAGGCTGTCTTTCTGTTAGCAGATGGTGCTGATGAGCATGAGCTGCTGCTCAGCACAAAACTCTAGCGGGAGACATGTACTGTTATTACAGTTTCCAACACTATGCTTGCCTAGTACGCCTTTGCAGGCTTCATAGTTCTTTCCTACTCTGGTGTTGAGGTCACCAAGGGTTATGAACTTATCACCTGCGGGAACCTTTTGGGTGAGGCGGTGCAGGTCGGTATAGAATTTGACTTCTTCTGCATGGTCATCTTGGAGGGTTGGGGCATAAATACTGAAGAGAACAACATGTTGCTTGTTGTGTAGTGGGAGGCATAACGAAATAATGTGATTGGAATGACCTGTCAGCAAATTTTCAAGTTTGGAAGTGATGGAGTTTTCATTCATGAAGCCAACTCCTGGGAGGTGCCTTTCAGTTTTGTGTTTGCCTGACCAATAGACAGTGTAGCTGGTACCATGTTCTTTAACACTCCCTTCGTCATGAAGACCAACTTCACTGAGAGCAGCAATGTTGATGTTAAGTTGTGACAGTTCATGAGCAGAACGATGTTCAGGACGCCCACTGTCCACTGTATCAAGCATGCTTCTGATGTTCCAACAGGCGAGTGTCAATCTGAACACACCTTTAGAGGCAGGTGTATGCCTTTGTCTCTTTGTCCTTTTTCGACCGCATCAGAAGATGCCTGTTGACCATGGTTAGCCAACCAGGTGGGGGGTCGAGATGAGCTTTGGTTAAGCCACCTTTTCTAGGCCCCTCTCTGTGTGGAGAAAGCTGTGCTCTCCTTGAAAAGTCTCCTTGGTCTCTCAGGATGCTGCCAAACAAGACTGTCATCTCCTGGGTCAGTCTTGAGCAACCAATGTCCTGAGCCACCTGCATGCAGGGTTGGGTCTGAAGCTTCCAGTGCAGCTTTCCTCTGCCATTTCAGCCCTTGCCTGTCGCTGCAGGTCAATTCGTTGGGCTGCGTATAGAGCATCTTTCAAACATTACTCACAGGTGTGAATGTTGCAGAACAATGGACACATGGATATTTTCACCATTTTATTTTATTTTATTTTATTCTAACTTCCATTTGAACTTCAAAATTCAAATCAGGCTTTCAAAAATTTACTTGAAAGGGGAATATTGAAAAAGCTGTGAGAAAATAAAAACAGATTTCCTCTGAAAATTGTTTTACTACCTGACCCATGAACCTACTGATGCAATATCATGCAGCTCTCCTGTCACATCCTAGAGTATTTGTATGCTCTGTTCTCTGCCATACCTTAAAACCTTATTCTTGATGTGGTTTTACTTCACCTCTGTTCTGTAAGAACAACGTTTTCTTTTAGCAAAGTAGAAGATTTTTTTTTTTAGAACATTTTCTAATTCTTTATTTAAAATGGTACAATATTCAATTCCTTCTTGGATATGAAACATTATCCTCATGGTTGCAGATGAGAGATGAATATGCCTGAAATTTAAGATTAATCTCTTCCTCAGGTGATATATAAAGGGAGATTTCCAAGGTTAAGTGTACATCTTATGCATTTTTAGCTGATTACAGTTTTATTAATACAATTTTAAGAAGTGATTAATTCCCACTGAAACCATCAAAATTTCCATCTATTGTGCACACCTCACTCTCTTCAAGAGACTCTTTTCCAAATGGACCTTTATTTTCCTCAGAAAGGAAAAATTCTTTCACAAATCTATGGGAATACTCCAACTTTATAAATTTACCTTCTTTTCCTCATGAACCCAGGTAAAAATAGGGATTACTAAAAATAAGTAAGCAGAGGTTAGAGCACTACTAAAGACCAGCAGAGATTCAGATGATAGTGCAAGTTCACTGAAGTTATACTGACAACAGATAAAATCCATGTTAACTGTTTGCAGGCTCTCTGCCCTTACAGTTCAATTTCATACTATCTGTCACCTCACAGGCAGGCTGGGCTTGAGACATTACAGACACATTTCCAGGGTAGCAGGGACTTGTGGAAATTTCCATTTTATTTAGAGTGGACAGGCATGATTTGGCAGCATCCTTTCAGTTCAAGGGGAAGTAGGTGTCTTAACTCCTCAAAAGAGAACATTTGGGATGGTTGGGTTTTGTGTACCCCAGTATGCTCAATAAAACCATAAAGAGGAAGCGCTGGGGGAATTTCAAGCCACATCTTCACCATGGGTTAGTAAAATGCTAAAGACAAGCACAATTTACCTCACAGTACAAAAGAGGAATGAAATAGTTGAAACAGATTGTAAAGGGGATTTTTTTCTTTGAAGACTCCCACATAGGAACCTATGGTCCTCACAGTCTCCACTGTGTCCTCTCCACCATGGAGTGAATACTGCTCCCAACAGCTAGAATCTTTCCACAAAAAAAACCTTCCTGTTATATCCTGTTTTCTTCAAGCTCCCAATTCTGCTTATCGCAGGGTGGAAGCACAGAATGTTATTTTGGGTAAGACTGCTGACAGCAGAAACTCTTGGTGATTCTGTCTCCACAAGTAAAATCTGTATTTCCTATTCCTCCGTTTTTTTTCTCCAGCCCTTCCATTTCCCAGGCTGGAGTCTGCCCTGCTAGCTCTATGTAAAATTAAAACATCATAATGTAAGAACTTTGACATTCAGAAAACTTACTTATATTTACAAGCATGAACCAGAGAACACCACAAAGCCCAGTGAGCTTCTCTGTGAAAATGTTTATTAGTTTTGTCTTTTATACAAGTGAGAAAACTGGGACAGAAGCTTTCCAAGACCGGACTTACGACTTTGTCCAAGACCAACCAGTGAGGCAAAGAAGGAAAGCCGAGGATAACCAAGAAGTTATTGACTTCAACCATGTGATCACTGCACCAGTTAGTCTATTTCAAAATTAATAAGCTTTCAGAGTGTTGAATTTGAATGTCTCAAAATCTGATCCAGTTTCAACAGCCATGTTCTCTAGTGCTTTCAAGAGGCAGATTTCCAATGTTTTCCAGCCTTCAGTAAGTGAAAACATCTCAGACCTCCCATTTACCTGCATAGTGACATTCTTCCCCTCCTTCCCAGCAGGTAGAAGTGGTAACAGAACCAAGAAAGAGCTATTTCTTGTTGAAGTAATTGAGGGCAGCAGGTACAAGAGCCCAGGAGTGTTCAAATGCTAACAAGAATGAATCAGGAATACACAGAATACATAGGAATTCACAGAAATGTGAGGGTGTCAAGTTCTTTTGAGAACTGCAATATATTATGACCTAAATGACTTAAATTAAACAATTCTTTCTCTGAATTTATTAGATCTGATGAATCATCCTTTTCCAAATTCCAAGAGTACACTGGCTTGCAATTGAGATTCTTAGTTGTATGTGCCACAGGCAGTGGGTGACTAGAATTCAGTTCCTATGAAATGTCTCTTTTCAGTAACTATGTATGGAAGAGACAGTACACAGAGCTAGTTTAGGAGGTCTAGTTCCCCTAACAGATTTGAGGCCAATTCAGTTGCAAAGTCAGCATCACAAGACTCTAGTGTTTCTCAGGTTATTCAGGGCTTGAAAGTTTTGGAGATCTGCTGGAATCCATTTTCCTTCAATGATTTCTTGCACTTGAAATGGCAAAAAATGCTGCATAGCAATGTGCAGCTATGTTTTTGTGTTTTATTCATCATGGGTCTAAAATACAATTTTCAAGATATGACACAAAACTGAGAGGGGTGGCTGACACTCCAGAGCACTGTGCTGCCATCCAGTGTGACCTGGGCAGGCTGAAGAACTGGGCAGAGAAGAACCTAATGAGGTTCAACAAGTGCAAGTGTAGGGTTCTGCACCTGGGGAGGAAGAATGCCATGCACCTACATAGGTTAGGGCTGGACCTGCTGGAAAGTTCTGGGGAGAGGTATCTGAGAATTCTGGTAGATAGTAAATTATCCATGAGCCAGCAGTGTGCCTTTGCTGCCAATAAACCAGTCTAATCCTGGGTTACATAAGAAAGAGTGTGGCCAGTAGGTCAAGGAAGGTCATTCTCCCTCTCTACTCTGTCCTAGTGAGGACACAACTAGAATACTGCATCTAGTTCTGGGCTCCCCAGTGTAAGAGAGACAGGGAACTACTGGAGACAGTCCAGCGGAGGGCATCAAAGATGATTGGTGTATTGGAGCCTCTCTTATGGGGAAAGGCTGAGAGAGCTTGGATTCTTTAGAGTGGAGAAGAGAAGGCTGAGGAGACACCTTATCGTCTACAAGAACCTAAAGGAGTTATGGAGTTACTGCTTGGAGTAAAGGAGCAAAGAGTATGGAACCATATTCCATACATAGGATGTTCCATTTAAATATGAGAAAAACATTCTTTACTATGAGGGTGACAAGGCAATGGAACAGGCTGTCCACGAAGGCTGTGGAGTCCCCTTCTCTGGATATTCAAAAGCCACATGGATGCAGTCCTCCGTAACATGCTCTAGGTGGTCCTGCTTTAGAGGGAGAGTTGGACTAGATGATCTCTCAAGGTACCCTCCAATTTGGACAATTATATAATTCGTGATGGCAGTTTCATCAGGGCTTTTTTTTGCTGGTGCACAAGAGAAATAATTTTTGAGTGCTACTTAGTACTGCGCCTGTAGTTTGCTGTGTTTGTCAGAGAAAGTTTCGCATGCTATCAGTTCCTCCAAAATGGGATGGCATTGTACTACTTAAAAGCTGCAAAGGAACATCTCATTAACTGTAATTAATTGATCATAAATTGTGAATCCTAAGCGATATTTCTTTCAGAATGTATGGTAATAATATCATATAATTTAGCAAGGATTTCAAGATAAATCTAATCCTTTTTTACACTCTGTGTCTCTTAACAAACACGTCCTTGTTGCTGTCATCACCACCTCACACTTCCTTGTTCTCCTCTTCCAGTTTGCAGTATTTTATACGTAGTAAACCCCATATGCTGCCATTAAAGACCTGAAAAACACAAACTTGACCCTTCTGATGTGGAAGGTTCTAAGTGAAAGAAAGGCTTGAGAAACAGGAGAAAAATGAATGATGAGAGGAACAAGCCAGGAACAACTGCTCAGAATGATTGCTGTGGAGTCTGAGCCCAGGTCTGGGGTGTCTGTTTTTCCATTGAGCCTGTGTGGTGCCATACATCTTCTGGTGAGTCATGCAACTTCACAGTTGTCCTGATAATGGCATTTCTCAAGAGATGTAGGCAAAGCAGTCAATCCCTATGCCTATGGCATCCATTAACTCCATTGGGGCACCAGATGTACACTAAGCAGACAAGGAAAGTGAAAGATTCAAAAGATATGCAATCCTCATTAGACACAATTGGCCATATCCTCCCTTGTGTTTTTCTACCTCTGCCCTCTCAGAAACAAAATCCCACTTACATACTAGCAGACGAATATGATCCTGAGGACTGTTCATAGCAGGAGAAGAGAAATGTTCATATCACATCGCAAAATCCCACATTTGGTTCATCTTTAGTTAACTACACCTTAGTCAGCTACTGCATCAACACCATAGCACTACATGTGCAAGCAACTGACTGGGCTGAATCGTAATTAGCAAATGCAAGGGTTCTGCACAGTTCTCTTGTGGGAACAGGATTGCATCTCACGGCTGGTGAGAAGTAAGGAGAGGAAAATCACAGGAAGAAACAGGAGTAGTAGCCAGACCTGTTTTTCCATTGTTTTGTTTTATCAGGTGATACTAATATTTGGAGCAGGCTGAAGAAAATAAAATTGAAATATGTTCCTTTTAAAGCTGTACAGATTTGATCAGTTTTTACAATAATTTCAGTTAGGAAAAAACCCCAAAACAACAGGAAACTGTTCTGATGATGTAAAAAAATCATATTGCTACATTTGCAGAGTGAATCGTTCTGAATTCTTACTTAAAAAAAAAAAAAAAGCCAAACTTTAAAAATTTTGAGTATTAAAAATTAACATTAAGTTTTGAATGCCCTGAAATTTTGACGTTTTATTTCACTTTGAGGAGAAATTGAAAAAAATTTAAATTTTACTCAAAGTCAAAACTAAATTTTGGATTCTTAAACTCCTCTGTAAAGTAAAATTTCTTTTGTCTAGATAGTGATAATGGTGCAAAAAGGGAAACGTCAAAACCTGATGAATAGAACAGAGCAGTTGTGCCTCTGAAGTTTAATCATTGGAGAACCATTCAAGTACGGATATGAGACCTGCTGAAACTTGTTTTCCAGGATAATGAGCTATACAGAAGGGAACCTAGATTTGTTTCAGTGAAAAAAATTATTAATCTGGTCACATTTTATGGCAAACTCAGCCTGAGTTTTGGATTCCTTATGATAGCTTGTTGGAAGTTTATGTGAAAGAAAATTTTGCATGACAAATGCTCTGGTTTCTAACCCCAGAGGTTAAAATTTGTTTCCTCTGGGTGGAATTTATTCAGGTCTGAATTAATTCCTGTTCATGTTTTTCCACTTGTCCCTTCATCTTCCTCTAGAATCCTTTTATGATAGAGCCATCTGATACTGGTGCATTTCCCATTTCTGGGTAAAAGAACCTCTTCACCTATCTGCAGCCTTCTGGAAGAGACTCTCCCACCTGCTTACATTACTCTCCATCTTTCTCCATATATAAGTTAAAAAATAAAAATTTTGGTTGTTTGACTTTAATACTTTTCTCTTAATCCAACTTTTTTTTTTTTTTCTGTAAATTAGTGATTTAACACAGTAAAGCCTATTGGGGTAGCATTTCTGTGATAGGAATTATAAAAAATGAAGTTACATTGTGTTGTGAATGATGATAGTTGAAAAGACTCATTTGCCTAGATTCTTCCTCTCAACCTCTGTTCCTTTATAATCAGAGAATGGAGTATGCTTAAGAAAAACAAGATTCGTTTCCTTTAAAACCTCTAAGTTAATGCATTGTTATGTTTGTTATTGTGGTTTCTTCGAGAGGCAAGTCCGGTGCATAACAATCTGGGCACTCCTGAAGCAAAGTGTTTCCAAAGCAATAACTGGATCGGTGGCTGTTTTCTGTCCCAACTCTTCCTCTTTCCTCTTCCTCCTTCTGCTTGGTTCATGCCAAAATGTATGACACCTACCACAGCAGGAAAAAAAATTATTGTGCCACACTGTGAAATTTGACTGTTCTGAGAGTGCTACTAAATTTGGCTTCACTGTGTATTGCACACACCTTAAAGCTCACAGTCAAATTCAGACTGAATAGCCAGCTGCACAGTGTGAACACAAAGCAATACTGGGTATTGATATCATTTAGCCCAAATATAACTGAGAGCTGTGGATAGCATGTACTTGGGTTACACAATGCAGCCAAGAATCCCACCTCTCAGGCAGTGACAATGGATGTGTTAGGATAAGTATGCAGTCCAAGTACACTCTGCCTGGCTCAGCCCCTCAAAGCCATTCTCCATACAGCCATGTAAGCTGAAGTAAGAGTTACATATCAGACCATGCTTTTCCATCCCATCTCCAAAATAAAGGGGAGCAATACAGTGGCAATAGTGTTGACTGTCCTTTCATCAGCTCACACAAAGAGTGGGCAGATAATTAGGCCAGGTCTAGCTTGGGGCAGCTTGTGTGTACAGAAGCTGCTGCGTGTACACTTTAAACTGGAATAGGGTAGATTTAGGTTACACATTAGGAAGTAATTCTTCCCCATGAAGATGATGGGACACGGGAATAAGTTGCCCAGGGAAGCTGCGGATGCCCCATCACTGGAAGTGTTCAAGGCCAGATTGGATGGGGCTTGGAGCAACCTGTTCCAGAGGGAGGTATCCCTCCTCATGAAGAAGGTTTGGAACTAGATGACCTTTAAAGTCCCTTCCAATCCAAACCATTCTATATTTCTATGAGTCTATGATTCCATTATCAGGGAAAACAGCTGTATATACAGTACCCTTTACACCAGTATGTTGTGTCTGTGCATAGGTTCTCCAGAAATCAGACAAATCTGAAAAAAGATGTAAATTCTGATGCTAAAAATCTGCCATCCAAAAATCTGAGTCTTCTAATAACTTTAAAAAAAAATCAGTCTTCCTTTTTAAAAGCATAATCAGCAGTATGTGTTAACTAAATGGGTCTCCAAGATCTTGTCACTAGCCAGACTAATAATCCAGTATTCTTTCAACAGTCTTCACAATAATGGACATATTTTCAGCTTTCTCAGGTCGGGCAACTTATCAAAGAGAACTATTGTGGCTCCATGCAGAGCTGCAAGTGATTCTTAGCAGCTTACGCTACAGTACATCATGCAGGGACTTGTGCTACATTCCCCTGGATTATGGACTTCATCAGAGTCTTTGAAATGAAGTAGCTATCCAATCTATGCAGGGATCTTAAAGGCAGCTAAAACTTTATTGACATTGGAGAACTGCACGCGTTTATTTATTAAGTAAGAAAATGTCGTATACGCATGCACATGGGCACATGCAGACACATACGGCATCAGAGTACATGGGGATAAGGAAATCTGTGACATTATCACCTGAAATGGAAGAGGCAAGGGAAAGAGACTTCTATATCCACACTTATTTTACCCCTGTTTTTCATTACGTGGATAACCTTAGAGCAGTTCTTGTTAGCATTTAGAAAAAGGGAAAAATCTAGCCTCCTGCAGAGGAGCTATTATTGCTAGAATGTACTAGCATTATCTTGCTTATGGGGGGGCATATTGTTTATGCAGTCTATTTATCAGTGTAGGAATATATCTACCAATATAGCAATATCTCTGCAGTAATGGCATACAAGAATAAAAGAGTTTTCATGAATAGAGAGTTCCTGCCTGTAGCATGTACATCTGAGATACTAAAGGATTATTTACCTATCATTAAGATATGGATTTTTTTATCTAGACCAGTTTTTCTTGCAGCAGAAATCATATTAAACTCTCTGCCTATTATATCTAACATCCATTGGGCAGCTTTTCATTCTGGGTAACCTAATATAAATGAAGAAAATAAATCCACGACAATTTGTTGAGCCGTCTTTTTCCCCCTCCCCCTTCCTTTTTTTCCTGAATTAAATTCACATAATAAAATCTAAGGGTTGCATTTCACTCACATCCGCTTCAATTAACGTGCATGACAATGTATGAAATTTTTAATGGAAGAAAATAGCTAAAACACAATATTTTTACACCATTGTGTAGGGTAAAAATGCTGCATACAACACAATGTGCTTATATGTTATACAGCAGTCAGATGGGCTTTAAAATTCAGTATAAGCCTTTTCAGTGTTCCCTTTATCTCCTATTTTTCCATTACAGGATGTTTTAAAGGAGGTTTTTGTGATTTTTATTTACCAAAATATTGAAATATTGTTCTATAATATTGTTTTAGGAAGTGTCTCCTTGTTGGAAGTGACCGGGACTAATAGTAACAAAAGCATTAATAACAATAGTCATATAATAGCTGAAGACTGCAGCCAATCAAGAGATTCTAAAGCAGCATTTTTATTTTTTTTTGCTCTAAGTAATGGGTTTCCATTGAATAGCAAACGCTTTCTTTTCTTTTTTTTTAAGATTTATTTTTGTTTAAAATTTCCTATTTCTGCTAAAAGACTAAGGCTAGTTTTGATACTGACTGAATAATTTCAAGGGAAAAATGTAAACAATGGAAAAAGTCAGTTTACTAATATTTTTCGCAATAAAGAAAAATATTTTCTGACAGCATTATGTGAGGAGTAGGTGTAAAAATTGATTGCATTAATCCATTAACTATGTGCAAATCAGCTCATTTACATAGCCTTTCTGGTACTCCAGTTTAATGCATCCCCCACCTATTCAAGGCTGCTTACATTTCTTTTTCACTCTAGTGTGTCAAAAAGGCCCTGATGATACACAGCCATTATACCTGATTATTTTATCACATTCTGCCTTCCTTCTGAACCTCATGGTGTTTGACATCTCAGAGTAGCGATGGGGGACAATGAAGATGATGCTCCCCTCTTGCTGCATCCAAGAAATTTGTAGCTATTGAAAAACAAAATTTCCACTTCTGCTGTTCCTGCTTAGGTTGGCTGAAAAATTGTCCGGTGACATATAAAGGAATCAGCCTCTGTACTTTTATGTCATTGGAGCAAGAAGAGGTTGTAATTATAGTCAGAGTTAGAAGTCAGTAACTGTTCTTTCAGTTGAAGAAGATGGAAGACGGTACCTTATTTGTGCACTCAACCCTTTTGGCTTCTGGAACAACAGTTCTAATGCCTCATGTGTTATGGGTAAAAAATACAGACCATGTACCTCCTGAGAGCAGATGAACTGTGCAGACATTACAGGAGAAAAAGTACACCTAACAATCAAGGGTTGAACCACAGTGGTACACAGAAGCTCAAATTAATTTTCCTTTCAGTTACTGGAAAGGCCTGTTTTTCCTTTATTGACCCTTCTTCATCCTAATCTCTTTTTCTTTTGTAATATATTTAAGAGAATTAGGTACTCCTAATAAGGTTGAATTAGGAACATTAGAGACTCCACTGGCTTATTTAAGAGCATGTGTTAACCTAAGGTTATCTTATCCCAAAGATTTTCTGCAATACAGTCATATCTCTTACAAAACCTAAACACTGCTAAGATACTTAAACAGTCAAAGTCAAGTCTACTGTTCTACTTTTATAGATTCATAATACACTTACAATGATACTATGTTTATTCATTCTGTTTATTGGTTTGAACATGATTTTTAATGTGTAACATAAAAATAGGTTTTCAAGTTTAATTGCAGTGTCAACCCCATCATGCTCATCTTTATCTCTGACCGCTTTTACTTCCAGACTAGCATTTTTTATAGGATATTCACACATAATAAAGCATCCAAACAACTTTTGCACATCATCTTCAATGAATTCAGAGAATGCAACAGTTTGCACACTCCTCTACACACATTTTATTACTCCCACTTTCATTCTACAAGGCTGAAGCGAATCATGTCATAAATATCTGTCTTGCACTCATGAGCTTGATGTACTATTTTCTTCTAAGATCCTCTCTCTACTCTAACTTAAAAAATCTGGCAAAAAGTATTTCACATTCTATTTTCACACTTTTAGCAAAATTTCAAAATGTTACAGAAAATCCTGATCCAAAACTGACACTATTGTTCAATCATAAGGTGTTATTTTTAGATAATCAGGGAATTATTATATACCATAAATATATAAGAACAGGCTCAAAGCTGGTATAAAATAGACACCGAAAGAAATGGATGTGTGACAGTTTAGAGCTATTGAACTTCTGGTCCAGAGAACATGGTGTTGAAAGACTTCTATAGCACTTTATCCTTTTCAGACCCACCTAGCCGGGATTGTATTTGTCAGCTACATGTCAATTTACCTTACTTACAAGTATGCACATGTAAATATTCACATGGCTCAAACTGAATCTATATGCAGCTGTGTGCATAATATTGTGTGGGTTTAAATCATAGTGGTATTTGTTATCTCTGTTGGCTTTTACTGGCCACACAATTGAAGATTGTAGTATTCTGAGCTGGCCAAAGCTACTGTTCAAAATCAGATCCTGCCCTCCTCCCTCCCTAGATATCTTGTCACAGTATAAGGTCGCTGTGTTACCATTTGTAATTTGATGATGAAAGCTATTGGGATATGAGAATATACCAGTGGCTGTGTAGTAATATGCTCCTTTTGCCATCTTCTTTCTTCAAATGCTTTTTTTTTCAGCCATTTTATCACTAATGATAGATGTGTGAGTTGGTCATTGACAACAGAGGATACCATACCCATCTTGTGGTCAGATTCAGGTTTAAACTTTAAGCATGAGACTAAAACAGCTCCATAATTTAGGTTTTTTGGTTTTGTTTTTTTCATTCAATAGCCCAATATTTCTGCAGATTGTTCTCAGCAGATTTTTGGCCTTAAGTACTGGCATGTGGCACAAACTGACTTGTGAGATTTTTTGTGCTTTGGATGTCGGAGGTCTTGTGAGATCATCTGTTTTCCCCTTAAATTCCTGCCATCTTGGGCCAAACCCTCATGAGAATAGTTTTCTTGGAACATTTTTTCAATATGAAAACCAGTGTGAGGAAAATAGGCCTATTTTGGTTTTGGATCTAGCCTACAAAACCCCAATATTTACTTAAATATACATATTCTAATCAGAAGTCTCCTTGCTATCCTCCCTCCCTTAAAATTTAAAAAAGGGCTTCTAATTGCAAGATAAATTCTAAGGTTCTTGAAACAGATTCTGAATGAAAGCATATCCCATTATTACTTTCTAGGCTCCATGAGCTGTTTTTTCTTTACACTGTTTTCTTATTTTTGGTTGTTGGTTTTTTTTTGTTTGTTTGTTTGGTTGGTTTGGTTTTTTTTGTGGGGTTTAAGAGCTAAATATTACATAAGCATTAACATAACTGGGCCTGCCTGTGTTACATAATGTTTGACACTCCCTACCACTCAAAAGCAAATGTTTTTATTTCTAGCTATTATTTTTATTTATTATTAATTACAAGCAAATCGGAAAAAGATATTGAAAGCTTTTGAGGAAAGACAACAGAAAAATATCAGTAGATCGTTCTTGATGAGATGGAAGAAGCTAATGCCACAAGAAGTATAATTGGTCAAGATTTAAAATTGTTTTTTGACAGAATACGCAATGTGTGTAGCTAACAGGCCTATTTCAGTGTAATCTTACTCTAAAAAGCAGGTGTTGGAGTCTAAGTAGAAATTAGGCCGATCTCTGAGTATTTTAAAAAAGAGGAATATTATTTGTCTCTGGGAGATATTATTTTCTGTAACTACTCATTACAGAACTTTTCTCTTTAAATTAGCTCATGTATACAAATGCAAATTGAATTATCTAGACACTCACCTGATCCATAAGTTCATTATTCAGATTTCTTCATAAGATAAGCATCTGAGAATAACTTCTGCTTTTCTACCCTACCTGCTTAGGACTTCTATACTGAAGATGGCCAACTTGCCTTTTGAGCCTCATTTGGCTTCAGGTGTGCCTTCAGTGCTGGGTCTCACTCCTCTGGTAGCAGACACATGCCACCTGACATTAAGTGTCTTCTGTAAGCTAAGCCCTCAGCTGCAGGTGATAGCATCCTCATTGAGCAGACCCTGCTCACTGGGGGAACAAAACCAGTGTCAGTGTCAGTTCTGTTCTCTCATCAGTTCCCAGAACTTCCTCCATGTTTTGGGTCTCCAATAGTTGTAGCATGGGCCATGTAAAAAACACAAGAGAGCTTTTTGTGTCAGGAAACTTAAAATCTTTCTTCTAAGCCATAGTTACCAATAGTCTCAGCCATTGTTCTATAATGAGTCTGTGATTTAAACTACAACAAAGCACATTTAAGAACAGTAAGCATTTAAGCACATATAGAACAGTATTGTTAGGTTTTGTGTGGTTTTCTTCTAATTCTAGAATTTGTTTTTCTTTGATATAAATCTGAAGGAAAGAACTCATTCTAGATACACAAATGTATGCAATATGGACATATCAAGCAATGTATATAGGTATAGATAAAAAAGAAGAAGGAATAATTGTATATAGGCAATGGATAAGAGAGACAAGACAAAAGGCAAGGTAGAAGCCAAACACGAATAAAAGAGAATATGAAAAGACTATTGTGTCATGTTAATACTATGTGAAATTAAAGTAGTTTTAAGATTCTCAGATGTAAGAGACTATGTACGTACAAAGCTTGGTTTTTTGTTTTTTTTTTTCCTAAAATTTAAATTGAGTTGATGCAGTCTAAAAGCAGCTTCTTAATATGATTATATGAGACTTTGGACACAATTTCTGCCAGGTAGCACGAATTTAAATGTATTGCTGTGTTATTAAAAGCAGCCAACAGTGTGAAACTGCTGTATTATTAACACATTACATTAGCCTTAATAGTTAATCCAGTATTCATATTCATATTGTGGGCTTTTCTTGTAAGAGAGAGTAACAGCTTTCTAAATGCTTTTAAGATTTCCAGGAATAAAATTAAAGCATGTTTAAGTACTTGTTGGAAATTGTGTTCAGAATTCTGAATAAGGGAGTTATTGCATTGTATCAGGACCCTGATTCAGCTGAGAAATAAATTATGTAAACAACAAAATGTGTGTTCGTGTCTACAGCTGTATATCAGTATCACCTATATCTATGTACACAAATATCCTTATTCTTTTCTGTCACTCTGGGATGTGTTATACTGGAGATGCTGAACCTTCCAAAATAGTTGCAAGACATTTATTTTAACTTGTTTCAGAATTCAGATGCAAAACAAAAACTGGAGAAATACCTTATTACATTTCCTTAACAATCTGCTTTCTGATAAATTACTATGGAGCAATGTTTCATTCTTTTCTATGAAGTTAGACTCTGAATGGTTATGTGGGAAAGGAACTTTAGGGAAAGAAGTAAGTTCAGAGTAAAGTATCCTAAATGAGATTTGTTGGAATGGATGTGGTGCCTGCAGTTAAAGTGAGAAAGTCCAGCAGTGGTGGAGGACAGGAGGGGAGATGCCAGGCAGAGGCTGCGAGGACAGCCTGCCTCTGCCCCTCAGTTCTGAAGGGAGTTGTTCTGGAGCTACACTCAGGCCCCACATTCAGCTTGGCTGCAGGTTCAGATTGGATTTCCTCTCTGCAGCTGCTTCACACTCCACTTGCTCACAATCCAAACATCTGGGTTTAATGTGAGTAGAGTGGATTTCAAGCTTAATTCTCTTTGTCTCTCTGTGTGTGACTATATGATTATATGTGTGTGTGTGAAGTAATCTTTCTAGAATACTTTATTTCTGTCCTAAATCTTTCCTTACTTTTATATTTTTACATTTCATTGTGACATGAGGTAAATTAGCAGAAAAGATCCTTGTGTCTTGTCCTGTCTCCTGCTCTGCTTTCAGAATATACTTTTATTTGTATTGTCCAGAGAACATATTGGAAACTTAAATAATGAAATACTGCTAACCATCAATATTTTTTGCAACTTGTTCTAATGTAGGTAGCAAAAAAAAAAAAAAAAAAAAAAAAAAAGAAAAAGGGTAAGTAGGGAAAAAAAATCATTTATGGCATAATAAAGATTGATTTTTGAGTTCTGTCTCTTGGCAGAGTCTATATCTTGCTCTTTATTTATGATGTCCTACGTCTTATATAGATTGGGCACAATATTAAATTTCAAATGGGAGAATGGAAGAAAAAGTATTAAAAAAAATAATAATCAGATTGTAAATAGCTGGTTTGCTTATCATGCCTCCCAGTTTGATTATGGTAGGTTCTGGAGACCACAGGTGGAGGATACTGAATTATAGCAAATAAAAGACTAAAACATAACAAAGCTACCTGAGGGTTTGGCTGAAGTCCCTGTGCAAACTGTGATTAAATGAATACCTGCCCTGGAATGCTGGTTTGGCAAGAGGTTATGCACACATGAATGAATCTGTCTGCATACTTAGACACTGCAGTTAAACTTCTTTCTCATTAAAAAAATGGGTGCTGTTTCCAACTATATATTGAATATAGTTTGACTCTGTTTGCCTGTTTTTATTTCAGCTCTCCATCCTCAGAACAAAAGTGAGGTGACAAGTGCCCTACACATGCAAGAGAGAATGAAGAGAAGGGAAGAAACAGCCAAGGCAGCAAGGAAATGTTTGGCTGCATGGGAGAAGCTAGATAGACTCTCACTAAAAATAGCTAGTGTAAAGTGATGAAGGTCTGTTGATGTAAATTCACCTGTGCTTATATCCCTAAGTCAACAAGACCAGCAGTTAAGAGTCAGCTGTATATTAAAGGCACTAACAATACTTTGAATATAATTATACATTGTACATAATTATAACACATACAATGGATTAAATATAAAACCAGCATTTTCAGAAGAACGTAAGGGAGCTGAAAGTCAGTGGTTTGTGAGCACCTGGGGGTTTGTCTATGTGGAAAAGCAGACCAGCACACCGATAAAAGTCTGTTTCTACTGTAGTTATGGGATCAGTGCAGACACACCCTTATGCTCCCAGGCCCCTTTTAAAATCCTAGATATAAATTACATTTCAAACTACTGTAAATTAATCCTGGGGGTAGTTGATGGGCTTAGGAAGGCTAGACAATGATTAGTGTCTATTAGACTGGTTTCTACGTGATCTAAAGCTGCATATAATGGTGTGAGGCACAGTACAGTCACAGGGGAAAAGTCATTGCTTGCTATGAAAAAGCTTACGTTCTGAATCTATTTCCTGGCATTTTACTTTATTTTTATTATTTTCCATCCATGTTCCATAGGTTACTAACAATTTGATCCTGGATATTAACTGTATGTCTACAAGATAAGCCAAACCCATTTTACTCATTTCCCTTCTTCCAGTGGAGAGGGCTAGAGTGTATCTAAACATTATTTTTTTTTTTTTAGGTACATTTCCATCTGGAAACATGATAGAAAATGTGCCCTGCACAGAAAAACACACTATGGTTCTAGCTACCTCTGGCTCATGTGATGTGAGATGGTTCAAAGTTTCCTCTGCTTTTCCTTATGTAGACATGCTATGCATGAACTTGCAGTGGAAAGGGACCTCGCCCTTGATTTCTAATCAAGTCATGAGCTCATCTATGCTCTAAAAGAGTCTTTTGTCCAAATCTTGTTGGTTTTTCTCCAGGAAAGTTTTGCCAATATGTGGAGAACTGGCTGCAAAGTTTCTCCTCTCGTAACTATACTTTACTCCTGACCCTTCCTTAATTTGAATCATTTTATTTCCTCATCTTTTTTTCCTAATTTCCCTAGAAATTAGGCTTCTTAGCAGCAACTATTTCTGCCATGCCAACATAATGAGCAGTCTCGTACCTGCTGCTATCAGGGCAGTGAGAGGAAACTTTTCCTCAAACCTGTTGCATCAGAAAAAACCCCCATAATTTATTTTAACTTTTTTTTTTTTTTTTTTTTTTTCCATGTCTGGTGGAAGCAGCAAGTATGGGTTTTTTTGGCCTATGATGGGGACATTGGTTGTGTGACTGTTTAGTGATGATCTCCTTGGCAGTTATGCTTAAAATCAGCCTCATTAGGAGGCCACTGTGTTCATGTAACAGCTACTGGGGGAATAATTTTGTTCTGCATATCTCATCCAGAAACACCCCAAACCCTGTGCACTACTGCGATTATTTTTATTATTACTAGATTTTCATAAAGATTTCTGAACATCTTTCATCTTTTATTACAATGAAATCACCCCATACAGGTGCATACCATTCCTAGTCTATGCATACAATTGCCCACCATACACAATAAACACCCATACAGCAATTAAATTCAGACACTTGGTGGAAAATGGCTAGTTTGTTTTGCTTCTACTTGTTTTGAGGAAAAGTCTCCCCCCTCCTTCATCTGAATAGGCAAGATTGACATAAAAAAGTACTTCAAGAGCTGAACTTGTCTACTGAACACAAATACAGTGAATTTCTGTATATCTTTAAATGTTTTATATGTCCCAGTCATATATAATTTATTGTGTTGTGAAGCTGAGCCCTTCTTTGAATGAAAATTTTACTGTCAGAGCCTGGGGTACTTTAGTTTGATGATTTAAAACTCCCAATGTGCTCGCAGCAAATAGCACTTTTATTACAGCATGTTTGTCCAAGAGGTCAACTTTTAGCACAGCAGGATTTCTTGCCACTGCAGAATTATTTCTAACAGCAAGACATCTCCCATATTAATTCATCTGGTGCTGAATGCAGTAGCCACTGCTGTCTTAGAGGCTCATTAGACTGGACCTGTCATGCACAAGAAAAGGGTGGAAGCTGCACCTTTTCTTGTGCAAGCACCCTTGCTAGCAGATTATACAGCATGTTAAATGCTGTATGCCCGCTTACACCCCTTTGGTTTTAAGATTCCCATTAATAGTTTTGCTCCAGTATTTCATTTCCTCAGAGATGATGCTGAATATAAGCTGCCTTGTGATGATGCTAAATTCATTTCTGAGATGAGTAAAAGTGACTAAAATTATGTGCATGTTTCCTGTGAAATATTGTATACCGAACAGGTCCTAGATTAAAAGACAAGCTTGACTTTAAAGGTAATGTGATTAATTTCCTCAGCCAAAACCAGCTAGATAGTTTTCATGCTTATGATGATACAGTATAGATGCCCTATTTACACCCATTTACAGTTTCCATCCCTTTGCCGTTAGCCCCTGCTGAGCCTATTAAGTTGGTATCAAGTCAACTTGTCCCTTAGTGATAGTACACAAACTCTCAGAGTGCTGCAGGATTCTGCATCTGTCCTCTTACCTGTCACTTCAGCCTCCTTTTACTGATGTTAAAAGAAATCTTTACTGTCAGTCATATAACCAATTCACTTTGTTCACAGGCTGTGACAACCTTGTTGTGTTTCTCCTACCACAGAACTGACTTCTGTGAATTAGTATTCTCAAAATTTAGACTAGCTCATTAGTCTGAATAAATTTGAAAGGCTGCTGCTCACATTTTTTTTTTTTTTTTTTAAATATAGCTTGACTTCCCTTCGATATAATTTAGGAATCTTTAGGGAAAAAAAAAAAAAGAAAAAAAAACCCAAACAAACACACCACCCAGCTCCCAACTGTTCACTTTATGATTTCAGAGCTAAATGGTCTTTCAGTGGCTTCATTTGAGATAAAATAAAATAAATCAAAACTTCTAAGTTCTCACTCCCCCTTTTTTTCCCTTTATTTTGTTATAATTTGGTTACTCTTCCAGAAAAGAAAGAAGTTCAAGTGCCAGTCTTAATCATTTTTATGGTTGAATATGTTTGCCAGAACAGCTTGTTTCCACATTATCACAGAAAATTTAGATTAACCTTTCTTCCTCAAGTAATCAAATTTAACCCCACCTTCAATTTCTGTATATGAAGGACATTTTTTAGTACCTTAAAAGTGTCTTAGGATTAAGCAAAGAAACCCCCATTACTACTCTCATTTTCAAAGTCCTACCAGCTACAACACCTAGTTCTCTTCTTTCATGAAATCATGAAGGTATTTTCACTCAATCATGTCATGCTGCAGTTAATAAATGTAAGGCATTGTAATTCATTTTTCATTTCTGTGCAAGGGTGGAAGATTGGCTAGTGGTAGACAAGAGGGCATGACAGGAGATGAATCTGGTCTTGCTCAGCATGGATCTTATACGATGCAGTAAAATGCAATCACAGAGTAGTGAACAGTTCAATGTATTGAGTGCATTGCTGTTCTGCCCTCTTTCTGAGCACTGTCCTGAAGAAAACTCACAGGCACTGGCAGTAAGATGGAATCATGACACTGTTGTGAATTGTACCAGCTTTCCCAGACCTTATTTTCAGGAAAGCATAAAGGGCAAGGAAATGGTTTTCCAGAAACAATAAGCTATAGAAAATTTTATATCAGTAGAGTACTTTTAACAGAAGAATTTAAATGTTTTATAAATAAGTTAAACATAGAAGGAAACAATGGTGACATGCAATTTCAGGATGGAAAATGGACTAAAGGGGAACAAGTCTCTCTCATTCAAATTTCTTTCTTGGTGCCAAAATTCTGCAGATTTCACTGGTGTCCCTGCAAAGTTATCTTGACAATGCAAAAACCCATCCTAGAATCCAGAGAGGTTAAATAATTCAACTAAGGTCATACCACCAGCTCCTGAGCTTCAGAGTGGAGAACAGAGGTCCTCAGAGCTTCACCTAAAAGGGGCTAATAATATCTTCACTATTAGCTATAAAATAAAAATATAAAAATGTCTTTGCATTAACGTTAGCACCTTAAAACTAAAATTGAGAGAGCTTGGCCAGAGAGGTCTGATATAACTGACTACAGAGTCAGGGTAGGAAAATATAAATCAATTGTGTGAAATGAGCCTTTGCTACAGACTAGAGAGGTTTGGCTATGTCTCATGGAAATGGAGAATTACACTAGACATTAAGGGAACCAGAGATACTCTCAAGAGTTCAGGGTGGATATAACTGTTCACTAGAGCAGAACAGATTAAAAATCCCAACCCAAGGAAGCATTAATATATAAAACTGCAGGAGAAAGCCATGATATGATAGAAATAATGTGATGGTGCTCTAAGTATGTATTGCTACATTCAGAGTCTTCCTTTCTTGCATTTTCAGTTGTTTTCTCAACTCTTCCTCCAGCGCGTGACAATATTGTTGCTTCTTCTCTCAATATCAATGGCTTCTTTTGACACCAAAAACTCATTGTGCCAGACTCAGATACTCAGATATCCAGTGATTCCTAACTTGGCTTCATAGCACAGTAGAGGTCATTCATGTGGAATACAAATCATTTCATATTATAAGCTGCTTTTCTTACAGACCTACAGTAAGTCCTGTCCTGGAAGATAAAGCCAGAAACAGCACAAGGTGATACCTTCTTTTTGGGTATCGCAATGTGACAACTCTGTGCTTTCAAGTGGTCTCTGTTGAAGATTAAAACATTATTTGCTTTCTTCAGAATATTGCATAGAAAAGTAGGTAAAATTCACTGTTCAATCCTGTAAATTATCTTCCTGTAAAAGAGAAATGCAGAATCTCTTTCCACCCACTCTTGATATTACACCTACCATTTTCTTCCTGCTTTGCTCTTCCATTTCTCCCACATACTCTTAAGCATTTGGTTATCAAGATCTCAGAGGCACTGTCCTCTTCTTCACATATTAGGTATCCAATCCTTCAACCTAGTCAGAATAGTGGGCATGAAATCTAACAAGGAAGTTGCTGAAAATCACTGGAATACACCAGAGTTCTCCTGTCTTCTCTCATCTTAAAATACCATTAGAGAGCTAGGTGAAAAAGGGTGCTCGCATGTACACAGAGAGAGAGAGGTTGAACATGAGAGTACAGGAGCATTTATATATATAGGCTTGGGAAAGATGATGATACTGATTTGACTGCAACAACTGTATTCTCTCCATTTTTTTTTTTTTTTTTTTTTTGCCACTTCTTGTTCTTAGTTATAGACATTTACTTTCTGACAAAAATTCTCTTCATCCCTGACTGCCATCCCCTAGTAAAATTCTGGACATCATCACAACAGCTGTTTGAGACTGGATGAAATTTGTCTCTGTGTATCAAGCCAAAGGGATCTACATATATCTTTGTTGTAGTTGCAGTCATATCAAGGCCAAAAGATTCTGAGAAACACCTTTCTTTTTTATTTTTATTTTATTTTATTTTATTATACAATGTTCTGTGGTTTATTTATTTTACTTTAGTTTTTATTGTTAGTTTTTTGTCTTTCCCTCTTCCTTTCCCTTCCCATTTTCTCTCTCTTTATTTCATGCCCAGTTACTCTGCTTTTCTCCAACACACACACTTTTATAAGAAGAAAGGCACATACAAAGAATTTGCAGAAGAAAACTAGAAAACTGAGCCAATTTTCCTGGTAACTACCAAAAGCAAGTGAAAATAGCAAATGGATTGACTACAGTGGATTGATTGATACTGATTTATAGCTGAAAATTGTATCAAGTGCATCCACATGAACTTTCTCTAGGGACTAAAACAGAGGCAGACTGCCTCTGTCAGCATTCCTGTACAGTGAAGCTAACTCATCCCCACACCTCTCTCTTTCTAGCCTGTCTTCTGCCTTCTGCTTAAAGAAAGATAGCTCTTAAAATACAGGTATTTGCTTCCTTATCCCAGGCACAAAGAATGATTTTGAGGGCACAAAAGGATTATGCTTTACCATGCAATACTGCTCAATTTTCTATATGTTCTGGGGCCACTGCTCAACTGTGTGTACACGCACCTTCCCCTTCACATCCCTGTGTCTGCCAGGGATGCTCAGATAGTTTTGCAAATCAGCTTCCTCCTACTTACACCCTGGATCTTACAGATACTTATTGCTGAACAACAAAGGAGTACTAGCAGCATCTATTTATCTTAAAGTGACCTGGGAACCTTTATTTATGATGGTAACAGTTATTCACACACTAGTATGTGTTCCAATTGCTCTTTTTAGGACACCAGAGTGAATGGGACTTGTAGGGAGTGCCCTTGTTTAAATCTGATACCTTAGTTAATTAATTCTGGAGCTAAGCAGACTAATAATTAGAAGCCTCAGCATGTCCTAACCCAGCTAGTCTGCCAGAGGTACTTTAAGATATCCACAAAAGAAAAAAAAAAAAAAAAAAAGGAGAAAGTTACAAAACCTGCTGCTACAAGTTTCAAAACTTGTAGAAAATAGGAAAAGGAACAGTTAATTATTGTAGTAATCAGTTACTTATAGAACATTACAAAGTGATTTAGTGAAGGGTACTGAGACATATTATATAAATATTATTAGCAGGGCTGGACCAGATGATCCTTGAGGTCTCTTCCAACCTAACATTCTATGATTCTATGAATCTACTAAATATATGTGTACCATGAAAAAAAAAAATAAAAATTGGGAGACAGTTTACATTATACCAACAGATGAGGAGACCTCCATTTAGCTGGGCTCACATGACTTTTTTTTCCAGAGAGAGTTCCCATAGAGAGACTGTTCCCAGAGCATGGCAGGGGCTGTTTCTGTGCTGTCCCGTAGCAAGCAGCCTCCATGGCTACCTCACCTCTGCAGTTCTCACAGCCGGTTCTGAGGTAAACTCAAATTGCCCTTCTCAGGTAAAAGGACTGGAAAGCCCTGAATTTGAATATATACTTTCCTTTATGCCACTTTATTTTAGACCGAGTCTGACAACTTCCAGATGTGTCTTTTGCTCTTTTTGTGTAGTTATGGGGCTGAAGATGAACAGACAACAGAATCCTGCTTACGTTTCCCATGGTCCTTCTTTGTATATTGTAGATGTTGCTTATTGACAGGGCAGATGGATTTGGTGGGCAAACAGCTGCCATAACTTGAGTCTATGTTTGGCTGATGTGTAACAATGAGGAACAAAGTCACAAGAGAATATTAGGTTTCTCGCCAGGAGTGAACTAGCTCAGAGAAGTGTTATCATTCCGAATATACAGCCAGAAAGTGGTTGCTTGCTCAAGGTTTTTCAAAGAAGTTCTGATGGGATAAAAAAACCTAAACTCAAACCTTAAGAACTGGGTTAAATGTTCTAAAATTAGACAGTTCATTGTACTTTAGTCCAATCACATTAATGATATACCAATACCAATGCAAAAGCTTGTTACTGTAAGCAAGTGGGCTCATTAAGTGAGCTTTTGAGTGTTCATAAAGTCCATGGCAATTCAGATGCAGCCTTCATCAAACTGGATTCAGCCCCAAATATGAATTTAAATTATTTTAAGTATATTAAGTTCAAGAGCTTTACAGTTCTAAAAAATCGAGTTCCACTGGGTAACAGCAATCATTGGACAATTAGTTTTTGTATCATAATAGAAGGCAATGTTCCCCAGGAGTAACAAAGTGGCAAACTTTAAAAAGGGCAGATTCTAAAACTATGAGGAAAATGGTTAACAGCAGGCTGAAGGGCAAAGTAAAAAACTTTAAAACCACAAAAACAGCCTGGAGGCTATTCAAGAACATTGTGTTAGAGGCACAGATGGTTTGTGTATCATTGAGAACAAAAACAAAGTAAAATGGTGAGAATAAAACTATGGTTAAGCAGAGAAGAACAGGGCTTTATTGAGGCTAAAAAGGCGTCTTTTAAAAGCAGAAAGATTTCCTGAACAACCTAACCAGATCAGGCCATCACTTATGATGGTGAAAAGAAAGTAATGATAAGAGTCGTAAGGAAGTGGTCAGCTAAAGCTAATGAGGACCTACTGAGCAGAGGCACAGAGACATACATACTTGTAACATGATTCTGGGATATTATAGTTTACCACAGAAATGTCACACTGTCTTGTTAAGATTCCCTGGAATTCCCACTCTTCTTTTAAAGAAAAGTGCCTACTATTCAACTATAGAGATGAAACTAGGAAGAAGACAAAATGAAATAATTCTGCAAAATCTTAGTCTAGCCTCAAGGTTCTTGCCCTGACTATCTCCTATCTCATCCATCTTCCTCTCTGGGCAGGCTGACTCTGGCTTCTTGCATCTTACCTGTTCTGTCCTGGATAGGGGGCAGGTGCTTTTGTTCTAATATGTTCTGGGTTTAATTATTCACTGAAAGCTCCAAATTACAAACCAAGTTTTTCTCTGATATGCTGAAATCATTATTTGCTAAGAACAGTCTCTAACAAAACAAGTATGTTACCTGGATGTGTCTTTATGAAAGTAGTAAATAGCTGAGTGACATTAGGACCTTGAAGGATGAAGAGGAACACTAAAATATAACTTTGACAGCATTTTTTTTTCCTTAGAAAAGACAGTAGATGTGCTTTCTCTGTCAGGTTAGGAGATGGAGAGAAATGAAAGCTAACAAAGCAGACACTACACATTAAATCGAGATATCCAAGTTTAGCAGTTATTGATGTTTTCTCCCTGTAGTAACGAAGTCTGTATGAGATATAATGACAATTACCTAAGACCCCAAAGATAATACCACAGGATAAAATCCACATAGCAGTGCCTGCTCAGAACCAAACCTGAGAAAAGACAGTTTAATTTATAGGCATTTACATAATTTGGTTTAATGATTTCAAAAGAGGTAGTTTGTTTGAAATGGGATGGAGATGGAAGAAAATGAGAAATAAGTGCAAGAAACATCAACTAAATGGAAAGAAGGTGAAGTAACTTTTCTTCTTCCATAGATCTGCCGTGAGATAATAGAAAAGAGAGGAAAAAAAGATAAAAATATTATGCTGTAACCATCTCATAGACTATTTCCTGAGATTGTGTTTGTCCTTTTCCAGCACAGTTTTTGAGAGGATATGCTGAGTACTCCCCACTGCTTCAGTCAACAGAGCATCTTCCATTGAGGTAGGAACAGTATCTGGAAGGATGGAGAACAGATTGTGGGTAGGGAAAGAGGGAACTGGGGAATGAGAAAGTTGAAGGTACGGATCAGCTAAGGAGGGGCTGTGAGAAAGGTCTGGTTTTTGTGGGCAGCCTTTAGATAAACTTTTAACACTGTTGACCTCCAAATCCCCTGTGTACTTCATTAATCATCCTGTACACAGATGAGAACTTTCAGAACATCTGGTGCCTTCCTGAAGATCTCTGGTGTATAGGAACTTCAGCCTTTAATTTCAAATCACTGTGAACTTTAGAACAAGAATTGAGACAGAGATTCTGTGTCACTCACAAAAAGAGGGATTTTGCATCTCCAGTCCTTAGCAAGGGACATTTTTGGGTTTTACCTTTTTGATTTCCTAGTTTAAAGGAGAAATTGAATGTCACTAAACAGCCATGTCCCATGCACACACACAGTACTATATGTGAAGACTTCTCCAAGGTTATTTGATAAGAACCTTGGACACTTCAGTTTGATTAACAGTTTTATAACACATAGATTTTCCTTCAAGAAAGCAAGGCCACAGGGATTTACTAAAAATTCAGAAAAGGAAGACACTATGAAAAGATTTAATTCAGCTACAGTAAGTAATACATTCTACTAATGTAATATGGACACAAAAAAAATGTCAAGCCCCTTGAGAAATTAGGATAATTTTGTATGATCCTTTATGAATTTATATAATTATATTCATGTATGTGTCTGGTTGTATGTCTGTATTTACAAAAATATTGTTATGCATGTCCCCGTGTATGAATACATTTATAAAGCAAACTATAAATCAGCTCAGCAGAACAGTATAAAGTGGACTACTGTACATCTTTATTTAAAATACGTAGGATGCCAAGAGAGAAGAATACTAAAAAAGAAATACATATTGTTTTCGAAGCTGAAGCATCAATATGGTTGTAATTTTAATGTTTTTTGCTGGAAAAAGGTCATCTTTGGCGAGGTCGGGTTTTTCTTAAGGTCATTTCACATTGAGATATCTGCCTGCTTTTGACATTTCATCTAGAAGAGGCACAACTATTCTGACACATGAAATGGGTTCTTTACAAACCCAATGGCTATTTCTATCAACATCTGTTATTCTTACACAAAAGGGGAATATGCATTGATTGCAAACAAGGCTTCGCATTTTTTTGAGAATATTTATATAAATATATATATATATAGTACTTAAAGATACAGCAGTGTCTATCTGAAATAGAACCAGGAAAAAAAACAAAAAACAAAACAACAAACCACTGATCTATAAAAGACTGAAAAAAAATTACCCATGGATGGTAAGTTTTACTCATAAATAGAATTAAAAAAATTTAAATATGTCAATTGTTGTTGGTAAATTGTCACACTGCTTTCTGTAAAGCAGAATGGCAGTGAAAGTCACTAAGCATTTGTATAATTATTTTGTGATATTGGTACAGAAAAAGAACAATAAAAATCCTTTTCTTTACATTTTGTGGGGGAGGTTTAATTTCATATTCATTTTCTAAATTTCATTTCCCTTTAGAGTTAAGTTAAATAGAAAAATCTCTTGCCATATAACTCCTTCACCTTCTATCTTTATATTTTCAAACCTCAGAATCGTTATGTGTTTGTGGCATGACATTTATGCAATTGAAACAGACTGACATAGTAATTCAGACTCACGGTGACAATTTCATTTTTCTGTGAGACAGTACAGGATTCCACTGGTTGAACTCTGGTCTAGTTCAAAAGTCTTTCACAGAATTCCTTTCCTGGGGAACAGGACAGGGAAGACCACAACTTCATTCTAACTCTTTGTTTGCAGACAGCTCAGTTAAACCTTGGACAACTCAAAGCAGAAGCATTCAGTCGATCATTCAGTAGTTAGGATTCTCCAGCTGAGTGCTGTGACCAGTCACGTGGTGTTATATCTGTTCCCATATTGATGGTCTGTTCTTGAGAAGCTATTGCTGTCTTCCCAAATGAATGTCATTTTATGAGAAAACAGGTTTTGTTTTCTGATTACGTTCATCTGCCCAGTGCTCAAATCTGCTGTTTGTGGATGTTTGTAGGAACATAGCTTTGCTCACATGAGTATTGGAGAACAGTGAATAATAAGGGACATGAACAGGCTGAATGCGAACCCTGTTTTCTAATTGAACAGGCTGAATCCAAACCTTGTTCTCTGGTTTAGCAAGCTGCAAGCCACCAATTTTTTGTCTAATCTCTACTGGCTCACTGATCTTGCAACACCAGTAAACACTGCATGTTTTGAGTCAATGTACTTCCCTGCTTTCTAAATGTGCCATATTTAATTTTTCTGCACATATGAGGACATATGGCAGACAATCACAGAGAACGATAAAAAAAGAAAGGTGCTATTTTTCTGGACTGAAGCCATATGTCCATAGGGCATCGAAGAGGTTAGCATCCAGGTGTAGGAGCATGTTCCAACATTGTTGGAACATCTTCTGTGTTGCTTTCAGACTCTGGTCTCAAATAAATACCTTTAACATATTTTAAAGTGTCATTCTTAGATTTATTTAGTGCACTTGGATACAGAGAATGTCAGCTCCATGAATGACTGAAAAATACTGCATCAGCTTCTGATGGCTTCATAGGACAGCAGGGCAGTCAGCTCCTATTTCTCAGTAATGCATCTCTGTTTGAAAACAGAACTTGAATGTTCTCAGTTTGGGCACTGACTGATAGAAGAAAAGAAAAAACAGCCACGTGTTCTGCGATATTGCATTTGATTAGAAAATAATGCTTGGGGTCTGAATATGCTGATGTAATGCTAAGGAAACATTAAAGCACCCTTTAACTCTGCCACTTTGTGCCTAAGGCTTTGCAGTTATCATATGAAATGTGTGGCCTTTTCTTAAACAGTACCACAAGACAAGCAACTGCTGCACAATGGTACAAATAAAAATAATACTGAAGTGTAACTAGCGGCTCTGATAGTTGTACTTATTCTCATATAAGGCCTGAAATGGCAAAATACAGTTTTCAAATTGCAATATGATCATCAGTACACTGTGGCTGGCCAGAGCATGGTCCAGAGAAGTAAAAAAAGACAAAAATTAGCAGCTTTTATTGTGTTAATGTGTATACTAGTATGAATTTCAAATATCTCCATTTAAGTAAGTGGTACACATAGAGTTTAAAATAAGCAAGAGCAAGATGACAGTATGGTCAATAATGGAAAAGCAAAGTCAAATTCATGCCCCACAATGATTTATCACATGGGACAGCTTGAAGCTACTTTCAGCCATCAGACTGTGGCTACAGATAGATAAAAGGAGATTTTGGAGAGTTGTCAGTTGATAGATAATGAGAATTTCAGCTCTGGGCTTACAAATATAGTGAGTCTTTATTATGCTGATAGGCAACCTAGAAAACATTAAAGGAAAATGGTGTGACAGGGGCCTACTACACATCTGACTTGATGGGAACTAGAAGCCATACCAAGATTTCTACAGGGCCAGTTTAGCATCTCCTTCACAGTGGTTTACTCAAGTGCTTTTTCTGGCAATAAAAACCACAGACAATTTATGGAAACAGTTTACGGGGTCTCAGCATTTTTTGCTCTGTAACAGGACCAGATTAAGTGATGAATGCCTGCCCCATCTTAGAAACCCAGCTTTATTTTTGCAAGGATCAATCCAATAAATAGGTCACAAAATCACAGAATCATCTGGGTTGGAAAGGACCTCTCAGATCATCAAGTCCAACCCTTAATCCACTACCACTGTGGTTACCAGACCATGGCACTGAGTGTCACATTCAGTCTCTTTTTAAAAATGTCCAGGGACGGAGAATCCACCACCTCCCTGGAGAGCCCATTCCATTGCCTGATCACCCTCTCTCTAAAGAATTTTTTCCTAATATCTAACCTAAACCTCCCCTGACAGAGCTTGAGTCTTACTGGTAGCTACCTGGGAGAAGAGACCAACCCCCACCAGGCTACAACCTCATTTTAGGTAGTCGTAGAGAGTGATGAGGTCTCCTCTGAGCGTCCTCTTCTCCAAACTAAACAATACCATCTCCCTCAGCAGTTCCTCGTAGGACGTGTGCTTGAGTCCCTTATATAGATATCATATATTTTGAAGCAGAAATAAATATAATTCCATATATATGGGTGTCATTTATTTACAAAAAGAGCTGATCAGGTGTTTCACTGGGTAGAAAGTACACATACAAGTTCATTACTGAGGGAGATGAGCTCACTTTGAAGGGCAGTGGGCCCAGTGTTATTTGCTTGTCTTTATTCTCCTGCCCCAGCCAGTTAAGACCAAAATGTGAGAAAACAAGGGGAAAAGAGTATGTATCCACTTGCACTGATTTGAATAGCAGGATGATAGTTATCTTCAGTCACTGAGATGGCTGGGAGCCTGACAACAAAGGAATTTGAGGAGGAAGTGCTGAGTGAGAAAATCACTACCTAAGAGAAGGGTTGCTTACTCTGCACATGGAAAATATGCATTCTGTGGGTGGGTTTTTAGTAGACTAAGGTAGAGGAAATAATATGCAGAAAAAGAATTAACTGTAACAAGATTACATGAAGGAGAGGAAAGAAACATGCCTAAAGTGACAGAATTTCTCCTGTGATGAGAGCATGGTCATTGCTAACATAGCTGATGCCACTGTATAATGACCTGTGTCTTGCTAGAGCACCACACTAGGGTTTCAAGATTTCCTTAATCCATTCCCTAAAGCCTCCTATTGAAAGTAACAAAAATCATTCTGAAATCTTTCTCATCAGAAGACAGTGAATCAGATTTTTTTCTACCATTTTAATCCTTTTCTGATTGAATTGTCAAGCACCCAACCTTAGTAAGAGAAGTTGAAATGAGCAATGTCTTCATGTCAGTACTGAATAACTGAGCATTATTGACCCCGTGCTGGGTCCAAAATTTAGCTGAGTTCCTTTGGAATTTTTATCACTTATTTTTATAGGACACTCAGACCTTACCTGTAATGAATTGTAAGCTTTTGAAATCTGTTTTTTCTAGAGACTTCTGGAAAGCACTCACATCTGCAGGTGTTCTACCTATTGCAACAAGTATGTGTGATGAATTGAGGCTGTTGTCAAGGACTGTGGTCTGTAAGTTGCACTATAATGTATCATAATTCCTTGGAGTCTCACTGATGACTTACCAGACAGGAATACTTGCAGCACCATCTAATACTTTTGTTTTGTTATACTCCTGATGATGTCACTAGAAATAGTAGTAAAAATATTTTGATATCCAAGGATCTATGTCGATATTGGATAAAGGTATAGGATAATTTATACTGCAAGGGAAGCTAAAAGCTGGAGAGTTCTAAGTCCAGAAGCTGTTACAGCCATCTCCAATTTATGCACATACAGAATACTAGATACATACAAAACCAATTTATTCAGAACTCAATTCCAGATCCAATGCCTGTCCTAGTAGAGTGGTGGTTCATGGGCCAATTTTGTCCTTTATCAGCTACTTATAAGCTGATAAACTCGATAAGTTCGAAATTTTAGTCTTTTTAGACTGAACTAGTTACAATGAGTCTGCAGTTACTTAAGCCTCAATTCACTGAGACAAGAGTATACAAAAATGAAATCTCAACAAACAACTACTTGATACATTTTGCATAGGGAATTGGGGGAGAAAGGCTTGGAGGAGTGAGGGGAAGGAATCCCTTTTCACTGGGCTGTCATCCATTTTAGATGTTTCAGGGTCTGTTACTCCAGTATGTTCCCCATCACAGTTGGTTGATGTTGCTTATTATAAATTAATATTTCCACTACTACTCAAAACAAAAATTTAAAAAAACCTCAAACAACAAAAAAACCCCAAACCCAAGGCTGTTTTTGTAGCAGTATAAAATGTCTTTAAGTGAAACATTCAGATGATTTCTTAGTTTTGAAGACATTCTAGTATAAAGACACACTGTAGGGTGATAGATGACTAGTTTTTGCCATCTTCCTAGTCCCATATGTTTCTTACAGTACCTATGAAGAGATTAATCTTACACTTGAGGGCACACAGGTTTTGCATATAATTTTACTCAGCCAACATTTTACTAAGTTATCAAAGTCTAGCCTCTTTTAGGGAAAACAGACACTATCTATTATACCTCTCAGGTCAATCACCTCTCTTTCATTAATGTATTCTGGTCATTGCTCCAACTAATGTATATATTTTTATCTCTCTCTTTCATTACAGCCATGAGAGAGCACCTTAACAAACCACCTCTGGTACCTCATCTTTAATCAGAATAGGAATGAATATTCTCCAGAGTCCACAGCTCCATATGATTAACATTGTGCTCGTGCCTATCTTCACCTGACCTTACCTTATTTCTTGTTTATGTAAAGGAGTCTTTCATCTTCCTATAATTTTTTAAAAGATAAAAAAAAAAAATAAAATAAAATAAAATAAAAGAAATTGATGATTTTTCCTTCAGAAGTAGAAAGAATAACAGCTTTCCCCCCCCCTTTTTAGAGTCTACATTTAAAACTTTAAAATATTCTATATGCATTGGGCCAATCTTCTTCTAGAGTAAACTTTCTGAGTTCAGTAAAGTTGTATGACTTTACAATAAGAAAGATAATGAACATCTACAGTCACTGTGTAAGTTACCTACCTGAAAGTATTTTATTTTTTCTGAATCTGTACTTTAATATCCCAATCCTAAATTGTGGATATAAGGAAGAACAATTCATAGTGACTATGACTGTTTATTTTTATTTATCACTACCAGCACTATTTACATATATGTAGATACAGAGCCTGCATAAGTGAAACAAAAACTACAGGTTTCATCTTAATCTGTAATTTCTCTTTATTCAGAATGTTATTCAGAGGTCACTAATAGTGTGAAAATTTAACATGAAAACAAGACTAATCACCAAAATCTTAATGCAGGCAAAATTATGTGTTTCCCTTCATTACAAATACAGAACTACGTCATGTCTATTAAAGAATATGCACTTCACTTTTATGTATCCTTTTCATCAGGTTTTCAGGCTAGAGACCTCTGAAATTCTCTGAAAATTGTGGAGTTTCCATACATCATGTGGTTGAAATAAATATATATTGAAGTAAATTTTAAAGAAAAGCACTAATTTCCAGTTGTTTCAAAAGCATTTTTTCTGGAAATCCTGCCATCATGCTTACGGCATTAATTTCCTCAAGTTTTCTTCATTTTAAAATACACCCTATTAAAATACGTGGTGAAGCTGAGCTTGAAGCTCATTCCAGGTATTATGTTTCTACAATGAATGTGTAATAAAATTGTGCATAAGTGTTTTCAATAACTTTGCATGTATTAACAGAAACAATATAGAGGACTATGCTTTCATCTTAAGATTTTCTTTAGAAGGGTTTTAAATTTTAGGCTATTGGATCATTAGAGGACAGGTTCCACAGCAAGAGTCCTGGACACTTTCTTTTTATACTGTATGTGTCTTCATTATGGGTGAAAACCAGGCATTTTTATGTTAGGTAGGGTGGATTTTACCTGCTGATACATGCCTTGATGTTTCTGGCCAGAGGCTGGTTTTGCCAGTAATGATGGCTTATTTGTGGTTACTGAATCATGCAAAAAAAAAGTGATTCTTCCTATTTTTAACACATCATTTTGTATGCATGGCATTGCCACTGAATTGCATAAACTCTGCTAGCGAATCTACATATACAAGAAGTTTGCCTTATTTCAGCTGTAAAATTGGGTATCGTTATGCTATTACTGGGTTTGTACTTGTTTGTGGGCCTCCTACCAGGAACTGAGTCCATGTGCATACCATAAATAATCCCTAGAGTAATTTTCATTGTTCTAATTCAATTTTTTTACATACAAAAACAGATTTTAAGGGAATAATTAAATGACATATACTAGTCATTCTTTAATTTTTCCCCTTACACAAAAACCTTGCTTTCTTGCGCACTTCCTTACTTGCAGAAATAATAGTCCTTATTCCTTATTTTACAATGTGTGTGCTTGATCTGTTTCTAGAAAATAGTTGAAATTTACCCATAATCCTTCCCTTTCTTGTTTTCCTCAGCTGATGAGCCCATATATGACAGAATCACAAGAAGAGAAATATTTTCTCAAACTTTTTCTTCCAATATAAAGATACAGTAAAGAGAATTTCTTCAGAACAAAATTATGATGTACAGAAACATCTTTTTCAACAGAGACAAAACTAGTATCTCATCATTAGTTATAGGATGTATTTAGACAGTTTCAGGCCAAAATGTCTAATATGAATTAGAATTCTTCTTCTTGGATAAATGGATTTGTAGAGATATTGGATGTGAATGATGAAGTCTAGTTTGCTTGTTTGTTTCCTTCCTGTATAAAGGCAAATTTCCTGGTGGTTTTTTGGTTTGTTTTGGGTTGGGGTTTTTTTGGTTGGTTGATTTTTAGTTTGTTTTTTGTTGGTTGGGGGATGTTTTTGTTTTGTTCTCTTTTGTGATTTTTTTTTCTATGGATGAGAAATTAATAGTCAGACACTCAGATCATTTCCTAAGGGGAAACCTTAGGTAAATACTCTGGAATTAAAATTTCTGCAGGCAACTGGAGACCTTCAGATTTACTTGACTCTTTTTGCTTTCACGCAACCCTTGGTAAAGCAGTATCAGGAAAGTGATTGTGTTAGAATTAAGACAAAAAAATTATGCCTCGAAATGTAAATTGAATAAAATGTTCAACAGTAACTTAAAATTTTGCTTTTGTTAACAGCAATTTTCTTTTAATATCTCTATTTGCTTAGTTTTGTTACAAAGTGCTGAAACAGTAAGAAAACTGAATGAAAATGCAAAGAAATACTCAGCAATCTTTTCTAGTGGAAGAAATTCAATTTATCTTAGAAGACAATAAAACTTTTACAGTAATTTTCCCTATTACTTTGATGAAAAATTGATTATATGAAAAGTTGTACAAAACTATTAAGATCTGATTGAAAATCTAATTTGGAAATCTTGAGTAAGCTCCGGTCTTTCAGGTAACAAAGACTATACTTTTGCTGTCATTTTTAGTTTTCACAGATATGAAGAGTAGAATATTCATTTGCAACTATTGCCTTTTACTCAGTAATTTTTAAGGTTCTGCTCTGCTACTTATACAGCTCAGTACAGCAAGGAGTAGTAACATAAGTGCTGTTCTTTCTGTTCCTTTAGTTCTGAACAGAGGTAGTTTAACCTGAATTTCAAGAGCTCATAAAAAACCAAACACACACAAAAAAGGGCAAGAATACAATCCTTTTAATTGTTATTTACCTACTTTTGCATGAGATACATCTTCAGATGCTTCTCAATGTCTATAGAGCAACAGACCACCATTTTTTTCTTGCCAGTAGTTCGCAGTCATTCTTCCAAGATTTTGACCATGTTACCATCAGCCATATATATGTCACTGGTAGAGAGGTTCATTCCAGCACATGCTTCAGCATATTATATATGTAAGCATTTCTCAGAAAATGAACTAGTACAGCATGTACTTGTCAAATCCATTTTGAAGATATTTTCCTTAAGAGAAAAAATTCCACTAGGCACAGTTTGACATTAGTTATGGACAATCAAAAGTCTTATTTTGAATAAGCTATTAAGTAAGCATACCTTTTTAATTATCTCTATGTTGTTTCTGATTTTTTTTTTTTTATATCTGTGTCATAATTCTTATTTCCAGGTACTGACTGAATAGTTTAAGCAAATAAATTTCCATCTGTCTATTGCTTGTGAGCTATTCACCCCAAATATTGGTTAATAATTACTGCTAAACTGTGATTGCCACTAAAATCATATAATACTACTTTTTCCCCTTCAAGTCAGTGGAAAGACCACTTCTGTAAATGAAGGTATTTATTAAAGTGTTTAACATGAATTAAGAAAATAACTTGAGACATCATTTTGTAAAGTTTGATCTGTGGATTTTCTTATAAGTTATGAAACAGAACTCATTAAAGACAGAACTGGGATATGACAATGCATTACAATGTGATGTAATTGTATAGAAAAAAAAGTCCTCAACTTTGGCTCCTCTATTTATATATACATACCTACATACATATACATATACATATATATATACGCATATATATACACACATCCTCCTTGCTTTCACAGTATTTATTTTTCCGTTTCCGTAGTCAACCTGTAATCATTAGTATGGCTGCATATATGGGAGGCAGTGGTTATAAATAAGCCACTGTGGTTGACATCAGCTTCAATTTGTTTTTCCTTTTATTAGGATTTCTTGATTATGCACCAAAAATATATTTGATTGATAGTAGATTGGAAGATATTTGAAGAAAAAAATTAAACTGAATTCATGCCACTGGGAAGGGAAGGTACATCATTAATGAAATAATTGAGCTGTTACTTAATTTTATTTGCCAGAGGGCAAAAATATTCCAAGAAATTAGTACTCTTCCTTCAAATGATTAAAAGACCAACAAAAGAGTTGACACTTTTTTTTCCATATCTTGACTTTTATTGAAAGTGTACTTGTAGATACTTGTGTATCGACACTTCCAGTTTGATACAGTCAGTATCTTTTAGTATTAAATAATGCATCAAATTAATAGTAAAAAATATTCTTGCAATGTAAATTTTACATTTCATTTGTTATTGTCTCCTTAGTGTATTCTTCAGTCTTTCTCTCCCTCTAAATACAGTAAGCTTTGTCATAAATAACTGTTAAATCAATATAGTAAACATACTAGCATTTAAAGTTCATTAGGTATTGGATGTTAGTGTAAACTGATGTCAGAAAACAAGTCAGGTCAAGCATCGCAATGAACTTTGCCTACTTTTTTCTAGTTAACTTTAGTACAACTTAAATTTGCCATTGAAACTAAATTTTCTGTAATTCTACTACTAAAAATGTGAACAGAGGGTGAAGGAGTGTTATCTGAATGACACTAAACAAAACTCACCATTGGAAAAAAAATAGACACCTGAGCTTCCCCGCAACCTTGTTCATTCCCTTATACCCATGTCTTTTCAAGGCTCAGTGAAATCCCTCAAGTACCAATATGACTGAAGAAAAAATATAATTTTATTTAGATAACATTACCCTATTCCAGAATTTCAGTGGTGAGTAACTGTCAGGCTTCTGAATGCAAACAGAAGAGTAATTGATTGATAATTTCAGGGTCTGTTCTTATCTAATACCTTTTTTTGGTATCCTTTTAGTAAAGAGAAATGTAAGGATAGGTTTGAGATGAACTAATATCTTGTTGTACCAAGGCAGAGGGGTTTGGATATCTACTGTTATGCATATACAGCAGTGTAAGGAAGGGATGTGCTGGAGGAACTGCATCTCCAATGCAGCCTATTCTGTCTCACAGGATGATGAGCTTCTCAAGACAGTACTGCAGTTGCACTTTCAGACAGCTACTGAATTAGTTGCAGCTCAGTCCCTGAAAATAGTACCTCTGTCCTCAGTATGCCAAGGCACTATTAACCTCCTTCTAGGCAAGAACTGCCATACAGCAGGAATCTCACTGAAATGCTGAGAACTGAACCTGTGTGGTACAAAAAAAAAAAAATTTGAGGAAGCGTTATAAACCCTTAGCATAGAACTTTATTTGAACAAACTGCCCTCTGCATTTTCTGTGGTTTCTATATAGTCTGAAGCTGCAACAACAGAGAGAACATTTCCATTTCCAAGGGTCAAATTATGGGCAACCATATCAAGGTACACGTTGGAGGAAGTTGGAAAAATGTGTTGACATGGAAGGAGAAAAGTACTTGCTTATCTAAGCCACTGTCTCAGTGTCCTGGAGAGTCTGAGAACTAAAATAGTTTCTCAGTTCGGTGCATGGATGGACACCAGCATTTCTCAGCTAGGCTTGACAGCCTAAACTTAAACAATTATTCTGTTTGCTTGTCCCTCTACTTTGTTTTCCACCACCCCAGTCTGGCTGAAAACTGAACATTGGTCACTATGCTCTGCTACTAGCTTCACATAGGTATGGAGTCATCCATTCTGCAGTCATAGCAAGGCAGATTTGGTAGAAGCAGAGTCAGACAACAGCAACATACAGGAAATATACAAGCCTATAGATCTTTCTCACCCAGTGAAATCCATTATTTTGAATCTCACTGAAGAATCCTATTGGATCCGAGGGCTTCTTGGCACTTTACTTGCATTTTTCCATATTTGCCACGCAGAAATGGGAAGAAATTAGATGATTTCTTCTAACATCAGAATAAATACTATGGCTTGGTTTCAAAAGAACAATATACCTCACCACATAGAAACAGAACTAAGTAGTAATGAAATATTCAGCTATCTATTTTTACTAGGTTTTGACATATGTCTGACTGCGCTACTCTCTTCTCTGAACTGTAACAGAACTTGGCTTATGTTGTTCACCGTCAATGGTTCTTCAGAACCATTCTGTTTCCTGATGTATAGTAGCTAGTAGATACACTGTTGCTAAAGGAATGTAACTGGTTAATTTGGGTGGGTATTTTCCACACAAGACCTCATACTGCTCTTCAACCTGCTGAAATATGAAGTGCCAACTGGCATAACACTGTAAAACTCTGCTGCTAATATGAAACATATTAAGCCAAAAACACAAGCAAGTCTTAGAAAGGAAAATAAAGTAAACAGACGGCAAATATCCATTTCATAATAAAAGAACACGATCAAACTAAGCATTGGTAAGACACTAGACAAAAATGAGAAAAATAAAACTAAAGCTACAAAGAAATAGAAAAAAAATCTTGATTACATGTTTTTGAAAGCTTTGTTGTAATGTACTTGAGTAAGCCGATACAATGAAATATGAAGACACACAGCTTAATCAAGGTATTTTCTGCATCCTGATTCTGTAAGATCATCATATTAAGGTGCATTTAGAAAATTTCACAACAGTGAAATAGGGTGGGATGCAATTTTACCTTTCTACAGACATCTTCTGATACTATGCTGAATCTGTTAAAAAAATGCAAAATTTTGCAAGGGAGCTGAATAAGTTGATATGAAGTTCAGTATGTTCAGATTTTGTCTGAAGCATTTTTTCTCCTCTCTTATCTAAGTATACTTACATTGTTAAATAAAAAGTAGCTTAAAATGAAAAAAAGAATTTTGAATTTCAAACTGATGAAACAGGTTGTTTCAATAATTTTGGGTTTACTGGGTAACAGGAAATTAGCCAAAATCAGTTTTTTACTGCTTAGATTTTTGATTACAGTGAACTGTCATTTTATGAGATACATTTCATGAAACCCCTTCAACTAGGTTTTAAGGAGAAAAGAAAAAAATATCCTCTCACCCAGTATAGCAGACTGAACGATGACCCTTCTACCTTGAATGTTTTCTTTTTACAAAGCCAAATAATCTACAAATCAATACTGCATTGTCCATGGACATGTTGTTTGGTTCTTTGATTTTGCATTGGTTTTTAAAGAGAAAACTATTTCTGGCAGAGCTTTTCTTTCCTAACTGTCCCTTCTGTCAACCATATGCACACACAGAGAAGGCTTTTTTTCTGGAATACTTTATTTTTAATCGGTGCTGAAATTCCAAAGAAGTGGTCACTGATATCCTCTCCAGACCTGTATCTGCACATACTTGAGAACTGATTCAAATGGTGTCCACAGGGTGCTGATACCAGCAATCTTTTCTAGAACAAGCCAGAGCCACAGTTTCCAGTGGATGACATGTGTCATTGAATACCAGCTTTGACTGAGTAAAATATTCTTTACTTTCTGGAATCTGCTGTTTGCTACTTCTGCCCACACCTCCAGTTTATCTATCTAGGACACACAAGATGGCAATTGCTTTCCCACCCAAGGACTAGACAGGCCCAATATCCAGCATCACAGGGGATTAGTGTTTCAGTTCTTCAGTGCCAGAGACTGGATACAAACATGCATAGTAAAGATAAACATAATTTTTGTTGCCTCTTTTCAATGCCTTCAGTGTCTGAATCACACTCCTGTTCCCATGGGTGACTGTTTCTTTTCCTGAGCATTTTTCAGGGTTCTCTAGGTCATGAACAATCACTGAAAATGCAACCAAAAGACATAGACAGCAAAAGAGTCCTGTGGGCCTGATCAGTTAAGCCCCCTTCATCTGTTGGATCCTGGATCAAATCAGTAAATATGTATATAAAGGAGTAATTTAAAATAAACCAAACCAATAAGAACTGTACAACAATAGCAGTATAAATAAATGTAAGCACATTTTATTCTTCAGTTTTCCAGAAAAACACCCTAGGACAGCTTTACATTTCCAATGGGACCTGACTATATGGAAAGTACAATATACAGTAGAATTAACTTTTTTTTATTCAGCCACTTTTTGCTGTTCTATATACAGGTCATGACCTCTCACCTCTTGTTTATTTCTTCCCATGTTGACCTTTCACTGAAGCACAGGGCTAATTTTGTGCTCCAGTGACCAAGAATAGAAATTTGTCACTTTATTCAAAATGGAATGAATACAGGTATGTCTGGCATTCTCAGCTGGGCTTAACCCTCTGCATGCTGAAAGCAGTCAAATAGCCAAGTGATCTCTATTAGGAAATATCTTTTCTGAAGTTGTGCTATTTTTTGTAACAAAAGAGCTTTGCTTCTTTTGTCTGAAAAAAAGGGTTTTTCTTTTTCTGTGCACAGCCGGGCACAGTTTTCTTTGTAGCAAAATACAATGAACCAAACAGAAGAAAATGAGAGGTTAGAGGTCCATAGAAATTTGCAATGGTTCTAAGAGAGAACTTTCATTAGTGTTAGGAAATAACCTCCATCTTAATTGTCTGCTGTACAAACAAAGTTTTATGTGTTATCTTGAACTGACAAAGAAATAACTAATTTCAACAGTAAGATGCCAGTAATGAATTCTTATGGACTAATCTTAATAAGTATGTGCAAAGGAATCTATGCTTCTCATGTTGAGTTATAAAATATAATTCTTTTCCTTATGCAAATACTTTCACTTATACATTCAAATCTTCTGTGCAGTAGGGCTCCTTTCTCCAACTGTAAGTTCTGTAAAGGGAAAAGACGTCAGTGGATCCTTGAGAGATTTGAAGTCAACACTTAAGTCCTCTGTTAGTATTACAAAGGACAGGGATGCCAGAAAAAAAATGCACAGTAGGTCTCAAGTGAGACAATCAGTTGATTCAAGCACTACCTGCCACAATGAAATAAGTTATTCCATGAGCAATGGAGTTCCAGAATGTGATTTCCTACAAATTTATCCTTAGTATTTCTGTGCTCTTGCTGCAGTGACTATTGAATCCCTTCTCCTTCTGGGGCCTAAACTACTATATTTTCAGTTTTTTATCACATGCCCTGATCTTTTCTTCTAAATACACATTGTCATTTTTGCCTTCCTAGATCCTAGCATTACCTGACATACATGCCTAAGATGTGAGCTATGCATGTGCCTTTTAGCCAATCAGTATATGTATATGGCTGGCCAAGAGAACAACACTGCTCATGGCAATGACCTTCCTGCAGTGGAAACACTCACTCAGGGCCCCTCATCTTGAGTGGGTCCGAAGAAAAGTCATTAAGATGATCAGGGGGCTGGAGCACCACCCCTATGAGGGCAGGCTGAGACAGCTGATGGTGTTTAGCCTAGTGACCAGAAGAGTCTGAGGAGACCTTATGATACCATTATAGTACTTAAATGAGGCTTACAGGAAAGATGAAGAGGGACTTTTCACAAGGGCATATACTGGTAGCATGGGGGGAATGGTTTAAAACTGAATGAGGGTTGCTTTAGATCAGATATTAGTAAGAAATTCTCAACTGTGAGGTTGGTGAGACACTAGAACAGGTGGTTGCCCAGAGAAGTTGTGGGTGCCCTATCCCTGGAAGTATTCAAGGCCAGGTTGGATGAGGCTTTGAGCAACCTGGTCTAGTAGAAGGTAACCCTGCCTATGGCAGGGGGCTTGGACTAGATGACCATGAATGTCCATTCCAAGTCAAACCATTCTATCAGTTTATGAAAAATTGTCAAGAATTAACAAATCTGAGTACTTTTGCATCCTAAGTTAATTTACTGAAATTAAGTTAAAAGGTTATTTCCAAGGAGAAGAAGAGCCACAAATGGAATGATCCCATAGGCTTTGTAAGCCTCAAGAAACCAAGTGGAAAAACCAAAACGCTCAATGGCTTTGCACCTTGTGCAAAAGGTCACAGGCTGAAAGCGTCTTTTGCCTTCACTCAGAACAGAGAGCACCCAAATATGTTCCCATCTAGGACAATTTTTCTGAGCTCATAAGCAAAAAACAAGCATAATCTGAGATAATTTGTTCAGAATATTTTGAAAGATTTTGTGTATAAACTTTTTTCCTCTTGGTTAAAATCTGTGAAATATTATCATAACATAAATTTTAATTTTTTTTATAAACTTGAAAAATGTCTAAAATATTAATTCTCTATATATTTTCCAGCAGTGTCAATACTTTGTACAGGAAAGATGTTGAAAGGTGAATTTTAAGGTCTGCTATGTGGACTGGGATCTTCTCAAAAGAGGGAACTTTTAGTGCACTAAAAGCACTTCACTACAGCAGAATCTAGTTAATGTAGTAGGTTATACTATGTCACCTTTGGAAATTCTTCCTTCCCATCCTATGTAAAGTATTTTAGTCACAACTAGGAACATATTCTTCCTCTTCTAGACATAAAACATTGTGTCATTCACTGTTTTCAATCCTTGCTTCACAAAATGCAGAGTAGCTTGCCAAGGGAGTGGGAGTCAGTGAAGAACACGTGGTTCTGGACCAGTAGATGTTTAATAGTTTACAGTAATATTACTGGAGCTGCAATTCATTCAATTTGCTGACAAGTTAAGGATCCAGATTTGACAAGAAAGTGGAAGCTATGCTCACTAGAGCCAGCAGAGAACCTATCTTTTATCTGTTCATCAGTATCTATCTACTTCTTTCTCATAAACGTTTCGTTCCTGTTAGGATATGTCAGTACTTATGTACACAGATCGTTTCTTACAGACCTACACTCTCCCCAGAGCTTTTTACTACTAGACCAGTATCAGCATCCTGGTCTAGCCAGGGGTCTAGCTTCTTCTCTGAGCTGCAAGGCTTTGTGCAAGTGGCAAAGCAGGGAGGCATAAGCACCAAAACCATTCCTGCTAGTCCTGGTGTTTGCATACTAACTGCTTCTATGGTGACCACTTAAATCTAGGATACTGAATGCTGAGGGGGAAAAAAACCTCACAACCTAAACAGAACAGAGTAACATCCCTAAACAGCTCAGTACCATGCTACTTGTGCTTTACGGAGTTTTATATAAGAGCTTTCCTCTGTGAGATGCACATGCTCTGATTTTGATATTTTAAAATTTCTGCATCCCTTAGGTTGTATTCTTTCACTCCAGAATAACTCTTGTTGTGATAGATGAACTGGAACAAGTGTAGGCTACCTCACAGCCACTTCCCATCAAAGTGCCCTGTGCTAAACAGCAAGCTGTGCAGTCAAATGGAAGGAAACACAAAAGTCCACTTTTCCTTTATCCCTTCCCCATGGCAACCTGACCAAGAACAGTGACCCCCAGCAGCACAGCTGAGTCCTGAAACTGCTCTGAGTTACTCAGAAAGAGCATCGCCTGACCTCAGCCAGCAGAACCCAATGGAAATACATGACCTGTAACTGCAGAACCCCTTGTCCTACGTTGCGTTTGTACTGTACACAGACAACACGGGTCAGATGTTTTCAGGAAGCTAACTTAATGATTCTCAAATCTAATTTAAAGTGAACCAGTGAACCTAGAACTATTCAGCAGACAGGCTCTGCAATTAGATGGATTTACATTAAGCAGTCAAAAAACCATAGAAATATCGCACCTTCTTGAGTTAGGTATTGAAATCAAATACTTTTTCTCACGGCTGACCTTTGTCAGTTACATGTAAACTGAACTGATGATGAGTCATTCAGCTAGCAAATTAGCTACTTGTAGTTGTTGACAGGGTCAGCAAGAGTTCTACCACATTTTTAAACAAAAATAAAATCATCATGTAGGTATAGTACATCACTTGCATCATGTGTACTTCTTGTCCTTAATGACATTCAGAAACCATTGGCAGGAAGTAGAGAAAAAACAGGAAATCTTGCACTTTTCACACTCTTTTCTGAGTATAGTCAGAAATTTGGCATCATAAGCTTTGGTTAAAGAGCAATAACAGTATCTATTTGTTGTGCTTTCAACCACGTAAGTAACAGAATTGACCTCATCAGTGGGCAGAAAAGCACCAAAGCCTCTAATTCTGTATCTTGGTTAATATTGTTTCATAAGAACTACAGCCAATAGTATAATGCTTCTGCACAACCAACACTTTGACTGATAGCTGCTTCTGTGATTAACTCTTATGATTGTATTAGTAATTTGGAACACAGATAATCAGAGCCCTGAACGGATCTTTGAGTGAGAGTACCTTACAGTTAACTGTAATGACTGTATATGAACAGCATTTTAATGACAGAATGAAGCTCAAAGATGGCTGTTTAGCAGACTTGGCTTGTTTTAACATCAGCCCATTTAGTCTATGGGCTCCTCCAAGGGTGCAATGACCATTGGATCACAGCTGATCTACACGATTAACATATGGCTCTGATCATCGCAAGCATTCGGATGAGCTACGTGGTTAAAATTGGTTTTGGCTCTCCCAGTTTTATCCTTTCTTGTAGTCAACATGTTCTCATACCATTCCACTGTGCAGAGCACGGTGCCCTAAACCGGCAGAAGACACAATGAACTATGGAAATATTTCAGAAAAGAAACCAATAACTTAGCCGATAAAAATATTGTATGCTACATTCTCACATTTAAAAACACCTTCTCTTTTACTTATCCAGATTCACCTTTTCTCTCCTGTTGAAAGCCTTTTGGAATTTGTGCTGATCCTCTGAATATAACTATTTTGCCTCTCTTCCAGTATGTTACCCAACTCTGTTGTTCCTTCCAGCATTTGGCATTTGCTTTGGAATTATGTTTGTCCATCTGTTATTTGTCCTTTTGGTGATGTGTTCTGCCGATTCCCATTTGTTCCCCTCAGCTTTCTCAACAATTTGAGTATCTGAAGCATTGTGGCTTCAGTCAATTCTATCTTGGCCTAGGAGGACATTTGTACAGAATTACAGAAGGAATGAAAAATGGTGTAAATCATTGTTTCTTTTTTTTTTTTTTTTTTTTTTTTTTTGAGGAACTAACAGATATACCTTTTTCCAGTGGTCATTCTAACTAGCTGATTTCACCAGCTCAAGAGATGTGCGGTGCAAGGGGCTCTCTTCTGTTTTTGTCTCTATTTCACTCCTTCCATCTTTCTGGATGTTAGTAGTGTTAGCACTGTTAGTAGTGTCAGTAGTTAATAGTGTTAAAACACGAGAAGGCTATAATGTCAGCAGAGACTCTTCCAGTCTTAACTATGTTTTCACATTTATGATGCATGTTCCTTTCTCTTTGTGAACACATCCACCCTCTTTTTTAACTCTTCATAAAACTTATTGGCCTGTTCTCTGATCTGGCCTGAGCAGAACTCAACTCCAGCTATTCTCCTCCTTTTTTTTTTTTTTTTTTTTATCCTTTAAGAAAGTAACCAAACCCTGATCTCCTACATGCAATTGCTGAACATGAACTTTACTTGGCATGACTTCATTTTCCAGGCTTAGAAGATTTTGTAGAGAGAATTCTAAATTTGTCAGCTCACAAGTTGCCTATGCACAGCAGTGTGGCATGACTAAAGGGATGCTCAGCTATTGATCAATAGCACAGAATGTTTTCTTCCCCATCACAGTTCTGAAAGCTCACTTTAAGGTCAGAAAATGACCAAACCTAATACACTAGCTATAGCATTTATACTGGGTTTACAAAGCTTTGTCTGGCAGTCAGGCTCTAGGTAGAACTTAGTCTCTTTTTATACATTTGGTTTGGATTTAGACTCATCTGGTAATACAGTCTTATTAGAAATTTATATCCTCCTAGAAAACCTGTTTTTTTGTTTGTTTGTTTTTTGATTTTTTTTTGTTTTTGTTTGTTTGTTTATTTGTTTGTTTACAAGAAAGCATTTATTTTGTATCAATGGCCCTTGGAAAGTTCTAAATGCTGTGGGTGAATGAAGCATGGTTACATTACTCCATATTCAGCTTTTAAATTAGACATTAATTGAACTGTTTACTTAGGTGCACTGAACTCATGTAATTTTTTGGCCTAGGTTTCTGGCCTTACTCCACTGAAAGCCATGTGAATTTTGCCAATAGTAGTAAAAAACAGGTATTCAACAGCACTTTTCAGAGTGCTTCTTTGGAAGGAACTTCTTTCTCTTCCTTCTCTTTCCCTTCCCACCCCCAACCCAAGTCCCCAAGCCCTCAACTTTTGTTATATAAATGCTGTGTGTAAATTATAATTTATGCAAAGTTTCTGATGTAGATAGGATGCTGGTTTTGATCAAACAACAAAATGATAAGGCCACAATTGCAAGTTCATTTTGATTTGCACACGAGTGCAAAATCCATTCTGCTCCTGCACACACAAACCCTGGGTCTTACAGAACAAATTGACCACTGTGCCTACAGAGAAAATACCCCCACATCTTTGGACTCCTTCTGAAAATCATAGAATGTGTTGTGTTGGAAAGGACCTTTAAAGGACCTTCATCTATTTCAAGCCCCCTGCAGTGAGCAGGGGCATCTTTATCTAGATCAGGTTGCTCAAAGCCCTGTCAAGCCCTAATCTTGAATGTCTCTAGGGATGGGGCCTCCACCGGCACTTTGGGCTACATGTTCCTGTGTTTCACCACCCTCATAGTAAAGAACTTCTTCCTAATATCCAATCTAAATCTACTCTGCTCTATTTTAAGACCATTGCCCCTTGTCTTACCATTACAAGCCCTTGTAAACGGTCCCTCCCCAGCTTTCTTGTAGGTCCCCTTCAGGTACTATAAGGCTGCTATAAGGTCTCCCTGGAGTCCTCTTGTCTACAGGCTGAACAACCCCAACTCCCTCAGCCTGTGTCGTAGGAAAAGTGCACCATCCCTCTGATAAGTTTTGTGGGTCTCCTCTAGACCTATTCATACAAGTCCATGGTCTTATGTTAAGGGCTCCAGAACTGGACACAGTAATCCAGGTGATGTCTCACTATAGAAGAGTAGAGGGGAAGAATCACCTCTCTTGATCTGCTCATCATATTTCTTTTGATGCATCCCAGAACGTGATTGGCCCTCTGGGCTAACAGTGCACATTGTTGACTCATGTCTAGCTATTCATTTAACCAGTACCCCCAAGTCCCTTTCTGCAGAGCTGTGGAAAAATCTGACACAATCAACCAGATCTTATCCAGGTGACCTAGTTCTGCCCTCATGGTCTAGTGAAGGCAGGCAGAGAATGTGCAAGTTGCTTTGGGACTGTCTCGCTGGCCCAAGTATACCATGACATGGAGCAATATCAGATTAACATTACTATACATCAGTCAGAAACCAAAGAGAAAGAACGAAAAAGAGATAAAAGCTGCTACTAACTGCAAATAATCACCTTCTGATTGGAATCACTAATCAATTGTCTTCAATATTTTGATTGCTGGTGATTCTAATCTAAACCCATAAAGTGCCTGCCCACAAAACTCCCTGGGACACTCAAGAGAAATGGAAGTGGAAACTCAAGTGGAAAATGGGGAAAAAGTAAGTGCTAGGTACACATTTACAATTGCAAGAAAGAGGTGTGAATAGTGCAGTAATGACAAATGTATGCAGTTAATTACAGTTTCAGTGTTCATCATAAAACTACTTTTGGAAACAAAATTAATGTAGAAAATTTCAAAGTAAAGTCCAGGTGTAACCGGATAACAAATGACCATTTGGTCTAGCATTGTCAGTGATCATTAAATCACATCTCATTCTTATTCTTGTAATACATCAATACAAAAGTTGCCATCACAGTGAGAGACTTTGCCTCATGAAAGTACTAATCAGCTGATATATGGAAACATCATCATTACACACACTGCAATGTACAAGGAGGGCTGCATTGTCTTTTTAGATGCTACTCTGGTGAGATGTACAAATCTAATAATTTTACTCTGCAGGAGGCCATTTAGCTTATATCATCGTGTTACTTTACACTTTTAAAATAATTAAAACATTACAGTTGCAGCAGTGTTACATTTAAACAGCAGCAGCTATAGGAGGATTACATTCACAACCACCTATAATGCATACAGGTTAAATTTGAAAGCTTCCTGGCTGTAAGCTAGTTAAAAGCATTGCAAAAGTGAGATTTAACTTGCTGCTCAGCAAAGGGGAAAACAGAGGAATCTCCAGACTGCTATCCCTGTACTGTACATATTGTTAGTCAAAAGAGAAAATGGTAATCCTGCATTATAAACAAGGGTACATTCCTCTCTTTTTATTCCTGAGAGCTACAATTAAAGGATGCAAGTCATAAAACAGTGTATTGTGTGATGCATTGTTTTTAATCTCACTGCCTTGCATTATATATCAGGTTCATATAATTCTTTAGACAGGAAAAGGCTTGTTCCATAAAAATACAGACTCCAGCATCTGAAATATAGGTTTGAGCACAAGCAATGTATATATCACCAAACCAGCAAACTAACTCCCTTACTTAATACACTAAACTTCAGGTTCTTCCTATATTATGTGAAATGGCTTGAAAC